>JBAIZL010000097.1:0-262500 GCA_036971475.1 Prosapia bicincta
ATAATGCAATTAGTTTTTGTGTTTGTAAGATTCTAGATAGTATCTGCAAAGTTTTGTTTGTCATAATGCAATTAGTTTTTGTGTTTGTAAGATTCTAGATAGTATCTGCAAAGTTTTGTTTGTCATAATGCAATTAGTTTTTGTGTTTGTAAGATTCTAGATAGTATCTGCAAAGTATTGTTTGTCATAATGCAATTAGTTTTTGTGTTTGTAAGATTCTAGATAGTATCTGCAAAGTTTTGTTTGTCATAATGCAATTAGTTTTTGTGTTTGTAAGATTCTAGATAGTATCTGCAAAGTTTTGTTTGTCATAATGCAATTAGTTTTTGTGTTTGTAAGATTCTAGATAGTATCTGCAAAGTTTTGTTTGTCATAATGCAATTAGTTTTTGTGTTTGTAAGATTCTAGATAGTATCTGCAAAGTATTGTTTGTCATAATGCAATTAGTTTTTGTGTTTCTAAGATTCTAGATAGTATCTGCAAAGTATTGTTTGTCATAATGCAATTAGTTTTTGTGTTTCTAAGATTCTAGATAGTATCTGCAAAGTATTGTTTGTCATAATGCAATTAGTTTTTGTGTTTCTAAGATTCTAGATAGTATCTGCAAAGTTTTGTTTGTCATAATGCAATTAGTTTTTGTGTTTCTAAGATTCTAGATAGTATCTGCAAAGTTTTGTTTGTCATAATGCAATTAGTTTTTGTGTTTGTAAGATTCTAGATAGTATCTGCAAAGTATTGTTTGTCATAATGCAATTAGTTTTTGTGTTTGTAAGATTCTAGATAGTATCTGCAAAGT
Source organism: Prosapia bicincta (assembly GCA_036971475.1). Classification (NCBI taxonomy): domain Eukaryota; kingdom Metazoa; phylum Arthropoda; class Insecta; order Hemiptera; family Cercopidae; genus Prosapia; species Prosapia bicincta. Next base: position 797 of record JBAIZL010000097.1, read on the forward strand.
ATTGTTTGTCATAATGCAATTAGTTTTTGTGTTTGTAAGATTCTAGATAGTATCTGCAAAGTTTTGTTTGTCATAATGCAATTAGTTTTTGTGTTTGTAAGATTCTAGGTAGTATCTGCAAAGTTTTGTTTGTCATAATGCAATTAGTTTTTGTGTTTGTAAGATTCTAGATAGTATCTGCAAAGTTTTGTTTGTCATAATGCAATTAGTTTTTGTGTTTGTAAGATTCTAGATAGTATCTGCAAAGTTTTGTTTGTCATAATGCAATTAGTTTTTGTGTTTGTAAGATTCTAGATAGTATCTGCAAAGTTTTGTTTGTCATAATGCAATTAGTTTTTGTGTTTGTAAGATTCTAGATAGTATCTGCAAAGTTTTGTTTGTCATAATGCAATTAGTTTTTGTGTTTGTAAGATTCTAGATAGTATCTGCAAAGTATTGTTTGTCATAATGCAATTAGTTTTTGTGTTTGTAAGATTCTAGATAGTATCTGCAAAGTATTGTTTGTCATAATGCAATTAGTTTTTGTGTTTGTAAGATTCTAGATAGTATCTGCAAAGTTTTGTTTGTCATAATGCAATTAGTTTTTGTGTTTGTAAGATTCTAGATAGTATCTGCAAAGTTTTGTTTGTCATAATGCAATTAGTTTTTGTGTTTGTAAGATTCTAGATAGTATCTGCAAAGTTTTGTTTGTCATAATGCAATTAGTTTTTGTGTTTGTAAGATTCTAGATAGTATCTGCAAAGTTTTGTTTGTCATAATGCAATTAGTTTTTGTGTTTGTAAGATTCTAGATAGTATCTGCAAAGTTTTGTTTGTCATAATGCAATTAGTTTTTGTGTTTGTAAGATTCTAGATAGTATCTGCAAAGTTTTGTTTGTCATAATGCAATTAGTTTTTGTGTTTGTAAGATTCTAGATAGTATCTGCAAAGTTTTGTTTGTCATAATGCAATTAGTTTTTGTGTTTGTAAGATTCTAGATAGTATCTGCAAAGTTTTGTTTGTCATAATGCAATTAGTTTTTGTGTTTGTAAGATTCTAGATAGTATCTGCAAAGTTTTGTTTGTCATAATGCAATTAGTTTTTGTGTTTGTAAGATTCTAGATAGTATCTGCAAAGTATTGTTTGTCATAATGCAATTAGTTTTTGTGTTTGTAAGATTCTAGATAGTATCTGCAAAGTATTGTTTGTCATAATGCAATTAGTTTTTGTGTTTGTAAGATTCTAGATAGTATCTGCAAAGTTTTGTTTGTCATAATGCAATTAGTTTTTGTGTTTGTAAGATTCTAGATAGTATCTGCAAAGTTTTGTTTGTCATAATGCAATTAGTTTTTGTGTTTGTAAGATTCTAGATAGTATCTGCAAAGTTTTGTTTGTTATAATGCAATTAGTTTTTGTGTTTGTAAGATTCTAGATAGTATCTGCAAAGTTTTGTTTGTCATAATGCAATTAGTTTTTGTGTTTGTAAGATTCTAGATAGTATCTGCAAAGTTTTGTTTGTCATAATGCAATTAGTTTTTGTGTTTCTAAGATTCTAGATAGTATCTGCAAAGTTTTGTTTGTCATAATGCAATTAGTTTTTGTGTTTCTAAGATTCTAGATAGTATCTGCAAAGTTTTGTTTGTCATAATGCAATTAGTTTTTGTGTTTGTAAGATTCTAGATAGTATCTGCAAAGTTTTGTTTGTCATAATGCAATTAGTTTTTGTGTTTGTAAGATTCTAGATAGTATCTGCAAAGTTTTGTTTGTCATAATGCAATTAGTTTTTGTGTTTGTAAGATTCTAGATAGTATCTGCAAAGTTTTGTTTGTCATAATGCAATTAGTTTTTGTGTTTGTAAGATTCTAGATAGTATCTGCAAAGTTTTGTTTGTCATAATGCAATTAGTTTTTGTGTTTGTAAGATTCTAGATAGTATCTGCAAAGTTTTGTTTGTCATAATGCAATTAGTTTTTGTGTTTGTAAGATTCTAGATAGTATTTGCAAAGTATTGTTTGTCATAATGCAATTAGTTTTTGTGTTTGTAAGATTCTAGATAGTATCTGCAAAGTTTTGTTTGTCATAATGCAATTAGTTTTTGTGTTTGTAAGATTCTAGATAGTATCTGCAAAGTTTTGTTTGTCATAATGCAATTAGTTTTTGTGTTTCTAAGATTCTAGATAGTATCTGCAAAGTTTTGTTTGTCATAATGCAATTAGTTTTTGTGTTTCTAAGATTCTAGATAGTATCTGCAAAGTATTGTTTGTCATAATGCAATTAGTTTTTGTGTTTCTAAGATTCTAGATAGTATTTGCAAAGTATTGTTTGTCATAATGCAATTAGTTTTTATGTTTCTAAGTTTCTAGATAGTATTTGCAAAGTTTTGTTTGTCATAATGCAATTAGTTTTTGTGTTTGTAAGATTCTAGATAGTATCTGCAAAGTATTGTTTGTCATAATGCAATTAGTTTTTGTGTTTCTAAGATTCTAGATAGTATCTGCAAAGTATTGTTTGTCATAATGCAATTAGTTTTTGTGTTTGTAAGATTCTAGATAGTATTTGCAAAGTATTGTTTGTCATAATGCAATTAGTTTTTGTGTTTGTAAGATTCTAGGTAGTATCTGCAAAGTTTTGTTTGTCATAATGCAATTAGTTTTTGTGTTTGTAAGATTCTAGATAGTATCTGCAAAGTTTTGTTTGTCATAATGCAATTAGTTTTTGTGTTTGTAAGATTCTAGATAGTATCTGCAAAGTATTGTTTGTCATAATGCAATTAGTTTTTGTGTTTGTAAGATTCTAGATAGTATTTGCAAAGTATTGTTTGTCATAATGCAATTAGTTTTTGTGTTTGTAAGATTCTAGGTAGTATCTGCAAAGTTTTGTTTGTCATAATGCAATTAGTTTTTGTGTTTGTAAGATTCTAGATAGTATCTGCAAAGTTTTGTTTGTCATAATGCAATTAGTTTTTGTGTTTGTAAGATTCTAGATAGTATCTGCAAAGTTTTGTTTGTCATAATGCAATTAGTTTTTGTGTTTGTAAGATTCTAGATAGTATCTGCAAAGTATTGTTTGTCATAATGCAATTAGTTTTTGTGTTTGTAAGATTCTAGATAGTATCTGCAAAGTTTTGTTTGTCATAATGCAATTAGTTTTTGTGTTTGTAAGATTCTAGATAGTATCTGCAAAGTATTGTTTGTCATAATGTAATTAGTTTTTGTGTTTGTAAGATTCTAGGTAGTATCTGCAAAGTATTGTTTGTCATAATGCAATTAGTTTTTGTGTTTGTAAGATTCTAGATAGTATCTGCAAAGTTTTGTTTGTCATAATGCAATTAGTTTTTGTGTTTGTAAGATTCTAGGTAGTATCTGCAAAGTATTGTTTGTCATAATGCAATTAGTTTTTGTGTTTGTAAGATTCTAGATAGTATCTGCAAAGTTTTGTTTGTCATAATGCAATTAGTTTTTGTGTTTGTAAGATTCTAGATATTATCTGCAAAGTATTGTTTGTCATAATGCAATTAGTTTTTGTGTTTGTAAGATTCTAGGTAGTATCTGCAAAGTTTTGTTTGTCATAATGCAATTAGTTTTTGTGTTTGTAAGATTCTAGATAGTATCTGCAAAGTTTTGTTTGTCATAATGCAATTAGTTTTTGTGTTTGTAAGATTCTAGATAGTATCTGCAAAGTTTTGTTTGTCATAATGCAATTAGTTTTTGTGTTTGTAAGATTCTAGATAGTATCTGCAAAGTTTTGTTTGTCATAATGCAATTAGTTTTTGTGTTTGTAAGATTCTAGATAGTATCTGCAAAGTTTTGTTTGTCATAATGCAATTAGTTTTTGTGTTTGTAAGATTCTAGATAGTATCTGCAAAGTTTTGTTTGTCATAATGCAATTAGTTTTTGTGTTTGTAAGATTCTAGATAGTATCTGCAAAGTTTTGTTTGTCATAATGCAATTAGTTTTTGTGTTTGTAAGATTCTAGATAGTATCTGCAAAGTTTTGTTTGTCATAATGCAATTAGTTTTTGTGTTTCTAAGATTCTAGATAGTATCTGCAAAGTTTTGTTTGTCATAATGCAATTAGTTTTTGTGTTTCTAAGATTCTAGATAGTATCTGCAAAGTTTTGTTTGTCATAATGCAATTAGTTTTTGTGTTTGTAAGATTCTAGATAGTATCTGCAAAGTTTTGTTTGTCATAATGCAATTAGTTTTTGTGTTTGTAAGATTCTAGATAGTATCTGCAAAGTTTTGTTTGTCATAATGCAATTAGTTTTTGTGTTTGTAAGATTCTAGATAGTATCTGCAAAGTTTTGTTTGTCATAATGCAATTAGTTTTTGTGTTTGTAAGATTCTAGATAGTATCTGCAAAGTTTTGTTTGTCATAATGCAATTAGTTTTTGTGTTTCTAAGATTCTAGATAGTATCTGCAAAGTTTTGTTTGTCATAATGCAATTAGTTTTTGTGTTTGTAAGATTCTAGATAGTATCTGCAAAGTTTTGTTTGTCATAATGCAATTAGTTTTTGTGTTTGTAAGATTCTAGATAGTATCTGCAAAGTTTTGTTTGTCATAATGCAATTAGTTTTTGTGTTTGTAAGATTCTAGATAGTATCTGCAAAGTTTTGTTTGTCATAATGCAATTAGTTTTTGTGTTTGTAAGATTCTAGATAGTATCTGCAAAGTTTTGTTTGTCATAATGCAATTAGTTTTTGTGTTTGTAAGATTCTAGATAGTATCTGCAAAGTATTGTTTGTCATAATGCAATTAGTTTTTGTGTTTGTAAGATTCTAGATAGTATCTGCAAAGTTTTGTTTGTCATAATGCAATTAGTTTTTGTGTTTCTAAGATTCTAGATAGTATCTGCAAAGTTTTGTTTGTCATAATGCAATTAGTTTTTGTGTTTGTAAGATTCTAGATAGTATCTGCAAAGTTTTGTTTGTCATAATGCAATTAGTTTTTGTGTTTGTAAGATTCTAGATAGTATCTGCAAAGTTTTGTTTGTCATAATGCAATTAGTTTTTGTGTTTGTAAGATTCTAGATAGTATCTGCAAAGTTTTGTTTGTCATAATGCAATTAGTTTTTGTGTTTGTAAGATTCTAGATAGTATCTGCAAAGTTTTGTTTGTCATAATGCAATTAGTTTTTGTGTTTGTAAGATTCTAGATAGTATCTGCAAAGTTTTGTTTAAATACTGAAGCTTATGTTCCTTCATTGGATTTTGAAAAAGAAAGTTATGTGAAGATAAATGATAATGGTTTTGATATCTTTTTTAGTGGCCTTTTGTCTGGAAAATTCAAACATAAACAAAGTGATTCGATGGTTCAGAAGTTGAAAGCAGGTCTATAATTTCAAAGTTGAATAACAGAGATTCTGAAAGTACCAATGGTAACCCTTATATGGTTTAGGTGTCAAGGACACAACTATAATATACATCTAGCATTTTATAATACATTTGTTCAGCAATGACTGTAGGATGCAGCAACAACATAGCAGCCAAGAGTATGACTAATGATAAATTTTGGTTCAAACGCTTTGTCACGGTGTGTACTCAGAGTTGTAATTTTAAATTTCCCATACTCTTCCCGGCAAAAAAAAAACAAAATTCCTTTACCATTTTCAACTTGGGTACAGTAACAATAATCCATGACCTACATCCAATATTAACTTGTTGCAGAACATAACGTAGAATGGCTTGGTATATAAGATGTATTACTTCATAATATGAAATATCTTTGTCAATGCAAACGCACAGCAAAGACACTAATCGCATTGGACGCTCTACTGACACTGGACTGTGGACCGGGTCATCCCAAATCATTATTTTATCCAGTTCTTGGATACGCAGTGTTTCGAATAACACATAGAAACATATACTAATAAAATAGATACTTTTTACCTATTAACCCTCTGAGTGTATAGGTGCAACAGTTACATACTAATGCATGTATAAGGGAACTGTTAGAGTTAGATTCTAATGAAGAAGATATTACTGTGCAAAATGATAGCGATGAGGGGGAGGTAGACCATGGGGAAGGAGAGCCATTCTGGATAATCCTGAACCTGACAAAGAGACTATTAACCCTCTGAGTGTATAGGTGCAACAGTTACATACTAATGCATGTATAAGGGAACTGTTAGAGTTAAATTATAATGAAGAAGATATTACTGTGCAAAATGATAGCGATGAGGGGGAGGTAGACCATGGGGAAGGAGAGCCATTCTGGATAATCCTGAACCTGACAAAGAGACTATTAACCCTCTGAGTGTATAGGTGCAACAGTTACATACTAATGCATGTATAAGGGAACTGTTAGAGTTAAATTATAATGAAGAAGATATTACTGTGCAAAATGATAGCGATGAGGGGGAGGTAGACCATGGGGAAGGAGAGCCATTCTGGATAATCCTGAACCTGACAAAGAGACTATTAACCCTCTGAGTGTATAGGTGCAACAGTTACATACTAATGCATGTATAAGGGAACTGTTAGAGTTAAATTATAATGAAGAAGATATTACTGTGCAAAATGATAGCGATGAGGGGGAGGTAGACCATGGGGAAGGAGAGCCATTCTGGATAATCCTGAACCTGACACAGAGACTATTAACCCTCTGAGTGTATAGGTGCAACAGTTACATACTAATGCATGTATAAGGGAACTGTTTGAGTTAAATTATAATGAAGAAGATATTACTGTGCAAAATGATAGCGATGAGGGGGAGGTAGACCATGGGGAAGGAGAGCCATTCTGGATAATCCTGAACCTGACACAGAGACTATTAACCCTCTGAGTGTATAGGTGCAACAGTTACATACTAATGCATGTATAAGGGAACTGTTAGAGTTAAATTATAATGAAGAAGATATTACTGTGCAAAATGATAGCGATGAGGGGGAGGTAGACCATGGGGAAGGAGAGCCATTCTGGATAATCCTGAACCTGACACAGAGACTATTAACCCTCTGAGTGTATAGGTGCAACAGTTACATACTAATGCATGTATAAGGGAACTGTTAGAGTTAGATTCTAATGAAGTGGATATTACTGTGCAAAATGATAGCGATGAGGGGGAGGTAGACCATGGGGAAGGAGAGCCATTCTGGATAATCCTGAACCTGACAAAGAGACTATTAACCCTCTGAGTGTATAGGTGCAACAGTTACATACTAATGCATGTATAAGGGAACTGTTAGAGTTAGATTCTAATGAAGTGGATATTACTGTGCAAAATGATAGCGATGAGGGGGAGGTAGACCATGGGGAAGGAGACCCATTCTGGATAATCGTGAACCTGACACAGAGACTATTAACCCTCTGAGTGTATAGGTGCAACAGTTACATACTAATGCATGTATAAGGGAACTGTTAGAGTTAGATTCTAATGAAGTGGATATTACTGTGCAAAATGATAGCGATGAGGGGGAGGTAGACCATGGGGAAGGAGACCCATTCTGGATAATCGTGAACCTGACACAGAGACTATTAACCCTCTGAGTGTATAGGTGCAACAGTTACATACTAATGCATGTATAAGGGAACTGTTAGAGTTAGATTCTAATGAAGTGGATATTACTGTGCAAAATGATAGCGATGAGGGGGAGGTAGACCATGGGGAAGGAGACCCATTCTGGATAATCCTGAACCTGACACAGAGACTATTAACCCTCTGAGTGTATAGGTGCAACAGTTACATACTAATGCATGTATAAGGGAACTGTTAGAGTTAAATTATAATGAAGAAGATATTACTGTGCAAAATGATAGCGATGAGGGGGAGGTAGACCATGGGGAAGGAGAGCCATTCTGGATAATCCTGAACCTGACAAAGAGACTATTAACCCTCTGAGTGTATAGGTGCAACAGTTACATACTAATGCATGTATAAGGGAACTGTTAGAGTTAAATTCTAATGAAGTGGATATTACTGTGCAAAATGATAGCGATGAGGGGGAGGTAGACCATGGGGAAGGAGACCCATTCTGGATAATCGTGAACCTGACACAGAGACTATTAACCCTCTGAGTGTATAGGTGCAACAGTTACATACTAATGCATGTATAAGGGAACTGTTTGAGTTAAATTATAATGAAGTGGATATTACTGTGCAAAATGATAGCGATGAGGGGGAGGTAGACCATGGGGAAGGAGACCCATTCTGGATAATCGTGAACCTGACAAAGAGACTATTAACCCTCTGAGTGTATAGGTGCAACAGTTACATACTAATGCATGTATAAGGGAACTGTTAGAGTTAGATTCTAATGAAGTGGATATTACTGTGCAAAATGATAGCGATGAGGGGGAGGTAGACCATGGGGAAGGAGACCCATTCTGGATAATCGTGAACCTGACAAAGAGACTATTAACCCTCTGAGTGTATAGGTGCAACAGTTACATACTAATGCATGTATAAGGGAACTGTTAGAGTTAAATTATAATGAAGTGGATATTACTGTGCAAAATGATAGCGATGAGGGGGAGGTAGACCATGGGGAAGGAGACCCATTCTGGATAATCGTGAACCTGACAAAGAGACTATTAACCCTCTGAGTGTATAGGTGCAACAGTTACATACTAATGCATGTATAAGGGAACTGTTAGAGTTAAATTATAATGAAGTGGATATTACTGTGCAAAATGATAGCGATGAGGGGGAGGTAGACCATGGGGAAGGAGACCCATTCTGGATAATCGTGAACCTGACAAAGAGACTATTAACCCTCTGAGTGTATAGGTGCAACAGTTACATACTAATGCATGTATAAGGGAACTGTTAGAGTTAGATTCTAATGAAGTGGATATTACTGTGCAAAATGATAGCGATGAGGGGGAGGTAGACCATGGGGAAGGAGAGTCATTCTGGATAATCCTGAACCTGACACAGAGACTATTAACCCTCTGAGTGTATAGGTGCAACAGTTACATACTAATGCATGTATAAGGGAACTGTTAGAGTTAAATTATAATGAAGAAGATATTACTGTGCAAAATGATAGCGATGAGGGGGAGGTAGACCATGGGGAAGGAGAGCCATTCTGGATAATCGTGAACCTGACAAAGAGACTATTAACCCTCTGAGTATATAGGTGCAACAGTTACATACTAATGCATGTATAAGGGAACTGTTAGAGTTAGATTCTAATGAAGTGGATATTACTGTGCAAAATGATAGCGATGAGGGGGAGGTAGACCATGGGGAAGGAGAGTCATTCTGGATAATCCTGAACCTGACAAAGAGACTATTAACCCTCTGAGTGTATAGGTGCAACAGTTACATACTAATGCATGTATAAGGGAACTGTTAGAGTTAAATTATAATGAAGAAGATATTACTGTGCAAAATGATAGCGATGAGGGGGAGGTAGACCATGGGGAAGGAGAGCCATTCTGGATAATCCTGAACCTGACAAAGAGACTATTAACCCTCTGAGTGTATAGGTGCAACAGTTACATACTAATGCATGTATAAGGGAACTGTTTGAGTTAAATTATAATGAAGAAGATATTACTGTGCAAAATGATAGCGATGAGGGGGAGGTAGACCATGGGGAAGGAGACCCATTCTGGATAATCCTGAACCTGACACAGAGACTATTAACCCTCTGAGTGTATAGGTGCAACAGTTACATACTAATGCATGTATAAGGGAACTGTTAGAGTTAAATTATAATGAAGAGGATATTACTGTGCAAAATGATAGCGATGAGGGGGAGGTAGACCATGGGGAAGGAGAGCCATTCTGGATAATCCTGAACCTGACAAAGAGACTATTAACCCTCTGAGTATATAGGTGCAACAGTTACATACTAATGCATGTATAAGGGAACTGTTTGAGTTAAATTATAATGAAGAAGATATTACTGTGCAAAATGATAGCGATGAGGGGGAGGTAGACCATGGGGAAGGAGAGCCATTCTGGATAATCCTGAACCTGACAAAGAGACTATTAACCCTCTGAGTATATAGGTGCAACAGTTACATACTAATGCATGTATAAGGGAACTGTTTGAGTTGAATTATAATGAAGAAGATATTACTGTGCAAAATGATAGCGATGAGGGGGAGGTAGACCATGGGGAAGGAGAGCCATTCTGGATAATCCTGAACCTGACAAAGAGACTATTAACCCTCTGAGTATATAGGTGCAACAGTTACATACTAATGCATGTATAAGGGAACTGTTTGAGTTAAATTATAATGAAGAAGATATTACTGTGCAAAATGATAGCGATGAGGGGGAGGTAGACCATGGGGAAGGAGAGCCATTCTGGATAATCCTGAACCTGACAAAGAGACTATTAACCCTCTGAGTATATAGGTGCAACAGTTACATACTAATGCATGTATAAGGGAACTGTTTGAGTTGAATTATAATGAAGAAGATATTACTGTGCAAAATGATAGCGATGAGGGGGAGGTAGACCATGGGGAAGGAGAGCCATTCTGGATAATCCTGAACCTGACAAAGAGACTATTAACCCTCTGAGTGTATAGGTGCAACAGTTACATACTAATGCATGTATAAGGGAACTGTTTGAGTTAAATTCTAATGAAGAGGATATTACTGTGCAATATGATAGCGATGAGGGGGAGGTAGACCATGGGGAAGGAGACCCATTCTGGATAATCCTGAACCTGACAAAGAGACTATTAACCCTCTGAGTGTATAGGTGCAACAGTTACATACTAATGCATGTATAAGGGAACTGTTAGAGTTAGATTCTAATGAAGAAGATATTACTGTGCAAAATGATAGCGATGAGGGGGAGGTAGACCATGGGGAAGGAGAGTCATTCTGGATAATCGTGAACCTGACAAAGAGACTATTAACCCTCTGAGTGTATAGGTGCAACAGTTACATACTAATGCATGTATAAGGGAACTGTTAGAGTTAAATTATAATGAAGAAGATATTACTGTGCAAAATGATACCGATGAGGGGGAGGTAGACCATGGGGAAGGAGAGCCATTCTGGATAATCCTGAACCTGACAAAGAGACTATTAACCCTCTGAGTGTATAGGTGCAACAGTTACATACTAATGCATGTATAAGGGAACTGTTTGAGTTAAATTATAATGAAGAGGATATTACTGTGCAATATGATAGCGATGAGGGGGAGGTAGACCATGGGGAAGGAGAGCCATTCTGGATAATCCTGAACCTGACACAGAGACTATTAACCCTCTGAGTGTATAGGTGCAACAGTTACATACTAATGCATGTATAAGGGAACTGTTAGAGTTAGATTATAATGAAGAAGATATTACTGTGCAAAATGATACCGATGAGGGGGAGGTAGACCATGGGGAAGGAGAGCCATTCTGGATAATCCTGAACCTGACAAAGAGACTATTAACCCTCTGAGTGTATAGGTGCAACAGTTACATACTAATGCATGTATAAGGGAACTGTTTGAGTTAAATTATAATGAAGAGGATATTACTGTGCAATATGATAGCGATGAGGGGGAGGTAGACCATGGGGAAGGAGAGTCATTCTGGATAATCCTGAACCTGACACAGAGACTATTAACCCTCTGAGTGTATAGGTGCAACAGTTACATACTAATGCATGTATAAGGGAACTGTTAGAGTTAGATTATAATGAAGAAGATATTACTGTGCAAAATGATAGCGATGAGGGGGAGGTAGACCATGGGGAAGGAGAGCCATTCTGGATAATCCTGAACCTGACACAGAGACTATTAACCCTCTGAGTGTATAGGTGCAACAGTTACATACTAATGCATGTATAAGGGAACTGTTAGAGTTAGATTATAATGAAGAAGATATTACTGTGCAAAATGATAGCGATGAGGGGGAGGTAGACCATGGGGAAGGAGAGCCATTCTGGATAATCCTGAACCTGACAAAGAGACTATTAACCCTCTGAGTGTATAGGTGCAACAGTTACATACTAATGCATGTATAAGGGAACTGTTAGAGTTAGATTATAATGAAGAAGATATTACTGTGCAAAATGATAGCGATGAGGGGGAGGTAGACCATGGGGAAGGAGAGCCATTCTGGATAATCCTGAACCTGACAAAGAGACTATTAACCCTCTGAGTGTATAGGTGCAACAGTTACATACTAATGCATGTATAAGGGAACTGTTAGAGTTAGATTATAATGAAGAAGATATTACTGTGCAAAATGATAGCGATGAGGGGGAGGTAGACCATGGGGAAGGAGAGCCATTCTGGATAATCCTGAACCTGACACAGAGACTATTAACCCTCTGAGTGTATAGGTGCAACAGTTACATACTAATGCATGTATAAGGGAACTGTTAGAGTTAGATTATAATGAAGAAGATATTACTGTGCAAAATGATAGCGATGAGGGGGAGGTAGACCATGGGGAAGGAGAGCCATTCTGGATAATCCTGAACCTGACACAGAGACTATTAACCCTCTGAGTATATAGGTGCAACAGTTACATACTAATGCATGTATAAGGGAACTGTTAGAGTTAGATTATAATGAAGAAGATATTACTGTGCAAAATGATAGCGATGAGGGGGAGGTAGACCATGGGGAAGGAGAGCCATTCTGGATAATCGTGAACCTGACAAAGAGACTATTAACCCTCTGAGTGTATAGGTGCAACAGTTACATACTAATGCATGTATAAGGGAACTGTTAGAGTTAGATTATAATGAAGAGGATATTACTGTGCAAAATGATACCGATGAGGGGGAGGTAGACCATGGGGAAGGAGAGCCATTCTGGATAATCGTGAACCTGACAAAGAGACTATTAACCCTCTGAGTGTATAGGTGCAACAGTTACATACTAATGCATGTATAAGGGAACTGTTAGAGTTAAATTGTAATGAAGAGGATATTACTGTGCAAAATGATACCGATGAGGGGGAGGTAGACCATGGGGAAGGAGAGCCATTCTGGATAATCGTGAACCTGACAAAGAGACTATTAACCCTCTGAGTGTATAGGTGCAACAGTTACATACTAATGCATGTATAAGGGAACTGTTAGAGTTAGATTATAATGAAGAGGATATTACTGTGCAATATGATAGCGATGAGGGGGAGGTAGACCATGGGGAAGGAGAGCCATTCTGGATAATCCTGAACCTGACACAGAGACTATTAACCCTCTGAGTGTATAGGTGCAACAGTTACATACTAATGCATGTATAAGGGAACTGTTAGAGTTAGATTATAATGAAGAAGATATTACTGTGCAAAATGATAGCGATGAGGGGGAGGTAGACCATGGGGAAGGAGAGCCATTCTGGATAATCCTGAACCTGACAAAGAGACTATTAACCCTCTGAGTGTATAGGTGCAACAGTTACATACTAATGCATGTATAAGGGAACTGTTAGAGTTAGATTATAATGAAGAAGATATTACTGTGCAAAATGATAGCGATGAGGGGGAGGTAGACCATGGGGAAGGAGAGCCATTCTGGATAATCCTGAACCTGACAAAGAGACTATTAACCCTCTGAGTGTATAGGTGCAACAGTTACATACTAATGCATGTATAAGGGAACTGTTAGAGTTAGATTATAATGAAGAAGATATTACTGTGCAAAATGATAGCGATGAGGGGGAGGTAGACCATGGGGAAGGAGAGCCATTCTGGATAATCCTGAACCTGACACAGAGACTATTAACCCTCTGAGTGTATAGGTGCAACAGTTACATACTAATGCATGTATAAGGGAACTGTTAGAGTTAGATTATAATGAAGAAGATATTACTGTGCAAAATGATAGCGATGAGGGGGAGGTAGACCATGGGGAAGGAGAGCCATTCTGGATAATCCTGAACCTGACAAAGAGACTATTAACCCTCTGAGTGTATAGGTGCAACAGTTACATACTAATGCATGTATAAGGGAACTGTTAGAGTTAAATTATAATGAAGAAGATATTACTGTGCAAAATGATAGCGATGAGGGGGAGGTAGACCATGGGGAAGGAGAGCCATTCTGGATAATCCTGAACCTGACAAAGAGACTATTAACCCTCTGAGTGTATAGGTGCAACAGTTACATACTAATGCATGTATAAGGGAACTGTTAGAGTTAAATTATAATGAAGAAGATATTACTGTGCAAAATGATAGCGATGAGGGGGAGGTAGACCATGGGGAAGGAGAGCCATTCTGGATAATCCTGAACCTGACAAAGAGACTATTAACCCTCTGAGTGTATAGGTGCAACAGTTACATACTAATGCATGTATAAGGGAACTGTTAGAGTTAAATTATAATGAAGAAGATATTACTGTGCAAAATGATAGCGATGAGGGGGAGGTAGACCATGGGGAAGGAGAGCCATTCTGGATAATCCTGAACCTGACAAAGAGACTATTAACCCTCTGAGTGTATAGGTGCAACAGTTACATACTAATGCATGTATAAGGGAACTGTTAGAGTTAAATTATAATGAAGAAGATATTACTGTGCAAAATGATAGCGATGAGGGGGAGGTAGACCATGGGGAAGGAGAGCCATTCTGGATAATCCTGAACCTGACAAAGAGACTATTAACCCTCTGAGTGTATAGGTGCAACAGTTACATACTAATGCATGTATAAGGGAACTGTTAGAGTTAAATTATAATGAAGAAGATATTACTGTGCAAAATGATAGCGATGAGGGGGAGGTAGACCATGGGGAAGGAGAGCCATTCTGGATAATCCTGAACCTGACAAAGAGACTATTAACCCTCTGAGTATATAGGTGCAACAGTTACATACTAATGCATGTATAAGGGAACTGTTAGAGTTAAATTATAATGAAGAAGATATTACTGTGCAAAATGATAGCGATGAGGGGGAGGTAGACCATGGGGAAGGAGAGCCATTCTGGATAATCCTGAACCTGACACAGAGACTATTAACCCTCTGAGTATATAGGTGCAACAGTTACATACTAATGCATGTATAAGGGAACTGTTAGAGTTAAATTATAATGAAGAGGATATTACTGTGCAAAATGATAGCGATGAGGGGGAGGTAGACCATGGGGAAGGAGAGCCATTCTGGATAATCGTGAACCTGACAAAGAGACTATTAACCCTCTGAGTGTATAGTGCAACAGTTACATACTAATGCATGTATAAGGGAACTGTTAGAGTTAAATTCTAATGAAGAGGATATTACTGTGCAAAATGATAGCGATGAGGGGGAGGTAGACCATGGGGAAGGAGAGTCATTCTGGATAATCGTGAACCTGACAAAGAGACTATTAACCCTCTGAGTGTATAGGTGCAACAGTTACATACTAATGCATGTATAAGGGAACTGTTAGAGTTAAATTATAATGAAGAAGATATTACTGTGCAAAATGATAGCGATGAGGGGGAGGTAGACCATGGGGAATGAGAGCCATTCTGGATAATCCTGAACCTGACAAAGAGACTATTAACCCTCTGAGTGTATAGGTGCAACAGTTACATACTAATGCATGTATAAGGGAACTGTTAGAGTTAAATTATAATGAAGAGGATATTACTGTGCAAAATGATAGCGATGAGGGGGAGGTAGACCATGGGGAAGGAGAGCCATTCTGGATAATCGTGAACCTGACAAAGAGACTATTAACCCTCTGAGTGTATAGGTGCAACAGTTACATACTAATGCATGTATAAGGGAACTGTTAGAGTTAAATTATAATGAAGAGGATATTACTGTGCAAAATGATAGCGATGAGGGGGAGGTAGACCATGGGGAAGGAGAGTCATTCTGGATAATCCTGAACCTGACAAAGAGACTATTAACCCTCTGAGTATATAGGTGCAACAGTTACATACTAATGCATGTATAAGGGAACTGTTAGAGTTAAATTATAATGAAGAAGATATTACTGTGCAAAATGATAGCGATGAGGGGGAGGTAGACCATGGGGAAGGAGAGCCATTCTGGATAATCGTGAACCTGACAAAGAGACTATTAACCCTCTGAGTGTATAGGTGCAACAGTTACATACTAATGCATGTATAAGGGAACTGTTAGAGTTAAATTATAATGAAGAAGATATTACTGTGCAAAATGATAGCGATGAGAGGAGGTAGACCATGGGGAAGGAGAGCCATTCTGGATAATCCTGAACCTGACAAAGAGACTATTAACCCTCTGAGTGTATAGGTGCAACAGTTACATACTAATGCATGTATAAGGGAACTGTTAGAGTTAGATTCTAATGAAGTGGATATTACTGTGCAAAATGATAGCGATGAGGGGGAGGTAGACCATGGGGAAGGAGAGCCATTCTGGATAATCGTGAACCTGACAAAGAGACTATTAACCCTCTGAGTGTATAGGTGCAACAGTTACATACTAATGCATGTATAAGGGAACTGTTAGAGTTAAATTCTAATGAAGAGGATATTACTGTGCAAAATGATAGCGATGAGGGGGAGGTAGACCATGGGGAAGGAGAGTCATTCTGGATAATCCTGAACCTGACAAAGAGACTATTAACCCTCTGAGTGTATAGGTGCAACAGTTACATACTAATGCATGTATAAGGGAACTGTTAGAGTTAAATTATAATGAAGAAGATATTACTGTGCAAAATGATAGCGATGAGAGGGAGGTAGACCATGGGGAAGGAGACCCATTCTGGATAATCCTGAACCTGACAAAGAGACTATTAACCCTCTGAGTGTATAGGTGCAACAGTTACATACTAATGCATGTATAAGGGAACTGTTTGAGTTAAATTATAATGAAGAAGATATTACTGTGCAAAATGATAGCGATGAGGGGGAGGTAGACCATGGGGAAGGAGACCCATTCTGGATAATCCTGAACCTGACAAAGAGACTATTAACCCTCTGAGTATATAGGTGCAACAGTTACATACTAATGCATGTATAAGGGAACTGTTAGAGTTAAATTATAATGAAGAGGATATTACTGTGCAAAATGATAGCGATGAGGGGGAGGTAGACCATGGGGAAGGAGACCCATTCTGGATAATCCTGAACCTGACAAAGAGACTATTAACCCTCTGAGTGTATAGGTGCAACAGTTACATACTAATGCATGTATAAGGGAACTGTTAGAGTTAGATTATAATGAAGAAGATATTACTGTGCAAAATGATAGCGATGAGGGGGAGGTAGACCATGGGGAAGGAGACCCATTCTGGATAATCCTGAACCTGACAAAGAGACTATTAACCCTCTGAGTGTATAGGTGCAACAGTTACATACTAATGCATGTATAAGGGAACTGTTTGAGTTAAATTATAATGAAGAAGATATTACTGTGCAAAATGATAGCGATGAGGGGGAGGTAGACCATAGGGAAGGAGAGCCATTCTGGATAATCGTGAACCTGACAAAGAGACTATTAACCCTCTGAGTGTATAGGTGCAACAGTTACATACTAATGCATGTATAAGGGAACTGTTAGAGTTAAATTATAATGAAGAAGATATTACTGTGCAAAATGATAGCGATGAGGGGGAGGTAGACCATGGGGAAGGAGAGTCATTCTGGATAATCCTGAACCTGACAAAGAGACTATTAACCCTCTGAGTGTATAGGTGCAACAGTTACATACTAATGCATGTATAAGGGAACTGTTAGAGTTAAATTATAATGAAGAAGATATTACTGTGCAAAATGATAGCGATGAGGGGGAGGTAGACCATGGGGAAGGAGAGCCATTCTGGATAATCGTGAACCTGACAAAGAGACTATTAACCCTCTGAGTATATAGGTGCAACAGTTACATACTAATGCATGTATAAGGGAACTGTTAGAGTTAAATTATAATGAAGAAGATATTACTGTGCAAAATGATAGCGATGAGGGGGAGGTAGACCATGGGGAAGGAGAGCCATTCTGGATAATCCTGAACCTGACAAAGAGACTATTAACCCTCTGAGTATATAGGTGCAACAGTTACATACTAATGCATGTATAAGGGAACTGTTAGAGTTAAATTATAATGAAGAAGATATTACTGTGCAAAATGATAGCGATGAGGGGGAGGTAGACCATGGGGAAGGAGAGCCATTCTGGATAATCCTGAACCTGACAAAGAGACTATTAACCCTCTGAGTGTATAGGTGCAACAGTTACATACTAATGCATGTATAAGGGAACTGTTAGAGTTAAATTATAATGAAGAAGATATTACTGTGCAAAATGATAGCGATGAGGGGGAGGTAGACCATGGGGAAGGAGAGCCATTCTGGATAATCCTGAACCTGACAAAGAGACTATTAACCCTCTGAGTGTATAGGTGCAACAGTTACATACTAATGCATGTATAAGGGAACTGTTAGAGTTAAATTATAATGAAGAAGATATTACTGTGCAAAATGATAGCGATGAGGGGGAGGTAGACCATGGGGAAGGAGAGCCATTCTGGATAATCCTGAACCTGACAAAGAGACTATTAACCCTCTGAGTGTATAGGTGCAACAGTTACATACTAATGCATGTATAAGGGAACTGTTAGAGTTAAATTATAATGAAGAAGATATTACTGTGCAAAATGATAGCGATGAGGGGGAGGTAGACCATGGGGAAGGAGAGCCATTCTGGATAATCGTGAACCTGACACAGAGACTATTAACCCTCTGAGTGTATAGGTGCAACAGTTACATACTAATGCATGTATAAGGGAACTGTTAGAGTTAAATTATAATGAAGAGGATATTACTGTGCAAAATGATAGCGATGAGGGGGAGGTAGACCATGGGGAAGGAGACCCATTCTGGATAATCCTGAACCTGACAAAGAGACTATTAACCCTCTGAGTGTATAGGTGCAACAGTTACATACTAATGCATGTATAAGGGAACTGTTAGAGTTAAATTATAATGAAGAAGATATTACTGTGCAAAATGATAGCGATGAGGGGGAGGTAGACCATGGGGAAGGAGAGCCATTCTGGATAATCCTGAACCTGACAAAGAGACTATTAACCCTCTGAGTGTATAGGTGCAACAGTTACATACTAATGCATGTATAAGGGAACTGTTAGAGTTAAATTATAATGAAGAAGATATTACTGTGCAAAATGATAGCGATGAGGGGGAGGTAGACCATGGGGAAGGAGAGCCATTCTGGATAATCCTGAACCTGACAAAGAGACTATTAACCCTCTGAGTGTATAGGTGCAACAGTTACATACTAATGCATGTATAAGGGAACTGTTAGAGTTAAATTATAATGAAGAAGATATTACTGTGCAAAATGATAGCGATGAGGGGGAGGTAGACCATGGGGAAGGAGAGCCATTCTGGATAATCCTGAACCTGACAAAGAGACTATTAACCCTCTGAGTGTATAGGTGCAACAGTTACATACTAATGCATGTATAAGGGAACTGTTAGAGTTAAATTATAATGAAGAGGATATTACTGTGCAAAATGATAGCGATGAGGGGGAGGTAGACCATGGGGAAGGAGAGCCATTCTGGATAATCCTGAACCTGACAAAGAGACTATTAACCCTCTGAGTGTATAGGTGCAACAGTTACATACTAATGCATGTATAAGGGAACTGTTAGAGTTAGATTCTAATGAAGAAGATATTACTGTGCAAAATGATAGCGATGAGGGGGAAGTAGACCATGGGGAAGGAGAGTCATTCTGGATAATCCTGAACCTGACAAAGAGACTATTAACCCTCTGAGTGTATAGGTGCAACAGTTACATACTAATGCATGTATAAGGGAACTGTTAGAGTTAAATTATAATGAAGAAGATATTACTGTGCAAAATGATAGCGATGAGGGGGAGGTAGACCATGGGGAAGGAGAGCCATTCTGGATAATCCTGAACCTGACAAAGAGACTATTAACCCTCTGAGTGTATAGGTGCAACAGTTACATACTAATGCATGTATAAGGGAACTGTTAGAGTTAAATTATAATGAAGAGGATATTACTGTGCAAAATGATAGCGATGAGGGGGAGGTAGACCATGGGGAAGGAGAGCCATTCTGGATAATCCTGAACCTGACAAAGAGACTATTAACCCTCTGAGTGTATAGGTGCAACAGTTACATACTAATGCATGTATAAGGGAACTGTTAGAGTTAGATTCTAATGAAGAAGATATTACTGTGCAAAATGATAGCGATGAGGGGGAAGTAGACCATGGGGAAGGAGAGTCATTCTGGATAATCCTGAACCTGACAAAGAGACTATTAACCCTCTGAGTGTATAGGTGCAACAGTTACATACTAATGCATGTATAAGGGAACTGTTAGAGTTAAATTATAATGAAGAAGATATTACTGTGCAAAATGATAGCGATGAGGGGGAGGTAGACCATGGGGAAGGAGAGCCATTCTGGATAATCCTGAACCTGACAAAGAGACTATTAACCCTCTGAGTGTATAGGTGCAACAGTTACATACTAATGCATGTATAAGGGAACTGTTAGAGTTAAATTGTAATGAAGAGGATATTACTGTGCAAAATGATAGCGATGAGGGGGAGGTAGACCATGGGGAAGGAGAGCCATTCTGGATAATCCTGAACCTGACAAAGAGACTATTAACCCTCTGAGTGTATAGGTGCAACAGTTACATACTAATGCATGTATAAGGGAACTGTTAGAGTTAAATTATAATGAAGAGGATATTACTGTGCAAAATGATAGCGATGAGGGGGAGGTAGACCATGGGGAAGGAGAGCCATTCTGGATAATCCTGAACCTGACAAAGAGACTATTAACCCTCTGAGTGTATAGGTGCAACAGTTACATACTAATGCATGTATAAGGGAACTGTTAGAGTTAAATTATAATGAAGAGGATATTACTGTGCAAAATGATAGCGATGAGGGGGAGGTAGACCATGGGGAAGGAGAGCCATTCTGGATAATCCTGAACCTGACAAAGAGACTATTAACCCTCTGAGTGTATAGGTGCAACAGTTACATACTAATGCATGTATAAGGGAACTGTTAGAGTTAGATTCTAATGAAGAAGATATTACTGTGCAAAATGATAGCGATGAGGGGGAAGTAGACCATGGGGAAGGAGAGTCATTCTGGATAATCCTGAACCTGACAAAGAGACTATTAACCCTCTGAGTGTATAGGTGCAACAGTTACATACTAATGCATGTATAAGGGAACTGTTAGAGTTAAATTATAATGAAGAAGATATTACTGTGCAAAATGATAGCGATGAGGGGGAGGTAGACCATGGGGAAGGAGAGCCATTCTGGATAATCCTGAACCTGACAAAGAGACTATTAACCCTCTGAGTGTATAGGTGCAACAGTTACATACTAATGCATGTATAAGGGAACTGTTAGAGTTAAATTATAATGAAGAGGATATTACTGTGCAAAATGATAGCGATGAGGGGGAGGTAGACCATGGGGAAGGAGAGCCATTCTGGATAATCCTGAACCTGACAAAGAGACTATTAACCCTCTGAGTGTATAGGTGCAACAGTTACATACTAATGCATGTATAAGGGAACTGTTAGAGTTAGATTCTAATGAAGAAGATATTACTGTGCAAAATGATAGCGATGAGGGGGAAGTAGACCATGGGGAAGGAGAGTCATTCTGGATAATCCTGAACCTGACAAAGAGACTATTAACCCTCTGAGTGTATAGGTGCAACAGTTACATACTAATGCATGTATAAGGGAACTGTTAGAGTTAAATTATAATGAAGAAGATATTACTG
The DNA here is from genome assembly GCA_036971475.1 of Prosapia bicincta. Lineage (NCBI taxonomy): Eukaryota > Metazoa > Arthropoda > Insecta > Hemiptera > Cercopidae > Prosapia > Prosapia bicincta. The sequence continues at coordinate 22,418 of JBAIZL010000097.1, forward strand.
TGCAAAATGATAGCGATGAGGGGGAGGTAGACCATGGGGAAGGAGAGCCATTCTGGATAATCCTGAACCTGACAAAGAGACTATTAACCCTCTGAGTGTATAGGTGCAACAGTTACATACTAATGCATGTATAAGGGAACTGTTAGAGTTAAATTATAATGAAGAGGATATTACTGTGCAAAATGATAGCGATGAGGGGGAAGTAGACCATGGGGAAGGAGAGTCATTCTGGATAATCCTGAACCTGACAAAGAGACTATTAACCCTCTGAGTATATAGGTGCAACAGTTACATACTAATGCATGTATAAGGGAACTGTTTGAGTTAAATTATAATGAAGAAGATATTACTGTGCAAAATGATAGCGATGAGGGGGAGGTAGACCATGGGGAAGGAGAGCCATTCTGGATAATCGTGAACCTGACAAAGAGACTATTAACCCTCTGAGTGTATAGGTGCAACAGTTACATACTAATGCATGTATAAGGGAACTGTTAGAGTTAGATTCTAATGAAGAGGATATTACTGTGCAAAATGATAGCGATGAGGGGGAGGTAGACCATGGGGAAGGAGAGTCATTCTGGATAATCGTGAACCTGACAAAGAGACTATTAACCCTCTGAGTGTATAGGTGCAACAGTTACATACTAATGCATGTATAAGGGAACTGTTAGAGTTAAATTATAATGAAGAAGATATTACTGTGCAAAATGATAGCGATGAGGGGGAGGTAGACCATGGGGAAGGAGAGCCATTCTGGATAATCCTGAACCTGACAAAGAGACTATTAACCCTCTGAGTGTATAGGTGCAACAGTTACATACTAATGCATGTATAAGGGAACTGTTAGAGTTAAATTATAATGAAGAGGATATTACTGTGCAAAATGATAGCGATGAGGGGGAGGTAGACCATGGGGAAGGAGAGCCATTCTGGATAATCCTGAACCTGACAAAGAGACTATTAACCCTCTGAGTGTATAGGTGCAACAGTTACATACTAATGCATGTATAAGGGAACTGTTTGAGTTAAATTGTAATGAAGAAGATATTACTGTGCAAAATGATAGCGATGAGGGGGAGGTAGACCATGGGGAAGGAGAGTCATTCTGGATAATCGTGAACCTGACAAAGAGACTATTAACCCTCTGAGTGTATAGGTGCAACAGTTACATACTAATGCATGTATAAGGGAACTGTTAGAGTTAAATTATAATGAAGAAGATATTACTGTGCAAAATGATAGCGATGAGGGGGAGGTAGACCATGGGGAAGGAGAGTCATTCTGGATAATCCTGAACCTGACACAGAGACTATTAACCCTCTGAGTGTATAGGTGCAACAGTTACATACTAATGCATGTATAAGGGAACTGTTAGAGTTAAATTATAATGAAGAGGATATTACTGTGCAAAATGATAGCGATGAGGGGGAGGTAGACCATGGGGAAGGAGAGTCATTCTGGATAATCCTGAACCTGACAAAGAGACTATTAACCCTCTGAGTATATAGGTGCAACAGTTACATACTAATGCATGTATAAGGGAACTGTTTGAGTTAAATTGTAATGAAGAAGATATTACTGTGCAAAATGATAGCGATGAGGGGGAGGTAGACCATGGGGAAGGAGAGTCATTCTGGATAATCCTGAACCTGACAAAGAGACTATTAACCCTCTGAGTGTATAGGTGCAACAGTTACATACTAATGCATGTATAAGGGAACTGTTAGAGTTAAATTATAATGAAGAGGATATTACTGTGCAAAATGATAGCGATGAGGGGGAGGTAGACCATGGGGAAGGAGAGTCATTCTGGATAATCCTGAACCTGACAAAGAGACTATTAACCCTCTGAGTATATAGGTGCAACAGTTACATACTAATGCATGTATAAGGGAACTGTTAGAGTTAAATTATAATGAAGAAGATATTACTGTGCAAAATGATAGCGATGAGGGGGAGGTAGACCATGGGGAAGGAGAGCCATTCTGGATAATCGTGAACCTGACAAAGAGACTATTAACCCTCTGAGTGTATAGGTGCAACAGTTACATACTAATGCATGTATAAGGGAACTGTTAGAGTTAAATTATAATGAAGAAGATATTACTGTGCAAAATGATAGCGATGAGGGGGAGGTAGACCATGGGGAAGGAGAGCCATTCTGGATAATCCTGAACCTGACACAGAGACTATTAACCCTCTGAGTGTATAGGTGCAACAGTTACATACTAATGCATGTATAAGGGAACTGTTAGAGTTAAATTATAATGAAGAGGATATTACTGTGCAAAATGATAGCGATGAGGGGGAGGTAGACCATGGGGAAGGAGAGTCATTCTGGATAATCCTGAACCTGACAAAGAGACTATTAACCCTCTGAGTATATAGGTGCAACAGTTACATACTAATGCATGTATAAGGGAACTGTTAGAGTTAAATTATAATGAAGAAGATATTACTGTGCAAAATGATAGCGATGAGGGGGAGGTAGACCATGGGGAAGGAGAGCCATTCTGGATAATCGTGAACCTGACAAAGAGACTATTAACCCTCTGAGTGTATAGGTGCAACAGTTACATACTAATGCATGTATAAGGGAACTGTTAGAGTTAAATTATAATGAAGAAGATATTACTGTGCAAAATGATAGCGATGAGAGGGAGGTAGACCATGGGGAAGGAGACCCATTCTGGATAATCCTGAACCTGACAAAGAGACTATTAACCCTCTGAGTGTATAGGTGCAACAGTTACATACTAATGCATGTATAAGGGAACTGTTTGAGTTAAATTATAATGAAGAAGATATTACTGTGCAAAATGATAGCGATGAGGGGGAGGTAGACCATGGGGAAGGAGAGCCATTCTGGATAATCCTGAACCTGACAAAGAGACTATTAACCCTCTGAGTGTATAGGTGCAACAGTTACATACTAATGCATGTATAAGGGAACTGTTTGAGTTAAATTATAATGAAGAAGATATTACTGTGCAAAATGATAGCGATGAGGGGGAGGTAGACCATAGGGAAGGAGAGCCATTCTGGATAATCCTGAACCTGACAAAGAGACTATTAACCCTCTGAGTGTATAGGTGCAACAGTTACATACTAATGCATGTATAAGGGAACTGTTAGAGTTAAATTATAATGAAGAAGATATTACTGTGCAAAATGATAGCGATGAGGGGGAGGTAGACCATGGGGAAGGAGAGCCATTCTGGATAATCGTGAACCTGACAAAGAGACTATTAACCCTCTGAGTGTATAGGTGCAACAGTTACATACTAATGCATGTATAAGGGAACTGTTAGAGTTAAATTATAATGAAGAAGATATTACTGTGCAAAATGATAGCGATGAGGGGGAGGTAGACCATGGGGAAGGAGAGTCATTCTGGATAATCCTGAACCTGACAAAGAGACTATTAACCCTCTGAGTGTATAGGTGCAACAGTTACATACTAATGCATGTATAAGGGAACTGTTAGAGTTAAATTATAATGAAGAAGATATTACTGTGCAAAATGATAGCGATGAGGGGGAGGTAGACCATGGGGAAGGAGAGCCATTCTGGATAATCCTGAACCTGACAAAGAGACTATTAACCCTCTGAGTGTATAGGTGCAACAGTTACATACTAATGCATGTATAAGGGAACTGTTAGAGTTAAATTATAATGAAGAAGATATTACTGTGCAAAATGATAGCGATGAGGGGGAGGTAGACCATGGGGAAGGAGAGCCATTCTGGATAATCGTGAACCTGACAAAGAGACTATTAACCCTCTGAGTATATAGGTGCAACAGTTACATACTAATGCATGTATAAGGGAACTGTTAGAGTTAAATTATAATGAAGAAGATATTACTGTGCAAAATGATAGCGATGAGGGGGAGGTAGACCATGGGGAAGGAGAGCCATTCTGGATAATCCTGAACCTGACAAAGAGACTATTAACCCTCTGAGTATATAGGTGCAACAGTTACATACTAATGCATGTATAAGGGAACTGTTAGAGTTAAATTATAATGAAGAAGATATTACTGTGCAAAATGATAGCGATGAGGGGGAAGTAGACCATGGGGAAGGAGAGCCATTCTGGATAATCCTGAACCTGACAAAGAGACTATTAACCCTCTGAGTGTATAGGTGCAACAGTTACATACTAATGCATGTATAAGGGAACTGTTAGAGTTAAATTATAATGAAGAAGATATTACTGTGCAAAATGATAGCGATGAGGGGGAAGTAGACCATGGGGAAGGAGAGCCATTCTGGATAATCCTGAACCTGACAAAGAGACTATTAACCCTCTGAGTATATAGGTGCAACAGTTACATACTAATGCATGTATAAGGGAACTGTTAGAGTTAAATTATAATGAAGAAGATATTACTGTGCAAAATGATAGCGATGAGGGGGAAGTAGACCATGGGGAAGGAGAGCCATTCTGGATAATCCTGAACCTGACAAAGAGACTATTAACCCTCTGAGTATATAGGTGCAACAGTTACATACTAATGCATGTATAAGGGAACTGTTAGAGTTAAATTATAATGAAGAAGATATTACTGTGCAAAATGATAGCGATGAGGGGGAAGTAGACCATGGGGAAGGAGAGCCATTCTGGATAATCCTGAACCTGACAAAGAGACTATTAACCCTCTGAGTATATAGGTGCAACAGTTACATACTAATGCATGTATAAGGGAACTGTTAGAGTTAAATTATAATGAAGAAGATATTACTGTGCAAAATGATAGCGATGAGGGGGAAGTAGACCATGGGGAAGGAGAGCCATTCTGGATAATCCTGAACCTGACAAAGAGACTATTAACCCTCTGAGTATATAGGTGCAACAGTTACATACTAATGCATGTATAAGGGAACTGTTAGAGTTAAATTATAATGAAGAAGATATTACTGTGCAAAATGATAGCGATGAGGGGGAAGTAGACCATGGGGAAGGAGAGCCATTCTGGATAATCCTGAACCTGACAAAGAGACTATTAACCCTCTGAGTATATAGGTGCAACAGTTACATACTAATGCATGTATAAGGGAACTGTTAGAGTTAAATTATAATGAAGAAGATATTACTGTGCAAAATGATAGCGATGAGGGGGAGGTAGACCATGGGGAAGGAGAGCCATTCTGGATAATCGTGAACCTGACAAAGAGACTATTAACCCTCTGAGTGTATAGGTGCAACAGTTACATACTAATGCATGTATAAGGGAACTGTTAGAGTTAAATTATAATGAAGAAGATATTACTGTGCAAAATGATAGCGATGAGGGGGAGGTAGACCATGGGGAAGGAGAGCCATTCTGGATAATCCTGAACCTGACAAAGAGACTATTAACCCTCTGAGTGTATAGGTGCAACAGTTACATACTAATGCATGTATAAGGGAACTGTTAGAGTTAAATTATAATGAAGAGGATATTACTGTGCAAAATGATAGCGATGAGGGGGAGGTAGACCATGGGGAAGGAGAGCCATTCTGGATAATCCTGAACCTGACAAAGAGACTATTAACCCTCTGAGTGTATAGGTGCAACAGTTACATACTAATGCATGTATAAGGGAACTGTTAGAGTTAGATTCTAATGAAGAAGATATTACTGTGCAAAATGATAGCGATGAGGGGGAAGTAGACCATGGGGAAGGAGAGTCATTCTGGATAATCCTGAACCTGACAAAGAGACTATTAACCCTCTGAGTGTATAGGTGCAACAGTTACATACTAATGCATGTATAAGGGAACTGTTAGAGTTAAATTATAATGAAGAAGATATTACTGTGCAAAATGATAGCGATGAGGGGGAGGTAGACCATGGGGAAGGAGAGCCATTCTGGATAATCCTGAACCTGACAAAGAGACTATTAACCCTCTGAGTGTATAGGTGCAACAGTTACATACTAATGCATGTATAAGGGAACTGTTAGAGTTAAATTATAATGAAGAGGATATTACTGTGCAAAATGATAGCGATGAGGGGGAAGTAGACCATGGGGAAGGAGAGTCATTCTGGATAATCCTGAACCTGACAAAGAGACTATTAACCCTCTGAGTGTATAGGTGCAACAGTTACATACTAATGCATGTATAAGGGAACTGTTAGAGTTAAATTATAATGAAGAGGATATTACTGTGCAAAATGATAGCGATGAGGGGGAAGTAGACCATGGGGAAGGAGAGTCATTCTGGATAATCCTGAACCTGACAAAGAGACTATTAACCCTCTGAGTGTATAGGTGCAACAGTTACATACTAATGCATGTATAAGGGAACTGTTTGAGTTAAATTATAATGAAGAAGATATTACTGTGCAAAATGATAGCGATGAGGGGGAGGTAGACCATGGGGAAGGAGAGCCATTCTGGATAATCGTGAACCTGACAAAGAGACTATTAACCCTCTGAGTGTATAGGTGCAACAGTTACATACTAATGCATGTATAAGGGAACTGTTAGAGTTAAATTCTAATGAAGAGGATATTACTGTGCAAAATGATAGCGATGAGGGGGAGGTAGACCATGGGGAAGGAGAGTCATTCTGGATAATCGTGAACCTGACAAAGAGACTATTAACCCTCTGAGTGTATAGGTGCAACAGTTACATACTAATGCATGTATAAGGGAACTGTTAGAGTTAAATTATAATGAAGAAGATATTACTGTGCAAAATGATAGCGATGAGGGGGAGGTAGACCATGGGGAAGGAGAGCCATTCTGGATAATCCTGAACCTGACAAAGAGACTATTAACCCTCTGAGTGTATAGGTGCAACAGTTACATACTAATGCATGTATAAGGGAACTGTTAGAGTTAAATTATAATGAAGAGGATATTACTGTGCAAAATGATAGCGATGAGGGGGAGGTAGACCATGGGGAAGGAGAGCCATTCTGGATAATCGTGAACCTGACAAAGAGACTATTAACCCTCTGAGTGTATAGGTGCAACAGTTACATACTAATGCATGTATAAGGGAACTGTTAGAGTTAAATTATAATGAAGAAGATATTACTGTGCAAAATGATAGCGATGAGGGGGAGGTAGACCATGGGGAAGGAGAGCCATTCTGGATAATCCTGAACCTGACACAGAGACTATTAACCCTCTGAGTGTATAGGTGCAACAGTTACATACTAATGCATGTATAAGGGAACTGTTAGAGTTAAATTATAATGAAGAAGATATTACTGTGCAAAATGATAGCGATGAGGGGGAGGTAGACCATGGGGAAGGAGAGTCATTCTGGATAATCCTGAACCTGACAAAGAGACTATTAACCCTCTGAGTGTATAGGTGCAACAGTTACATACTAATGCATGTATAAGGGAACTGTTAGAGTTAAATTATAATGAAGAAGATATTACTGTGCAAAATGATAGCGATGAGGGGGAGGTAGACCATGGGGAAGGAGAGCCATTCTGGATAATCCTGAACCTGACAAAGAGACTATTAACCCTCTGAGTGTATAGGTGCAACAGTTACATACTAATGCATGTATAAGGGAACTGTTAGAGTTAAATTATAATGAAGAAGATATTACTGTGCAAAATGATAGCGATGAGGGGGAGGTAGACCATGGGGAAGGAGAGCCATTCTGGATAATCCTGAACCTGACAAAGAGACTATTAACCCTCTGAGTATATAGGTGCAACAGTTACATACTAATGCATGTATAAGGGAACTGTTAGAGTTAAATTATAATGAAGAAGATATTACTGTGCAAAATGATAGCGATGAGGGGGAGGTAGACCATGGGGAAGGAGAGCCATTCTGGATAATCGTGAACCTGACAAAGAGACTATTAACCCTCTGAGTATATAGGTGCAACAGTTACATACTAATGCATGTATAAGGGAACTGTTAGAGTTAAATTATAATGAAGAGGATATTACTGTGCAAAATGATAGCGATGAGGGGGAGGTAGACCATGGGGAAGGAGAGCCATTCTGGATAATCGTGAACCTGACAAAGAGACTATTAACCCTCTGAGTATATAGGTGCAACAGTTACATACTAATGCATGTATAAGGGAACTGTTAGAGTTAAATTATAATGAAGAGGATATTACTGTGCAAAATGATAGCGATGAGGGGGAGGTAGACCATGGGGAAGGAGAGCCATTCTGGATAATCCTGAACCTGACACAGAGACTATTAACCCTCTGAGTGTATAGGTGCAACAGTTACATACTAATGCATGTATAAGGGAACTGTTAGAGTTAAATTATAATGAAGAGGATATTACTGTGCAAAATGATAGCGATGAGGGGGAGGTAGACCATGGGGAAGGAGAGCCATTCTGGATAATCGTGAACCTGACAAAGAGACTATTAACCCTCTGAGTGTATAGGTGCAACAGTTACATACTAATGCATGTATAAGGGAACTGTTAGAGTTAAATTATAATGAAGAAGATATTACTGTGCAAAATGATAGCGATGAGGGGGAGGTAGACCATGGGGAAGGAGACCCATTCTGGATAATCCTGAACCTGACACAGAGACTATTAACCCTCTGAGTGTATAGGTGCAACAGTTACATACTAATGCATGTATAAGGGAACTGTTAGAGTTAAATTATAATGAAGAAGATATTACTGTGCAAAATGATAGCGATGAGGGGGAGGTAGACCATGGGGAAGGAGAGCCATTCTGGATAATCCTGAACCTGACACAGAGACTATTAACCCTCTGAGTGTATAGGTGCAACAGTTACATACTAATGCATGTATAAGGGAACTGTTAGAGTTAAATTATAATGAAGAAGATATTACTGTGCAAAATGATAGCGATGAGGGGGAGGTAGACCATGGGGAAGGAGAGTCATTCTGGATAATCCTGAACCTGACAAAGAGACTATTAACCCTCTGAGTGTATAGGTGCAACAGTTACATACTAATGCATGTATAAGGGAACTGTTAGAGTTAAATTATAATGAAGAAGATATTACTGTGCAAAATGATAGCGATGAGGGGGAGGTAGACCATGGGGAAGGAGAGTCATTCTGGATAATCCTGAACCTGACAAAGAGACTATTAACCCTCTGAGTATATAGGTGCAACAGTTACATACTAATGCATGTATAAGGGAACTGTTAGAGTTAAATTATAATGAAGAAGATATTACTGTGCAAAATGATAGCGATGAGGGGGAGGTAGACCATGGGGAAGGAGAGCCATTCTGGATAATCCTGAACCTGACAAAGAGACTATTAACCCTCTGAGTGTATAGGTGCAACAGTTACATACTAATGCATGTATAAGGGAACTGTTAGAGTTAAATTATAATGAAGAAGATATTACTGTGCAAAATGATAGCGATGAGGGGGAGGTAGACCATGGGGAAGGAGAGCCATTCTGGATAATCGTGAACCTGACACAGAGACTATTAACCCTCTGAGTGTATAGGTGCAACAGTTACATACTAATGCATGTATAAGGGAACTGTTAGAGGTAAATTATAATGAAGAAGATATTACTGTGCAAAATGATAGCGATGAGGGGGAGGTAGACCATGGGGAAGGAGAGCCATTCTGGATAATCCTGAACCTGACAAAGAGACTATTAACCCTCTGAGTGTATAGGTGCAACAGTTACATACTAATGCATGTATAAGGGAACTGTTAGAGTTAAATTATAATGAAGAGGATATTACTGTGCAAAATGATAGCGATGAGGGGGAGGTAGACCATGGGGAAGGAGAGCCATTCTGGATAATCCTGAACCTGACAAAGAGACTATTAACCCTCTGAGTGTATAGGTGCAACAGTTACATACTAATGCATGTATAAGGGAACTGTTAGAGTTAAATTATAATGAAGAGGATATTACTGTGCAAAATGATAGCGATGAGGGGGAGGTAGACCATGGGGAAGGAGAGTCATTCTGGATAATCCTGAACCTGACAAAGAGACTATTAACCCTCTGAGTGTATAGGTGCAACAGTTACATACTAATGCATGTATAAGGGAACTGTTAGAGTTAAATTATAATGAAGAGGATATTACTGTGCAAAATGATAGCGATGAGGGGGAGGTAGACCATGGGGAAGGAGAGCCATTCTGGATAATCCTGAACCTGACACAGAGACTATTAACCCTCTGAGTGTATAGGTGCAACAGTTACATACTAATGCATGTATAAGGGAACTGTTAGAGTTAAATTATAATGAAGAGGATATTACTGTGCAAAATGATAGCGATGAGGGGGAGGTAGACCATGGGGAAGGAGAGCCATTCTGGATAATCCTGAACCTGACACAGAGACTATTAACCCTCTGAGTGTATAGGTGCAACAGTTACATACTAATGCATGTATAAGGGAACTGTTAGAGTTAAATTATAATGAAGAGGATATTACTGTGCAAAATGATAGCGATGAGGGGGAGGTAGACCATGGGGAAGGAGAGCCATTCTGGATAATCCTGAACCTGACACAGAGACTATTAACCCTCTGAGTGTATAGGTGCAACAGTTACATACTAATGCATGTATAAGGGAACTGTTAGAGTTAGATTCTAATGAAGAAGATATTACTGTGCAAAATGATAGCAATGAGGGGGAAGTAGACCATGGGGAAGGAGAGTCATTCTGGATAATCCTGAACCTGACAAAGAGACTATTAACCCTCTGAGTGTATAGGTGCAACAGTTACATACTAATGCATGTATAAGGGAACTGTTAGAGTTAAATTATAATGAAGAAGATATTACTGTGCAAAATGATAGCGATGAGGGGGAGGTAGACCATGGGGAAGGAGAGTCATTCTGGATAATCCTGAACCTGACACAGAGACTATTAACCCTCTGAGTGTATAGGTGCAACAGTTACATACTAATGCATGTATAAGGGAACTGTTAGAGTTAAATTATAATGAAGAAGATATTACTGTGCAAAATGATAGCGATGAGGGGGAAGTAGACCATGGGGAAGGAGAGCCATTCTGGATAATCCTGAACCTGACACAGAGACTATTAACCCTCTGAGTGTATAGGTGCAACAGTTACATACTAATGCATGTATAAGGGAACTGTTAGAGTTAAATTATAATGAAGAAGATATTACTGTGCAAAATGATAGCGATGAGGGGGAGGTAGACCATGGGGAAGGAGAGCCATTCTGGATAATCCTGAACCTGACACAGAGACTATTAACCCTCTGAGTGTATAGGTGCAACAGTTACATACTAATGCATGTATAAGGGAACTGTTAGAGTTAAATTATAATGAAGAAGATATTACTGTGCAAAATGATAGCGATGAGGGGGAGGTAGACCATGGGGAAGGAGAGCCATTCTGGATAATCCTGAACCTGACACAGAGACTATTAACCCTCTGAGTGTATAGGTGCAACAGTTACATACTAATGCATGTATAAGGGAACTGTTAGAGTTAAATTATAATGAAGAAGATATTACTGTGCAAAATGATAGCGATGAGGGGGAGGTAGACCATGGGGAAGGAGAGCCATTCTGGATAATCCTGAACCTGACACAGAGACTATTAACCCTCTGAGTGTATAGGTGCAACAGTTACATACTAATGCATGTATAAGGGAACTGTTAGAGTTAAATTATAATGAAGAGGATATTACTGTGCAAAATGATAGCGATGAGGGGGAAGTAGACCATGGGGAAGGAGAGCCATTCTGGATAATCCTGAACCTGACAAAGAGACTATTAACCCTCTGAGTGTATAGGTGCAACAGTTACATACTAATGCATGTATAAGGGAACTGTTAGAGTTAAATTATAATGAAGAAGATATTACTGTGCAAAATGATAGCGATGAGGGGGAGGTAGACCATGGGGAAGGAGAGCCATTCTGGATAATCCTGAACCTGACAAAGAGACTATTAACCCTCTGAGTGTATAGGTGCAACAGTTACATACTAATGCATGTATAAGGGAACTGTTAGAGTTAAATTATAATGAAGAAGATATTACTGTGCAAAATGATAGCGATGAGGGGGAGGTAGACCATGGGGAAGGAGAGCCATTCTGGATAATCGTGAACCTGACAAAGAGACTATTAACCCTCTGAGTGTATAGGTGCAACAGTTACATACTAATGCATGTATAAGGGAACTGTTTGAGTTAAATTATAATGAAGAAGATATTACTGTGCAAAATGATAGCGATGAGGGGGAGGTAGACCATGGGGAAGGAGAGCCATTCTGGATAATCGTGAACCTGACAAAGAGACTATTAACCCTCTGAGTGTATAGGTGCAACAGTTACATACTAATGCATGTATAAGGGAACTGTTTGAGTTAAATTATAATGAAGAGGATATTACTGTGCAAAATGATAGCGATGAGGGGGAGGTAGACCATGGGGAAGGAGAGCCATTCTGGATAATCCTGAACCTGACACAGAGACTATTAACCCTCTGAGTGTATAGGTGCAACAGTTACATACTAATGCATGTATAAGGGAACTGTTAGAGTTAAATTATAATGAAGAAGATATTACTGTGCAAAATGATAGCGATGAGGGGGAGGTAGACCATGGGGAAGGAGAGCCATTCTGGATAATCCTGAACCTGACACAGAGACTATTAACCCTCTGAGTGTATAGGTGCAACAGTTACATACTAATGCATGTATAAGGGAACTGTTAGAGTTAAATTATAATGAAGAAGATATTACTGTGCAAAATGATAGCGATGAGGGGGAGGTAGACCATGGGGAAGGAGAGCCATTCTGGATAATCCTGAACCTGACACAGAGACTATTAACCCTCTGAGTGTATAGGTGCAACAGTTACATACTAATGCATGTATAAGGGAACTGTTAGAGTTAAATTATAATGAAGAAGATATTACTGTGCAAAATGATAGCGATGAGGGGGAGGTAGACCATGGGGAAGGAGAGCCATTCTGGATAATCCTGAACCTGACACAGAGACTATTAACCCTCTGAGTGTATAGGTGCAACAGTTACATACTAATGCATGTATAAGGGAACTGTTAGAGTTAAATTATAATGAAGAAGATATTACTGTGCAAAATGATAGCGATGAGGGGGAGGTAGACCATGGGGAAGGAGAGCCATTCTGGATAATCCTGAACCTGACAAAGAGACTATTAACCCTCTGAGTGTATAGGTGCAACAGTTACATACTAATGCATGTATAAGGGAACTGTTAGAGTTAAATTATAATGAAGAAGATATTACTGTGCAAAATGATAGCGATGAGGGGGAGGTAGACCATGGGGAAGGAGAGCCATTCTGGATAATCCTGAACCTGACACAGAGACTATTAACCCTCTGAGTGTATAGGTGCAACAGTTACATACTAATGCATGTATAAGGGAACTGTTAGAGTTAAATTATAATGAAGAAGATATTACTGTGCAAAATGATAGCGATGAGGGGGAGGTAGACCATGGGGAAGGAGAGCCATTCTGGATAATCCTGAACCTGACAAAGAGACTATTAACCCTCTGAGTGTATAGGTGCAACAGTTACATACTAATGCATGTATAAGGGAACTGTTAGAGTTAAATTATAATGAAGAAGATATTACTGTGCAAAATGATAGCGATGAGGGGGAGGTAGACCATGGGGAAGGAGAGCCATTCTGGATAATCCTGAACCTGACACAGAGACTATTAACCCTCTGAGTGTATAGGTGCAACAGTTACATACTAATGCATGTATAAGGGAACTGTTAGAGTTAAATTATAATGAAGAAGATATTACTGTGCAAAATGATAGCGATGAGGGGGAGGTAGACCATGGGGAAGGAGAGCCATTCTGGATAATCCTGAACCTGACAAAGAGACTATTAACCCTCTGAGTGTATAGGTGCAACAGTTACATACTAATGCATGTATAAGGGAACTGTTAGAGTTAAATTATAATGAAGAAGATATTACTGTGCAAAATGATAGCGATGAGGGGGAGGTAGACCATGGGGAAGGAGAGCCATTCTGGATAATCCTGAACCTGACAAAGAGACTATTAACCCTCTGAGTGTATAGGTGCAACAGTTACATACTAATGCATGTATAAGGGAACTGTTAGAGTTAAATTATAATGAAGAAGATATTACTGTGCAAAATGATAGCGATGAGGGGGAGGTAGACCATGGGGAAGGAGAGCCATTCTGGATAATCCTGAACCTGACAAAGAGACTATTAACCCTCTGAGTGTATAGGTGCAACAGTTACATACTAATGCATGTATAAGGGAACTGTTAGAGTTAAATTATAATGAAGAAGATATTACTGTGCAAAATGATAGCGATGAGGGGGAGGTAGACCATGGGGAAGGAGACCCATTCTGGATAATCCTGAACCTGACAAAGAGACTATTAACCCTCTGAGTATATAGGTGCAACAGTTACATACTAATGCATGTATAAGGGAACTGTTAGAGTTAAATTATAATGAAGAAGATATTACTGTGCAAAATGATAGCGATGAGGGGGAGGTAGACCATGGGGAAGGAGAGCCATTCTGGATAATCCTGAACCTGACACAGAGACTATTAACCCTCTGAGTGTATAGGTGCAACAGTTACATACTAATGCATGTATAAGGGAACTGTTAGAGTTAAATTATAATGAAGAAGATATTACTGTGCAAAATGATAGCGATGAGGGGGAGGTAGACCATAGGGAAGGAGAGCCATTCTGGATAATCGTGAACCTGACAAAGAGACTATTAACCCTCTGAGTGTATAGGTGCAACAGTTACATACTAATGCATGTATAAGGGAACTGTTAGAGTTAAATTATAATGAAGAAGATATTACTGTGCAAAATGATAGCGATGAGGGGGAGGTAGACCATGGGGAAGGAGAGCCATTCTGGATAATCCTGAACCTGACACAGAGACTATTAACCCTCTGAGTGTATAGGTGCAACAGTTACATACTAATGCATGTATAAGGGAACTGTTAGAGTTAAATTATAATGAAGAAGATATTACTGTGCAAAATGATAGCGATGAGGGGGAGGTAGACCATAGGGAAGGAGAGCCATTCTGGATAATCGTGAACCTGACAAAGAGACTATTAACCCTCTGAGTGTATAGGTGCAACAGTTACATACTAATGCATGTATAAGGGAACTGTTAGAGTTAAATTATAATGAAGAAGATATTACTGTGCAAAATGATAGCGATGAGGGGGAGGTAGACCATGGGGAAGGAGAGCCATTCTGGATAATCCTGAACCTGACACAGAGACTATTAACCCTCTGAGTGTATAGGTGCAACAGTTACATACTAATGCATGTATAAGGGAACTGTTAGAGTTAAATTATAATGAAGAAGATATTACTGTGCAAAATGATAGCGATGAGGGGGAGGTAGACCATGGGGAAGGAGAGCCATTCTGGATAATCCTGAACCTGACACAGAGACTATTAACCCTCTGAGTGTATAGGTGCAACAGTTACATACTAATGCATGTATAAGGGAACTGTTAGAGTTAAATTATAATGAAGAAGATATTACTGTGCAAAATGATAGCGATGAGGGGGAGGTAGACCATGGGGAAGGAGACCCATTCTGGATAATCCTGAACCTGACAAAGAGACTATTAACCCTCTGAGTATATAGGTGCAACAGTTACATACTAATGCATGTATAAGGGAACTGTTAGAGTTAAATTATAATGAAGAAGATATTACTGTGCAAAATGATAGCGATGAGGGGGAGGTAGACCATGGGGAAGGAGAGCCATTCTGGATAATCCTGAACCTGACACAGAGACTATTAACCCTCTGAGTGTATAGGTGCAACAGTTACATACTAATGCATGTATAAGGGAACTGTTAGAGTTAAATTATAATGAAGAAGATATTACTGTGCAAAATGATAGCGATGAGGGGGAGGTAGACCATGGGGAAGGAGACCCATTCTGGATAATCCTGAACCTGACAAAGAGACTATTAACCCTCTGAGTATATAGGTGCAACAGTTACATACTAATGCATGTATAAGGGAACTGTTAGAGTTAAATTATAATGAAGAGGATATTACTGTGCAAAATGATAGCGATGAGGGGGAGGTAGACCATGGGGAAGGAGAGCCATTCTGGATAATCCTGAACCTGACACAGAGACTATTAACCCTCTGAGTGTATAGGTGCAACAGTTACATACTAATGCATGTATAAGGGAACTGTTAGAGTTAAATTATAATGAAGAAGATATTACTGTGCAAAATGATAGCGATGAGGGGGAGGTAGACCATGGGGAAGGAGAGCCATTCTGGATAATCGTGAACCTGACACAGAGACTATTAACCCTCTGAGTGTATAGGTGCAACAGTTACATACTAATGCATGTATAAGGGAACTGTTAGAGTTAAATTATAATGAAGAAGATATTACTGTGCAAAATGATAGCGATGAGGGGGAGGTAGACCATGGGGAAGGAGAGCCATTCTGGATAATCGTGAACCTGACAAAGAGACTATTAACCCTCTGAGTGTATAGGTGCAACAGTTACATACTAATGCATGTATAAGGGAACTGTTAGAGTTAAATTATAATGAAGAAGATATTACTGTGCAAAATGATAGCGATGAGGGGGAGGTAGACCATGGGGAAGGAGAGCCATTCTGGATAATCGTGAACCTGACAAAGAGACTATTAACCCTCTGAGTATATAGGTGCAACAGTTACATACTAATGCATGTATAAGGGAACTGTTAGAGTTAAATTATAATGAAGAAGATATTACTGTGCAAAATGATAGCGATGAGGGGGAGGTAGACCATGGGGAAGGAGAGCCATTCTGGATAATCGTGAACCTGACAAAGAGACTATTAACCCTCTGAGTGTATAGGTGCAACAGTTACATACTAATGCATGTATAAGGGAACTGTTAGAGTTAAATTATAATGAAGAAGATATTACTGTGCAAAATGATAGCGATGAGGGGGAGGTAGACCATGGGGAAGGAGAGCCATTCTGGATAATCGTGAACCTGACAAAGAGACTATTAACCCTCTGAGTATATAGGTGCAACAGTTACATACTAATGCATGTATAAGGGAACTGTTAGAGTTAAATTATAATGAAGAAGATATTACTGTGCAAAATGATAGCGATGAGGGGGAGGTAGACCATGGGGAAGGAGAGCCATTCTGGATAATCCTGAACCTGACACAGAGACTATTAACCCTCTGAGTGTATAGGTGCAACAGTTACATACTAATGCATGTATAAGGGAACTGTTAGAGTTAAATTATAATGAAGAAGATATTACTGTGCAAAATGATAGCGATGAGGGGGAGGTAGACCATGGGGAAGGAGAGCCATTCTGGATAATCCTGAACCTGACACAGAGACTATTAACCCTCTGAGTGTATAGGTGCAACAGTTACATACTAATGCATGTATAAGGGAACTGTTAGAGTTAAATTATAATGAAGAAGATATTACTGTGCAAAATGATAGCGATGAGGGGGAGGTAGACCATGGGGAAGGAGAGCCATTCTGGATAATCCTGAACCTGACACAGAGACTATTAACCCTCTGAGTGTATAGGTGCAACAGTTACATACTAATGCATGTATAAGGGAACTGTTAGAGTTAAATTATAATGAAGAAGATATTACTGTGCAAAATGATAGCGATGAGGGGGAGGTAGACCATGGGGAAGGAGACCCATTCTGGATAATCCTGAACCTGACAAAGAGACTATTAACCCTCTGAGTATATAGGTGCAACAGTTACATACTAATGCATGTATAAGGGAACTGTTAGAGTTAAATTATAATGAAGAAGATATTACTGTGCAAAATGATAGCGATGAGGGGGAGGTAGACCATGGGGAAGGAGAGCCATTCTGGATAATCCTGAACCTGACAAAGAGACTATTAACCCTCTGAGTATATAGGTGCAACAGTTACATACTAATGCATGTATAAGGGAACTGTTAGAGTTAAATTATAATGAAGAAGATATTACTGTGCAAAATGATAGCGATGAGGGGGAGGTAGACCATGGGGAAGGAGACCCATTCTGGATAATCCTGAACCTGACAAAGAGACTATTAACCCTCTGAGTATATAGGTGCAACAGTTACATACTAATGCATGTATAAGGGAACTGTTAGAGTTAAATTATAATGAAGAAGATATTACTGTGCAAAATGATAGCGATGAGGGGGAGGTAGACCATGGGGAAGGAGAGCCATTCTGGATAATCCTGAACCTGACACAGAGACTATTAACCCTCTGAGTGTATAGGTGCAACAGTTACATACTAATGCATGTATAAGGGAACTGTTAGAGTTAAATTATAATGAAGAAGATATTACTGTGCAAAATGATAGCGATGAGGGGGAGGTAGACCATGGGGAAGGAGAGCCATTCTGGATAATCCTGAACCTGACAAAGAGACTATTAACCCTCTGAGTGTATAGGTGCAACAGTTACATACTAATGCATGTATAAGGGAACTGTTTGAGTTAAATTATAATGAAGAAGATATTACTGTGCAAAATGATAGCGATGAGGGGGAGGTAGACCATGGGGAAGGAGAGCCATTCTGGATAATCCTGAACCTGACACAGAGACTATTAACCCTCTGAGTGTATAGGTGCAACAGTTACATACTAATGCATGTATAAGGGAACTGTTAGAGTTAAATTATAATGAAGAAGATATTACTGTGCAAAATGATAGCGATGAGGGGGAGGTAGACCATGGGGAAGGAGAGCCATTCTGGATAATCCTGAACCTGACACAGAGACTATTAACCCTCTGAGTGTATAGGTGCAACAGTTACATACTAATGCATGTATAAGGGAACTGTTAGAGTTAAATTATAATGAAGAAGATATTACTGTGCAAAATGATAGCGATGAGGGGGAGGTAGACCATGGGGAAGGAGAGCCATTCTGGATAATCCTGAACCTGACAAAGAGACTATTAACCCTCTGAGTGTATAGGTGCAACAGTTACATACTAATGCATGTATAAGGGAACTGTTAGAGTTAAATTATAATGAAGAAGATATTACTGTGCAAAATGATAGCGATGAGGGGGAGGTAGACCATGGGGAAGGAGAGCCATTCTGGATAATCGTGAACCTGACAAAGAGACTATTAACCCTCTGAGTGTATAGGTGCAACAGTTACATACTAATGCATGTATAAGGGAACTGTTTGAGTTAAATTATAATGAAGAGGATATTACTGTGCAAAATGATAGCGATGAGGGGGAGGTAGACCATGGGGAAGGAGAGCCATTCTGGATAATCCTGAACCTGACACAGAGACTATTAACCCTCTGAGTGTATAGGTGCAACAGTTACATACTAATGCATGTATAAGGGAACTGTTAGAGTTAAATTATAATGAAGAGGATATTACTGTGCAAAATGATAGCGATGAGGGGGAGGTAGACCATGGGGAAGGAGAGCCATTCTGGATAATCCTGAACCTGACAAAGAGACTATTAACCCTCTGAGTGTATAGGTGCAACAGTTACATACTAATGCATGTATAAGGGAACTGTTAGAGTTAAATTATAATGAAGAAGATATTACTGTGCAAAATGATAGCGATGAGGGGGAGGTAGACCATGGGGAAGGAGAGTCATTCTGGATAATCCTGAACCTGACAAAGAGACTATTAACCCTCTGAGTGTATAGGTGCAACAGTTACATACTAATGCATGTATAAGGGAACTGTTAGAGTTAAATTATAATGAAGAAGATATTACTGTGCAAAATGATAGCGATGAGGGGGAGGTAGACCATGGGGAAGGAGAGCCATTCTGGATAATCCTGAACCTGACACAGAGACTATTAACCCTCTGAGTGTATAGGTGCAACAGTTACATACTAATGCATGTATAAGGGAACTGTTAGAGTTAAATTATAATGAAGAGGATATTACTGTGCAAAATGATAGCGATGAGGGGGAGGTAGACCATGGGGAAGGAGAGCCATTCTGGATAATCCTGAACCTGACACAGAGACTATTAACCCTCTGAGTGTATAGGTGCAACAGTTACATACTAATGCATGTATAAGGGAACTGTTAGAGTTAAATTATAATGAAGAGGATATTACTGTGCAAAATGATAGCGATGAGGGGGAGGTAGACCATGGGGAAGGAGAGCCATTCTGGATAATCCTGAACCTGACACAGAGACTATTAACCCTCTGAGTGTATAGGTGCAACAGTTACATACTAATGCATGTATAAGGGAACTGTTTGAGTTAAATTATAATGAAGAGGATATTACTGTGCAAAATGATAGCGATGAGGGGGAGGTAGACCATGGGGAAGGAGAGCCATTCTGGATAATCCTGAACCTGACACAGAGACTATTAACCCTCTGAGTGTATAGGTGCAACAGTTACATACTAATGCATGTATAAGGGAACTGTTTGAGTTAAATTATAATGAAGAAGATATTACTGTGCAAAATGATAGCGATGAGGGGGAGGTAGACCATGGGGAAGGAGAGCCATTCTGGATAATCCTGAACCTGACACAGAGACTATTAACCCTCTGAGTGTATAGGTGCAACAGTTACATACTAATGCATGTATAAGGGAACTGTTTGAGTTAAATTATAATGAAGAAGATATTACTGTGCAAAATGATAGCGATGAGGGGGAGGTAGACCATGGGGAAGGAGAGCCATTCTGGATAATCCTGAACCTGACACAGAGACTATTAACCCTCTGAGTGTATAGGTGCAACAGTTACATACTAATGCATGTATAAGGGAACTGTTTGAGTTAAATTATAATGAAGAGGATATTACTGTGCAAAATGATAGCGATGAGGGGGAGGTAGACCATGGGGAAGGAGAGCCATTCTGGATAATCCTGAACCTGACACAGAGACTATTAACCCTCTGAGTGTATAGGTGCAACAGTTACATACTAATGCATGTATAAGGGAACTGTTAGAGTTAAATTATAATGAAGAAGATATTACTGTGCAAAATGATAGCGATGAGGGGGAGGTAGACCATGGGGAAGGAGAGTCATTCTGGATAATCCTGAACCTGACAAAGAGACTATTAACCCTCTGAGTGTATAGGTGCAACAGTTACATACTAATGCATGTATAAGGGAACTGTTAGAGTTAAATTATAATGAAGAAGATATTACTGTGCAAAATGATAGCGATGAGGGGGAGGTAGACCATGGGGAAGGAGAGTCATTCTGGATAATCCTGAACCTGACAAAGAGACTATTAACCCTCTGAGTGTATAGGTGCAACAGTTACATACTAATGCATGTATAAGGGAACTGTTAGAGTTAAATTATAATGAAGAAGATATTACTGTGCAAAATGATAGCGATGAGGGGGAGGTAGACCATGGGGAAGGAGAGTCATTCTGGATAATCCTGAACCTGACAAAGAGACTATTAACCCTCTGAGTATATAGGTGCAACAGTTACATACTAATGCATGTATAAGGGAACTGTTAGAGTTAAATTATAATGAAGAAGATATTACTGTGCAAAATGATAGCGATGAGGGGGAGGTAGACCATGGGGAAGGAGAGCCATTCTGGATAATCCTGAACCTGACAAAGAGACTATTAACCCTCTGAGTGTATAGGTGCAACAGTTACATACTAATGCATGTATAAGGGAACTGTTAGAGTTAAATTATAATGAAGAAGATATTACTGTGCAAAATGATAGCGATGAGGGGGAGGTAGACCATGGGGAAGGAGAGCCATTCTGGATAATCCTGAACCTGACACAGAGACTATTAACCCTCTGAGTGTATAGGTGCAACAGTTACATACTAATGCATGTATAAGGGAACTGTTAGAGTTAAATTATAATGAAGAAGATATTACTGTGCAAAATGATAGCGATGAGGGGGAGGTAGACCATGGGGAAGGAGAGCCATTCTGGATAATCCTGAACCTGACACAGAGACTATTAACCCTCTGAGTGTATAGGTGCAACAGTTACATACTAATGCATGTATAAGGGAACTGTTAGAGTTAAATTATAATGAAGAGGATATTACCGTGCAAAATGATAGCGATGAGGGGGAGGTAGACCATGGGGAAGGAGAGTCATTCTGGATAATCGTGAACCTGACAAAGAGACTATTAACCCTCTGAGTGTATAGGTGCAACAGTTACATACTAATGCATGTATAAGGGAACTGTTAGAGTTAAATTATAATGAAGAAGATATTACTGTGCAAAATGATAGCGATGAGGGGGAGGTAGACCATGGGGAAGGAGAGCCATTCTGGATAATCCTGAACCTGACACAGAGACTATTAACCCTCTGAGTATATAGGTGCAACAGTTACATACTAATGCATGTATAAGGGAACTGTTAGAGTTAAATTATAATGAAGAAGATATTACTGTGCAAAATGATAGCGATGAGGGGGAGGTAGACCATGGGGAAGGAGAGCCATTCTGGATAATCCTGAACCTGACACAGAGACTATTAACCCTCTGAGTATATAGGTGCAACAGTTACATACTAATGCATGTATAAGGGAACTGTTAGAGTTAAATTATAATGAAGAGGATATTACCGTGCAAAATGATAGCGATGAGGGGGAGGTAGACCATGGGGAAGGAGAGCCATTCTGGATAATCGTGAACCTGACAAAGAGACTATTAACCCTCTGAGTGTATAGGTGCAACAGTTACATACTAATGCATGTATAAGGGAACTGTTAGAGTTAAATTATAATGAAGAAGATATTACTGTGCAAAATGATAGCGATGAGGGGGAGGTAGACCATGGGGAAGGAGACCCATTCTGGATAATCCTGAACCTGACAAAGAGACTATTAACCCTCTGAGTGTATAGGTGCAACAGTTACATACTAATGCATGTATAAGGGAACTGTTAGAGTTAAATTATAATGAAGAGGATATTACTGTGCAAAATGATAGCGATGAGGGGGAGGTAGACCATGGGGAAGGAGAGCCATTCTGGATAATCCTGAACCTGACACAGAGACTATTAACCCTCTGAGTGTATAGGTGCAACAGTTACATACTAATGCATGTATAAGGGAACTGTTAGAGTTAGATTCTAATGAAGAAGATATTACTGTGCAAAATGATAGCGATGAGGGGGAAGTAGACCATGGGGAAGGAGAGTCATTCTGGATAATCGTGAACCTGACAAAGAGACTATTAACCCTCTGAGTGTATAGGTGCAACAGTTACATACTAATGCATGTATAAGGGAACTGTTAGAGTTAAATTATAATGAAGAAGATATTACTGTGCAAAATGATAGCGATGAGGGGGAGGTAGACCATGGGGAAGGAGAGCCATTCTGGATAATCCTGAACCTGACACAGAGACTATTAACCCTCTGAGTGTATAGGTGCAACAGTTACATACTAATGCATGTATAAGGGAACTGTTAGAGTTAAATTATAATGAAGAAGATATTACTGTGCAAAATGATAGCGATGAGGGGGAGGTAGACCATGGGGAAGGAGACCCATTCTGGATAATCCTGAACCTGACAAAGAGACTATTAACCCTCTGAGTGTATAGGTGCAACAGTTACATACTAATGCATGTATAAGGGAACTGTTAGAGTTAAATTATAATGAAGAGGATATTACTGTGCAAAATGATAGCGATGAGGGGGAGGTAGACCATGGGGAAGGAGAGCCATTCTGGATAATCCTGAACCTGACACAGAGACTATTAACCCTCTGAGTGTATAGGTGCAACAGTTACATACTAATGCATGTATAAGGGAACTGTTAGAGTTAGATTCTAATGAAGAAGATATTACTGTGCAAAATGATAGCGATGAGGGGGAAGTAGACCATGGGGAAGGAGAGTCATTCTGGATAATCGTGAACCTGACAAAGAGACTATTAACCCTCTGAGTGTATAGGTGCAACAGTTACATACTAATGCATGTATAAGGGAACTGTTAGAGTTAAATTATAATGAAGAAGATATTACTGTGCAAAATGATAGCGATGAGGGGGAGGTAGACCATGGGGAAGGAGAGCCATTCTGGATAATCCTGAACCTGACACAGAGACTATTAACCCTCTGAGTATATAGGTGCAACAGTTACATACTAATGCATGTATAAGGGAACTGTTAGAGTTAAATTATAATGAAGAAGATATTACTGTGCAAAATGATAGCGATGAGGGGGAGGTAGACCATGGGGAAGGAGAGCCATTCTGGATAATCCTGAACCTGACACAGAGACTATTAACCCTCTGAGTATATAGGTGCAACAGTTACATACTAATGCATGTATAAGGGAACTGTTAGAGTTAAATTATAATGAAGAGGATATTACTGTGCAAAATGATAGCGATGAGGGGGAGGTAGACCATGGGGAAGGAGAGCCATTCTGGATAATCGTGAACCTGACAAAGAGACTATTAACCCTCTGAGTATATAGGTGCAACAGTTACATACTAATGCATGTATAAGGGAACTGTTAGAGTTAAATTATAATGAAGAGGATATTACTGTGCAAAATGATAGCGATGAGGGGGAGGTAGACCATGGGGAAGGAGAGCCATTCTGGATAATCCTGAACCTGACAAAGAGACTATTAACCCTCTGAGTGTATAGGTGCAACAGTTACATACTAATGCATGTATAAGGGAACTGTTAGAGTTAAATTATAATGAAGAGGATATTACTGTGCAAAATGATAGCGATGAGGGGGAGGTAGACCATGGGGAAGGAGAGCCATTCTGGATAATCCTGAACCTGACAAAGAGACTATTAACCCTCTGAGTGTATAGGTGCAACAGTTACATACTAATGCATGTATAAGGGAACTGTTAGAGTTAAATTATAATGAAGAGGATATTACTGTGCAAAATGATAGCGATGAGGGGGAGGTAGACCATGGGGAAGGAGAGCCATTCTGGATAATCCTGAACCTGACAAAGAGACTATTAACCCTCTGAGTGTATAGGTGCAACAGTTACATACTAATGCATGTATAAGGGAACTGTTAGAGTTAAATTATAATGAAGAGGATATTACTGTGCAAAATGATAGCGATGAGGGGGAGGTAGACCATGGGGAAGGAGAGCCATTCTGGATAATCCTGAACCTGACAAAGAGACTATTAACCCTCTGAGTGTATAGGTGCAACAGTTACATACTAATGCATGTATAAGGGAACTGTTAGAGTTAAATTATAATGAAGAGGATATTACTGTGCAAAATGATAGCGATGAGGGGGAGGTAGACCATGGGGAAGGAGAGCCATTCTGGATAATCCTGAACCTGACAAAGAGACTATTAACCCTCTGAGTGTATAGGTGCAACAGTTACATACTAATGCATGTATAAGGGAACTGTTAGAGTTAAATTATAATGAAGAGGATATTACTGTGCAAAATGATAGCGATGAGGGGGAGGTAGACCATGGGGAAGGAGAGCCATTCTGGATAATCCTGAACCTGACAAAGAGACTATTAACCCTCTGAGTGTATAGGTGCAACAGTTACATACTAATGCATGTATAAGGGAACTGTTAGAGTTAAATTATAATGAAGAGGATATTACTGTGCAAAATGATAGCGATGAGGGGGAGGTAGACCATGGGGAAGGAGAGCCATTCTGGATAATCCTGAACCTGACAAAGAGACTATTAACCCTCTGAGTGTATAGGTGCAACAGTTACATACTAATGCATGTATAAGGGAACTGTTAGAGTTAAATTATAATGAAGAGGATATTACTGTGCAAAATGATAGCGATGAGGGGGAGGTAGACCATGGGGAAGGAGAGCCATTCTGGATAATCCTGAACCTGACAAAGAGACTATTAACCCTCTGAGTGTATAGGTGCAACAGTTACATACTAATGCATGTATAAGGGAACTGTTAGAGTTAAATTATAATGAAGAGGATATTACTGTGCAAAATGATAGCGATGAGGGGGAGGTAGACCATGGGGAAGGAGAGCCATTCTGGATAATCCTGAACCTGACAAAGAGACTATTAACCCTCTGAGTGTATAGGTGCAACAGTTACATACTAATGCATGTATAAGGGAACTGTTAGAGTTAAATTATAATGAAGAGGATATTACTGTGCAAAATGATAGCGATGAGGGGGAGGTAGACCATGGGGAAGGAGAGCCATTCTGGATAATCGTGAACCTGACAAAGAGACTATTAACCCTCTGAGTGTATAGGTGCAACAGTTACATACTAATGCATGTATAAGGGAACTGTTAGAGTTAAATTATAATGAAGAGGATATTACTGTGCAAAATGATAGCGATGAGGGGGAGGTAGACCATGGGGAAGGAGAGCCATTCTGGATAATCGTGAACCTGACAAAGAGACTATTAACCCTCTGAGTGTATAGGTGCAACAGTTACATACTAATGCATGTATAAGGGAACTGTTAGAGTTAAATTATAATGAAGAGGATATTACTGTGCAAAATGATAGCGATGAGGGGGAGGTAGACCATGGGGAAGGAGAGCCATTCTGGATAATCGTGAACCTGACAAAGAGACTATTAACCCTCTGAGTATATAGGTGCAACAGTTACATACTAATGCATGTATAAGGGAACTGTTAGAGTTAAATTATAATGAAGAGGATATTACTGTGCAAAATGATAGCGATGAGGGGGAGGTAGACCATGGGGAAGGAGAGCCATTCTGGATAATCCTGAACCTGACAAAGAGACTATTAACCCTCTGAGTGTATAGGTGCAACAGTTACATACTAATGCATGTATAAGGGAACTGTTAGAGTTAAATTATAATGAAGAGGATATTACTGTGCAAAATGATAGCGATGAGGGGGAGGTAGACCATGGGGAAGGAGAGCCATTCTGGATAATCCTGAACCTGACACAGAGACTATTAACCCTCTGAGTATATAGGTGCAACAGTTACATACTAATGCATGTATAAGGGAACTGTTAGAGTTAAATTATAATGAAGAAGATATTACTGTGCAAAATGATAGCGATGAGGGGGAGGTAGACCATGGGGAAGGAGAGCCATTCTGGATAATCCTGAACCTGACAAAGAGACTATTAACCCTCTGAGTGTATAGGTGCAACAGTTACATACTAATGCATGTATAAGGGAACTGTTAGAGTTAAATTGTAATGAAGAGGATATTACTGTGCAAAATGATACCGATGAGGGGGAGGTAGACCATGGGGAAGGAGAGCCATTCTGGATAATCGTGAACCTGACAAAGAGACTATTAACCCTCTGAGTGTATAGGTGCAACAGTTACATACTAATGCATGTATAAGGGAACTGTTAGAGTTAGATTATAATGAAGAAGATATTACTGTGCAAAATGATAGCGATGAGGGGGAGGTAGACCATAGGGAAGGAGAGCCATTCTGGATAATCCTGAACCTGACAAAGAGACTATTAACCCTCTGAGTGTATAGGTGCAACAGTTACATACTAATGCATGTATAAGGGAACTGTTAGAGTTAAATTGTAATGAAGAGGATATTACTGTGCAAAATGATAGCGATGAGGGGGAGGTAGACCATGGGGAAGGAGAGCCATTCTGGATAATCCTGAACCTGACAAAGAGACTATTAACCCTCTGAGTGTATAGGTGCAACAGTTACATACTAATGCATGTATAAGGGAACTGTTAGAGTTAAATTGTAATGAAGAGGATATTACTGTGCAAAATGATACCGATGAGGGGGAGGTAGACCATGGGGAAGGAGAGCCATTCTGGATAATCGTGAACCTGACAAAGAGACTATTAACCCTCTGAGTGTATAGGTGCAACAGTTACATACTAATGCATGTATAAGGGAACTGTTAGAGTTAAATTATAATGAAGAAGATATTACTGTGCAAAATGATAGCGATGAGGGGGAGGTAGACCATGGGGAAGGAGAGCCATTCTGGATAATCGTGAACCTGACAAAGAGACTATTAACCCTCTGAGTGTATAGGTGCAACAGTTACATACTAATGCATGTATAAGGGAACTGTTAGAGTTAAATTATAATGAAGAAGATATTACTGTGCAAAATGATAGCGATGAGGGGGAGGTAGACCATGGGGAAGGAGAGCCATTCTGGATAATCGTGAACCTGACAAAGAGACTATTAACCCTCTGAGTGTATAGGTGCAACAGTTACATACTAATGCATGTATAAGGGAACTGTTAGAGTTAAATTATAATGAAGAGGATATTACTGTGCAAAATGATAGCGATGAGGGGGAGGTAGACCATGGGGAAGGAGAGCCATTCTGGATAATCGTGAACCTGACAAAGAGACTATTAACCCTCTGAGTATATAGGTGCAACAGTTACATACTAATGCATGTATAAGGGAACTGTTAGAGTTAAATTGTAATGAAGAGGATATTACTGTGCAAAATGATACCGATGAGGGGGAGGTAGACCATGGGGAAGGAGAGCCATTCTGGATAATCGTGAACCTGACAAAGAGACTATTAACCCTCTGAGTGTATAGGTGCAACAGTTACATACTAATGCATGTATAAGGGAACTGTTAGAGTTAAATTGTAATGAAGAGGATATTACTGTGCAAAATGATACCGATGAGGGGGAGGTAGACCATGGGGAAGGAGAGCCATTCTGGATAATCGTGAACCTGACAAAGAGACTATTAACCCTCTGAGTGTATAGGTGCAACAGTTACATACTAATGCATGTATAAGGGAACTGTTAGAGTTAAATTGTAATGAAGAGGATATTACTGTGCAAAATGATACCGATGAGGGGGAGGTAGACCATGGGGAAGGAGAGCCATTCTGGATAATCGTGAACCTGACAAAGAGACTATTAACCCTCTGAGTGTATAGGTGCAACAGTTACATACTAATGCATGTATAAGGGAACTGTTAGAGTTAAATTGTAATGAAGAGGATATTACTGTGCAAAATGATACCGATGAGGGGGAGGTAGACCATGGGGAAGGAGAGCCATTCTGGATAATCGTGAACCTGACAAAGAGACTATTAACCCTCTGAGTGTATAGGTGCAACAGTTACATACTAATGCATGTATAAGGGAACTGTTAGAGTTAAATTGTAATGAAGAGGATATTACTGTGCAAAATGATACCGATGAGGGGGAGGTAGACCATGGGGAAGGAGAGCCATTCTGGATAATCGTGAACCTGACAAAGAGACTATTAACCCTCTGAGTGTATAGGTGCAACAGTTACATACTAATGCATGTATAAGGGAACTGTTAGAGTTAAATTGTAATGAAGAGGATATTACTGTGCAAAATGATACCGATGAGGGGGAGGTAGACCATGGGGAAGGAGAGCCATTCTGGATAATCGTGAACCTGACAAAGAGACTATTAACCCTCTGAGTGTATAGGTGCAACAGTTACATACTAATGCATGTATAAGGGAACTGTTAGAGTTAAATTGTAATGAAGAGGATATTACTGTGCAAAATGATACCGATGAGGGGGAGGTAGACCATGGGGAAGGAGAGCCATTCTGGATAATCGTGAACCTGACAAAGAGACTATTAACCCTCTGAGTGTATAGGTGCAACAGTTACATACTAATGCATGTATAAGGGAACTGTTAGAGTTAAATTATAATGAAGAGGATATTACTGTGCAAAATGATAGCGATGAGGGGGAGGTAGACCATGGGGAAGGAGAGCCATTCTGGATAATCCTGAACCTGACAAAGAGACTATTAACCCTCTGAGTGTATAGGTGCAACAGTTACATACTAATGCATGTATAAGGGAACTGTTAGAGTTAAATTATAATGAAGAGGATATTACTGTGCAAAATGATAGCGATGAGGGGGAGGTAGACCATGGGGAAGGAGACCCATTCTGGATAATCGTGAACCTGACAAAGAGACTATTAACCCTCTGAGTGTATAGGTGCAACAGTTACATACTAATGCATGTATAAGGGAACTGTTAAAGTTAAATTCTAATGAAGAGGATATTACTGTGCAAAATGATAGCGATGAGGGGGAGGTAGACCATGGGGAAGGAGAGCCATTCTGGATAATCGTGAACCTGACAAAGAGACTATTAACCCTCTGAGTGTATAGGTGCAACAGTTACATACTAATGCATGTATAAGGGAACTGTTAAAGTTAAATTCTAATGAAGAGGATATTACTGTGCAAAATGATAGCGATGAGGGGGAGGTAGACCATGGGGAAGGAGAGCCATTCTGGATAATCGTGAACCTGACAAAGAGACTATTAACCCTCTGAGTGTATAGGTGCAACAGTTACATACTAATGCATGTATAAGGGAACTGTTAAAGTTAAATTCTAATGAAGAGGATATTACTGTGCAAAATGATAGCGATGAGGGGGAGGTAGACCATGGGGAAGGAGAGCCATTCTGGATAATCGTGAACCTGACAAAGAGACTATTAACCCTCTGAGTGTATAGGTGCAACAGTTACATACTAATGCATGTATAAGGGAACTGTTAAAGTTAAATTCTAATGAAGAGGATATTACTGTGCAAAATGATAGCGATGAGGGGGAGGTAGACCATGGGGAAGGAGAGCCATTCTGGATAATCGTGAACCTGACAAAGAGACTATTAACCCTCTGAGTGTATAGGTGCAACAGTTACATACTAATGCATGTATAAGGGAACTGTTAAAGTTAAATTCTAATGAAGAGGATATTACTGTGCAAAATGATAGCGATGAGGGGGAGGTAGACCATGGGGAAGGAGAGCCATTCTGGATAATCGTGAACCTGACAAAGAGACTATTAACCCTCTGAGTGTATAGGTGCAACAGTTACATACTAATGCATGTATAAGGGAACTGTTAAAGTTAAATTCTAATGAAGAGGATATTACTGTGCAAAATGATAGCGATGAGGGGGAGGTAGACCATGGGGAAGGAGAGCCATTCTGGATAATCGTGAACCTGACAAAGAGACTATTAACCCTCTGAGTGTATAGGTGCAACAGTTACATACTAATGCATGTATAAGGGAACTGTTAAAGTTAAATTCTAATGAAGAGGATATTACTGTGCAAAATGATAGCGATGAGGGGGAGGTAGACCATGGGGAAGGAGAGCCATTCTGGATAATCGTGAACCTGACAAAGAGACTATTAACCCTCTGAGTGTATAGGTGCAACAGTTACATACTAATGCATGTATAAGGGAACTGTTAAAGTTAAATTCTAATGAAGAGGATATTACTGTGCAAAATGATAGCGATGAGGGGGAGGTAGACCATGGGGAAGGAGAGCCATTCTGGATAATCGTGAACCTGACAAAGAGACTATTAACGAATCCATGAACGAAGATTATTCTGATGACCTCATCCTGCTAATCTATATCTGGTAAGAGGTGAAGATAAACATGTTATGAAAAGGCAGAGAAATCCTCCCCAGCCATGAAATATACACCCAAGGCTTCTGGCACCTAAGGAGGTGATGATGTTCTGAGATGGATTGTTTAAATTTATTCATAATGTTACACTGATAAGGGTTACCATCACCTGTACTAACTTTTACATTGGCCAACTCAATCATAAGTCCGAAAGGGAAAGAGATGCAAGAAAAACAGACGAAATGGAAATACGTAACTTTCTTGGAACTCTTTTGCTTTCCAGAACATTATTAAGCAACAGAAAGAAAACCAAGTGCATTTGCGACAACAGCAAGACCACAGGGGTTGAGTCATGGTATCTGGCTATGAGTGAAAAAAAGGTTTCACTTCATCAGCGATCAACCAGAAAGAACAGAAATTGACAGATTTGCCCATATTAGAGAAGTTTTTGAGTTAGTAGTTCAGAGCTTCCAGAACACTTATACGCTAAGTGAATATTGTACTGTGACGAGCAGCAAGTTGTTTTTCGCAAAATGTCTTTGGATGTGAATCCCGAAAAAACCTGTAAGATATGGCTTAAAGATTTACATGTAAAACAAGGAATAGATATGATTTTGTTTGTGCTAAATCTATGTACACTGTGAACCTTGAGATTTATGCTAGAAAGTAACCAAATGGACTGTATAGTTTATCGAATCCTCCAGACTAAGTTACTCTCAGGATGGTTGAGCTTTGGCTAACTCTCATTGCAATATCACCATTGATAATTTGTTCACCTCATTTCTATTGGCTGGCAACCTTCTTGAACAAAAGAAAATGACAGTTGTTGGAACAATAAGACCTAATCGAATTTTAGTTCCCCACGAATTGAGAACGAATAGAGAAAAACAAGTAAACTCATCTTTGTTTGCATATCATGCAAATAAGAAAACTTGTTTCTTATTACCCAAAAAGGCAGTACTTCTTCTGCCAACTATGCACCATTTTATTTATGCCATTTTCAAATAAAAAGAGAGAGTAAATGTTGCATTAATTCTGCAGATAATATTAATTCCAAAATACATTTTTTTCTGTTACTGGTGGTTTTTGTAACCTTTGGTTATTATTTCAGATTATCTTTTAATAAAACTTATCTCCAAACATTGAGTTAACACACATATCTGTAAATATAAACATATTATATTACCAATGAATATAAAACATGTATAATAGACTATTATAAGTACCAAAGTTAACTTTACACATTAAAATGTAAGGTTACAATTTTGTAGGTGTTATTTTTTAAACTGAAGGTTTATACTGTGGAAGTTCAATTTCACTTTTCTAACATGTAGATATAACAATTTCTTTAAAATTGTAACATCTAATTATTATAATTAATGGAAATATTGTACATAATACAAATTATTAGACAAAATATATGGTGTAGCTGATCAGCTACACCATGCATTGAAGGGTTAATTGAATTACTTATTTAAGCCTTCAAAAAAATTATAAAGGAACTCAGAAATACACAGCAATAAAATGATTTTATATATGTGCGTTTGGTGTGCGTCTATACTTTATAATTTTGTTTATTTTTTAAAAGGTGACTGAAGTAACTCCAATGGTGATTCAAAGTCTGGTTTTGCACGTATTATAGATAAAACAAATAAGAAAAGACTACTTTTTGCTTATTAGAATACCAGCTGTCAATTGTGCAGAAATATAAAAAAATGTATTTGAATACTATACTTAGTAACAATAGAACACAAAAGTATTAAATCTATTTAAGTTTAAAGATATAGAAAATATTTAAAATGTGAATTTAACAACACAACTATTTAGTGCTCTACGTAAAAGATAATTTACACAACTAAATTTCTTGTAAAGCAACAAGTACTAAAAATGTAATTCCAGAGAAAGTGCTTTGTGTTGTCTGTCATCATTATCTTCACCAGAACTTCTAGATTTGCTGGTAGATATTGGCACACGTTTAAAACCCCAATTACTGGACACCCAGACCTTAATTTAGGATTAGAATCGATGTCAATCAAAAATTTTGTATTAAGTAAAATCATCAAGTATATGTATTACAAATAAAATCAAGCCTGTCATTAGATTAGGCTTAGGTTAATAGTTTAGAATTATCTCTTGTTCTCTTTTATTTGAAGGAAAAGGGAGATGAATCAGGTTCATGTGTACAGGCTCATAGCTAAGTTGTCTGTCAGATACACCTTCGTTTGGCGATAAGGAAAGGATAGAATGGGTTTAGGAAAAAATAAAGAAACAACGAGAAGATCCAAAGCTTCTATAAGTCTCCTTACCACATAAAGATATCGACATGATAATAATGATAACAAGGTTCAGACATACAATCATCTTTAGGTAAATTTTAAAACAAGCAACATAAATAAATATATATAAATATTCCTTTAACAACTAACAGCTGATGACAGAGGAAGAAGTGGACAGAATAAAAAGCGTACTTGTGTTAAAGAACGATGATCATCATGCAATTAAATGCCTTTTGAGGTAATAACACATGCATACGAAGATAAAGTTGTGAATAATACTGACAAAGTACCGTAATAAGATAATAAGAAGCCGGCCACTTCACTAGATCCAATTAGCATGTGTTTTGCACATGTATATTTAATTATTCACTAAGAATTAAGACTTCAGGTAAATATATATTATTATATACCACTGTGTTTAGAATAAAATTAACAGTAATATGAGGTTTATATGTTGAAAATTTAAGTTTTAATTCAGTAGGCCTGATAAAAAGCCTTTTTTTTGGTTTTTTTTAATATAGAAAAAAATTATATGTAGCTTTATTGATGAATTAGTATGTTCCTTATGATGGATTATAAACTCATTTTAAGCCCAAAGTAATACTGAATAAAAATATATGCATAGGTATTATTACAAAAATCTATTTGTCATATTTATTGTATAAAATGTAAAATTATGCACATGCATAAAAATGCCAAGAATGGTGTCCCTACTATACTAGTCAGCTGCAAATAGGTTTGAATGTGCCATATAAGTTCACTTTGATGTAGTTATTTTAAAACAAAAGCAAATTGCATTTAACACCAGATTTACAAGCACAAAATATATTTATAAAAGTAGGTGCTATAAAAAATATATACGTCTAAATATAAATTATTTAAAAACGTCATTTAGGTCTATTTAAAATTGTTTCATTTGTTTAGGCTGAGTTTATTTACACATACTGCTTTATTTGGCCACTTGAAAAACACTTCAATTTATTGTTTATAGTTTTTGATAGTGTGAAGCTTGTGACAGTAAATATTTGGATGTAATCCTGGACTATTTGGGCAAGTAGGCCTACAGCTCACACATTGTAAGCCTATTAAGAAGTTCTTTATCTATATAGCAATGCATATTAGAACTAAAATAAAAACAAAATGTTAAATAAATAATGGAGATCACCAATGAGGATATGTTCACATTAACTAGGCCAGATGTTTGCCTTACTGTGCAGTGTATGTTAGTTAAACAACTATCTAGAACCAGTAGTTAATTTATGGAAAAAATTATAACTATGGCCAATCAGCTTTATAAAAATAAACATTGCCTTCTCATAACACAGCAAATGAACATAGTACATAATATCATTACGTAAGACGTTCTAAAGTATGTAATAATTGCGTCACAAAATATGTCGATCTGTGTCTGACAGTGGAGAGGAACGGGATTTTTTTGTAACGTTGGACTCAGTTTGCTTATGGAGCGCAAAAGGTTAAGAAAGAATTTTTGAATGACCTATTATTTTCATTTAATCACCAGATTTGGTCACCATGGATTTTTTCCTTTTGGGAGTACTTGAAAGAACTTATAGAAAAAATTACTCATAGTAGTTTTCAAACATTAACATGAACATTAAAGTAGTTTTTAAAATTATGATAAACACACCTGAAAAGTTTGTTGAAAAACAAATTCATGTCTTCAAGAAAATTGTGGCAATATCACATTTAATACCAAACTTTTTAAAGTATTATACAAAAATTAAAAATAAATACTTAATAATTAAAAACATTTATAATGGAAAAACTCTATTAGTAAATTTAAAAAATCCATCCAGGAACTTATTAAATATCCTATGATTGAAAGTTACACAAACTTTTCAAGACTTAATACCTCAAATAAAAATATATGAGTAAATAAAGACCTTATTAATACTACAAGTATGTATTCAATGATATAGAATGTTACAACTCATTAAAACATTCTCAATAACTTAAATGTTTTAAAAAACTACTCACAAAGATATCAAGATTTCATAATCAGAAGGTAGATTCGTTTCTGTTAGTATAACAATGTTTAACAAGAGAAGCCAAATAATGTTTCTAAGCAATAAAATACCTAACATATATATATATATATATATATATATATATATATATATATATATATATATATATATATATATATATATATGAGGAATAATTGAATTTTTTGATAACAGTAAACACATTAAAATATTTGGTTAACATCCTCTGAATGAAAAAGACATCAAATGGTAAATGTATATACATTTAATACTTAAAAAGTAACAGAAATACTTACATGTAAAAGAGTATAAATTGTTTATAACTAATATAACTCTCTTCGATACAATAAAAAATTCATAGAATTATAGACAAAAAATACGACAGTTTTTTTACTGAACTAAAAAAACTATAACAAATAACAGTCTGTTAGATAACAGATAACAAACATAATTAACAAATAGACACGCTTTTCTCTCATAGAAAGAGTTATAGATTGTCTAAAAATTAGACAAGTTAAAGAAGACTAGATTATAAGTAGACATTGTACACACCTTTTGTGATAAACATTTGAAGATCTCGACCCTTTGTAATATAAACCAAATAGCGAATGATTGTCACTTGATTGTGGGCCTGGAACATTAAACCAAACATACAAATATAATTACAAATATAAAAATAAAAATTAGGGATGGGCCGATTCTTACAACTTTTGATTCTAAAATTTTTAGATTTTAAAATTTTTCACTCTAGATTCTAAAGTTGATTCTCAATAAAGTTATACATAGGGCTACATGATATTCTCTAATAATGAATTTAGTTATTATCTTGGTCATATGGTGAAGACTTTTGAAAGTTCCATTTTATTGTAATAGGCTGCACGATGTTCATCCTTGATTTAAGAATAGAAATTTCAGAAAGCATGAAAAACATATCAGATACAAGTAATAAACAAATAGACCAGAAATGCATCCAATTGTTTTTATTGTTGTGTCACCTCAAATAGGCATTTACTTCAACCGTTTAATTCATTCAAAGCAACTAAAAATTAAATAAGGCATAGTTGATGATTAATTATTTTTCCAATACATTACACAGCTCACGTATTTCAACAGTTGAAGAAACAAGAATCAGAATCAACCCTTTAATGAATGAAGAATCGAGTACCTGTGATTGCTCGATAATATTCGAATTGACAATTCCTGGAATCAAAAATCGGAATCGGCCCATCCCTTTATCGTCTTTACAAAAAAGTGTTTAAAATATCCAAAAATATATACTTAATTGTTTCTAAAAGAACACAATTTAAATACAATGATCCACAAAATGTAGTCAACAAATAACATCAAGAAGTAGAGCTTTAAACACCTGTTTTAAGAACAGACTATATTTATCTGTAGTTTAATGGAAACTATCTACAAAAATAAGGATAACTGGTAACACAAGACAGGTCTACAGTAAGCCTCAGAATTTAAGACATGAAAATAATTTGTTCTTGACAAGTTTGGTGGATACATTGAAATTGACATTATTATACAAAGTTTTAAAAATAGAAAATGAATTACCATAGCTTAGACCTTACCATATCCAATTATTGAAGAATTAATAAATTACAAAAAATTGAAGAAATTAAAAAGTAAAGTGAATTTCAGCAATGTTTTTGTGGTTTAAGGGGTCAGTCAATTTTACTAACATAGCATTTAGAAACTAAGAATTAAGATTAATATTATAAGGTATACAAAGGAATAATAAATGTCTCTGGCTTGGCATATGTGGAAGAATTATGGCATCATGGGTACAAGTGGAACTACTCCTAATTAGGGTCACTGGGAGGTCTCGTGTTGGAAGAATGGGAAGGTAAAGGGGAGACAAAATTATACACTGCCTGGTACTGAGAATAGAGGGAATTTCCGTCAGCAGGATTGCTTATCTGAAGTACAGTTACACCCGACCTGAGGTTTAGAGATGCCTACTTGATACTCGACAATTTAAACGAATTTAACTGCAGAGAAAGATACAGACCTTTCAAAGAATCACTTTCCTCATAAACAATGTACTGGTATTATAAACCTGGGTAATTATTAAGATCAGCGACTACCACTTCGATCGGTGAAACTTTCTTCCTGATCAATTTGACCTTAATGAACACGAATCTGAAGTTTTTTTACTGCAAACACATTAAAAAAATAATAATAGCAATAACCTAACCTGACCTGGTTTTGGTGCTTACTAACGCTCCGATCGGCAAAATCTTTTGATAGATTTGACCTTGCTCAACACAAATCTAAAGTTATTTTTAACGACAAACACATATTAACCTATGAAAACCAGGTCAGGACAGGTTAGGTTTAATATTCTTTTTTAAAAATATGTTTATATGTTTGCAGTAAAAAAAACTTCAGATTCGTGTTCAGCAGGGTCGATTTGATTGGGAAAAAAGAATTTTGCAGATCGGAGCGGTAGTTACTGATCTTAATAATTACCTAAACCTATAGTATATATAGATGTTATAATAGGGTAGTAGATCAAGCCAAAGAGTCTGTCAATTTATAGAGAACATTTTACAATTCTGTTGTTTCCTTGAAGAATATTAAAAATACTTAATGGCTAAACCATGTACAAAGAAAAGTTTAGAAAATATTATTTACCTCTAATAACTCTCAAACCCTGAAAGCCAAAAAGTTTAACTTTACGCAGACAAATTAGGAGGATAAAATAGTGGTATTTTTTATTCCTTCTATTAGTTCACACTCTTTCTATATACAAATAAATATATATATATATATATATATATATATATATATATATATATATATATATATATATATATATATATAGCGATATAAATTTCACTAAAAATCTGAAGACTAAACCTAACCTTACCAAATTAGAAAAAGCGGCAATATTTTCGTTGAAAAACAATAAAGATATTATGATTCTTCCAGCAGATAAAGGTTCAACCACTGTCATCATGAACAAAGAAGACTACATCAAAGAAGCAAATAAGCAACTGTCAGACATCACAACATACAAAATACTTACAGATAACCCTACTACAGAATTCAACAATTTACTCTCGGGCCTACTCAAATATACAGCTCCTGAACAAAATATTTCTGAAACATCTCTAAAATTATTATATAATGAAAACCCCTCTACTCTTCAATTCTATATATTACCAAAGATCCACAAAAACATAATCCCTCCACCTGGTAGACCAATAATTGCTGGCTGCAATTCAGTAACGGAAAGAATTTCAGCTTTCCTCGACTCACACCTTCAACCCTTAGTAAAGAACCTTCCATCACATACCCAGGACACCAATCACTTCATAGATCGACTCTCACAAATATCTGTACCTCTACCCCCGGTAACTATTTTGGTCACCATAGATGTCACCTCTCTCTATACCAACATCCCTCATGCACATGGCCTATCTGCAATAGAGAATTTTCTAAACAAACGCCCAGGCAAGCCTTCTCCCACTACACCTTTTCTTGTGAACCTGACCAGGTTCATCCTCGAGAAGAACAACTTTCAGTTTGAGGGAAGGAACTACCTTCAAATAAAGGGAACAGCAATGGGTACCAGAATGGCACCATCGTACGCAAATCTGTACATGGGATTGTTGGAAGAAAGTTTTCTAAAGACACAAACACACCAGCCATTATGTTGGTATAGATATATAGATGACATCTTCCTAATTTGGACACAGGGTGCTTCAACACTTGAGGCATTTTTAGACAGCCTGACACAATTCTCCACACTTCAATTTACCTAGGAGAAATCTACATCAGCCATCACCTTTTTGGATGTAGAGGTAACACCCCAGAATGGAAATATCAACACAGGAATTCACATCAAACCGACAAACCACCTACAATATCTCCATTTCAACAGCAACCACCCAATAAACATAAAACGATCCATTCCATACAGTCAAGCAATCAGGGGTAAGAGAATCTGTTCGAATGATAGGGAATTGGAAGATTTTAATAGAAAGATATCAACAGCCTTCCAGAGAAGAGGATACCTAAAAAAACTCATTGAAAACCAAATTCATTCAGCACAATCCTCGGTTCACCATAAACCACAAACAGAACAAAATAAACTGTCTTTAATAACAGACTACCATCCTGGTCTACATAAACTCAACAAGATATTGAGAGATGGCTTCAAAATTCTTCAAGCTTCCGTCCACACCAAAAATCTTTTCACCGATCCACCGCAAATTTGGTACAAGCAACCTCTCAACTTGAAAAACATCCTAGTACATCCTAAACTACCAGACCCTGATACAGAGAAACCACACAAACTTCCTCATGGCTCCTTCCCATGCAATAGACCTAGATGCAAGACGTGTCCAATACACCCCTCAGCAAATAGTTTCAACAGCCAAACAACAAAAATGGTCTTCAAAATACAAGGTCATCATAATTGTACATCGAAAAATGTCATATACCAGCTACAATGTAAACTTTGCTCAGCACAGTACATAGGCCTGACCACGGATGGTCTGAATATCAGAATGAATGGCCACAGACATGATGTTAAAATTATGAATATGGATAGACCAACAGCTCAACATGCTGCGAGTCACAACATCACAACTTTAGATGACTGCTATACCACAAAAATAATTAAATCACTCCCCCCTGATTGCAATCCCTCAGAACTGAGAAGATGGGAACTATCATACCAGTGGTATACCAAGTCCAGAGAATCCCCTAACCTCAACATCAGATAAATCCATTCATTTTTTTTTCCCCAAATAACCTTATCTCTTTTCCCCTGACAGACTTATATAAACTATAATCACTCATATGTTAACATATGTTAAACAATATATATATCTTTAATCTGTGCATCTATGACATCTGATTTCTACTCTACACAATCTGTGATTACAATTATTTTATTTCATTCTCTCATATTTCTTTTTGTGTTTTCTCTTCGATTGACAAAGACCACTGTGTGGTTGAAATATATCATTGTTTAAGTGCTTTTATGTGTTTCTATTTCAAGACTACAGAGTGGACTCTTACCAAGGTAAGTCTGTCAGTCTCCTAGTCCAAAAAATCTATATATATATATATATATATATATATATATATATATATATATATGAAGTTAATATATTACTATGTAAGTAATTTTATCCACCATTAAGTGCAATAATTTTACCTTGAGTGATGAGGCACCTTTCGGTCAATTGACCATTGTCGAATCACTCAGCCGAATCACTTTTCCGTTGCACTGACTTTATGAAGTTAATATATTACTATTGTACTTACAATAGTATTATTACTTACAATAGTAATATATTAACTTCATATATATATATATATATATATATATATATATATATATATATATATATATATATATATATATATATATATATTAGGGATGGGCTGATTCCGATTCTCGGTTCCAGGAATCGTCTATTCTAGGTGGCATCGAGGAATCGTTGATACTCGATTCTTCATTCATAAAAGTGTCGATTCCGATTCCTATTTTGTTAACTATTAAAATATGTGTGTGGAGTAATTTATTGGAAAAATAATTAATTACCAACTATGTCTTATTTATGTATTAGTTGATTTGAATGAATTAA
The DNA here is from genome assembly GCA_036971475.1 of Prosapia bicincta. Lineage (NCBI taxonomy): Eukaryota > Metazoa > Arthropoda > Insecta > Hemiptera > Cercopidae > Prosapia > Prosapia bicincta. The sequence goes on from JBAIZL010000097.1 coordinate 63,597, forward strand.
ATGATTAAAGTAAACGAAAATATTATTATTTATGAAGCAACAGCAATCAAGACCGTAACCATTTCTGGTCGTTTGACATCGCTCATCTCTCTCTCTCACTAGAACGGGTTCGATACTCTCTCTCTCTCTCCCCCCCCACGTGTCTTACTGCCACTGATTTATAGATGTCAGAACAAAACACAAAAAAAGTACAGTAAAAACTCGATTAACCATCATTGTCAGGACAGTGGCCATGACGGTTGAGCGAATAGACGGATAACAGAAACACTGTATTATTCCTCTGAAACTTAACTTCAATAAATTATATTATAGACAGATATCACTCTCACAGTAATGTAATATATTTCGGAGTGAAAAGAAAATAAACATGATTGTAATAGCAAATGAAACTATTTATTACATGATAAACAGATCCGCACAGCTGCTTTAGCTGCCGGCCACAATATCGGTGTTTTCATACAGAGCTGCCAAAATATTTTAAGCTCATTTTTAAATAATGTGTTCTTATACTTTGTTCCCCTATCATATCTAAGTACGAATGTACGTTTCTTATCATAATATTTATAAAAATACGTGTCGGACCAACTGGCCCAACATAGTTTTTTCCTACCGTAAATGAAACGTAAATAAACTCCGTCGGACCAATTGACCAGACATTGTTTTTTATTTAATTAAATTTTATTATCCGTGCAACACTGTTTCGATATTTTTTGTGTTTTGTGTAAGCAAGAAACAACAAAACCATAATTTCATGTCCCGGTGACCCAAATAATAAACTGACTGGTGAAAAAAGTGTTTTAAAAAATATCACTAAGACACGTAAACGTGTCACATGTGATTGATTTGTGAGTTTATAAATATTTCGAATATAGAACTAAAGTGTAATATATTCTCTCTCTGATAAGTAATGCTACAGGTCCAGTAAATACTATCCAAGATTCATATTAAGTGAAAGTTTTAACACCAAATAATTTACTTGTTAAGGAATTTACGTTATAATTTACTTCCTAGTAAGGATAGTTTATCTAAGTATACCAATGTTTGTACTTAACTTTAACCAAGTCTGTTTTTAAGGACTATTTTACAACTAAATATTTAGTCAATATTTCCGACTTACTTTTAAGGTTTTGTGAAATTTTGAAAACAGTAGTGAAAATCATTACAATACGTCATAACAAATATGTGTGTCGGCCTGTAACTACGGACAAAAAGCTCTTAGAATAACATCATGTTTTTAATCCCGTCGGTGTTTATTTATCAAACAAAAACCATCTTAATTACATCAGTAAGTAGTGTAAAGCTTGTTGTTTAATACTGTGCCTTAATTTTTCCAAAAGTAGCAACACCAGCCGAGTAGTACTAATAAACATAAAGCGTTAAGAGGCCCAACGGTATTCGGTTCAGGGTAATGGCTGTCGCGTCAATTCGATGTGGGTTAACAGAAACTGACGGTTAAAAGAAGTTTTACTGTTCTATATCTCAACTTTACAAACTAAAATGACTATTACTGAAGTTATATTGATTTCATATCCTGCTCTATTTTATAACTTTTTCTATCTTATGATTTTGTCTAGAATTTCACAACAGCACCATCTTACATAATCGCAAAAATTCTAGACAAAATCATAAGATCTAAAATACATATCAACAACACATACAATATAAAAAATGGATACGAATTAATTAATAAAATAAAAACGATAAAAACAAACAGCAACACAAAAATAATAAGTTATGACATAACTAACATGTACCCTAGTATCCCAATAGAAGAAACCATAGAAATAATAAAAAACAAACTGATACACAATAACGAAAAAAGAAACATAATAGATAGTATCATTACGCTAACCAAACACATATGTAACCAAAATTACTTCGAATTTAACAATAAATATTATAAACAAACAACTGGACTCCCCATGGGTTCACCCATATCATCTGTCATGTCGGAAATATATTTACAACACTTTGAACAAATAATAATTAAACCTATAATAAACACACACAATATCTCACTATGGACAAGGTATGTAGACGATATACTTGTAATATACCAACCTACCATTCACAACGAACACATCATAATATTAAACAAACTAAATACATACAACGAAAACATACAATTCACCGTTGAAACAGAAACAAATAGAACAATCAACTATCTCGACATCACTTTAAATATAAATGATAATAAAATAGAAACTGCAGTAAACAGGAAACCTACTTCCAACAACACCACAATACACTACAAATCTAACCACCCCTGGACACACAAAATTAACACTTACAGTAACATGATAAATAAAGCAATAAAATACACACAGGATAACAAACAAAAATTAAATGAAGAATTAGATAACATTACAAAAATAGCAATAGAAAATGGATACAACAAACACATTATAAAAAATATATACAATAAATTAACAAAAAAACCTAACCTCAACACAACACTACAACCGGAACACGAAAATAATGAAAATAAAAAAAATCTACCTAAAATATAAATACACCAATAACAAAATAGAAAAAATAACAAATATATACAACAAAGAATACTACACTCCAACTTACAAACCAAACAACAAAATAATAAAATATCTTAATAACACAAACCACAAAACAAATTCAGAAAAACATAACCTATCAGGAATTTACAAAATCACATGCAACAACTGTAACGCTTTTTACATAGGAAAAACAACCAGAACATTTAAAATAAGTTTTGAAGAACATTATAGAGCATTCAAAAACAAAAATTCTAAAGTATCAAATGTTGCAACACACCTAATATCCCATAAACACGAAATAACAAATTACGAAAATAACCTAACCATACTTGAAATAAATAACAACCCAATAGAACTAAACTCACTAGAAAAATACCACATTTATAAAAACATACACAACAATTTAATGAATCTACAATCAACATATACAGAAGACATACTATATAGAAACATCATACACACAGATGAAGAAAAAGTGCGCGTAACGTCAACAAACACCTATATCACAGACCGAACATCTACAACAGAAAAACATCAGTGATTCGACAATGGTCAATTGACCGAAAGGTGCCTCATCACTCAAGGTAAAATTATTGCACTTAATGGTGGATAAAATTACTTACAATAGTAATATATTAACTTCATAAAGTCAGTGCAACGGAAAAACAATGGATAACGTTAAATATCAAGAATATATATATATATATATATATATATATAGGAATTTTTGGACTAGATAGGAGACTGACAAACTTACCTAATGGCAATAGCCCCAAACTGCAATCTCTTGGAAATAAATAGACACATATAAAAACTTGACACACTATTGAAATATTTCGATCAAAAATGATCTCTTTAAACAAATTTATTCATAATACCTGTTTATTCTAAGTTTTTAATAATAATCCTACAACTGTAAATAAACTGACCAGATCTACACACTCCTGGATCACATGGCCAACTCTCGCACCGCCTGAAGAATTCTTTTTACATGTCCAACCTTGGTAACTCCTAAATCTTTGAGGTCTCTTCTAGTCAGAGTTAACAGCTCTCTACCACGCACATCATGTCTGTTGAATGCCTCAACATATTCAGAGAGCTGTAAGGATTCCAGCCACGCTCCAACTTCAACTACTCCCCAACTTGCTACTTCTCTTCCTGCTCTTGCGCTAGCACCTCCTCCACCTGCCTTCTCCCTGCGAAATTTCCAGAATAACCCCCGCCCGCCTTTACCTCCTTTCTTCTCCTGTAATTAGACCAATTTTATAGAAGTATTTCATATATATATATATATATATATATATATATATATATTTAGGTTAGTTTTGGTTGGTAAAGATTATTTAGATTTATTGGACTAGGAGACTGACAGACTTACCTTGGTAAGAGTCAAAGACCACTGTGTGGTTGAAATATATCATTGTTTAAGTGCTTTTATGTGTTTCTATTTCAAGACTACAGAGTGGACTCTTACCAAGGTAAGTCTGTCAGTCTCCTAGTCCAATATATATATATATATATATATATATATATATATATATATATATATATATATATATATATATATATATAGTAAACAAATTTCAAGATTTTGTATTAAGAAACTAACATTTTTAGTCTGGATGAGACAGTTAAATTAAAACAATTTGGGCATAGTATAGGTTTTGCTTTCAATGTACAGACGTATTAAAATACCAGAAAAGATTTTCTACATCAATTCCCAAACTATTTAAAAGTACATTATACAGTATTTCTTGATTTATATCCTATATTGATTGTATTTACAAGTTTTGTATGTCTAGAGAAATGAGGTTACATATGTACTTTTTTCAAAATATTTAACTTTTGGGTCATCATTGTCAAATTTTGCTTTCTTATGTTCCTGACCACTTTCCATATTGCCTAGTTAATATTTTTGCTTTACATGTAAGATCGATATATTTGCCATAGTAAAAATAATGTGTAAATTATTTACTCCTAATTAAGAAGAATAGATCATGTACGTCCTACTTACATCTAAATCAGGAAGGGGTTGTTGCAGGTACACCAGTGTTTGTCCTGTTTCTGTAGTAACTGCGACACTACATTTTCGGAACTCGGCCTCCATGGTGACCAGGGCATTACTCAACTGGTTTTCAAAATCTTCTTGAACTCTCTGAAAGAAAATATTAAACAAAATTAGAAAAACAATATTGAATTTTTTATAGAATGTACATTATTATATAAATTTTCACATATTCTCAAAATTTTATTTGATTTTTAGAAAACATTTTATTTTATATTTCAAATGACAATATTTAAAGCTGTATTAGAACCGTTTTATGTGATGTTCATTGACATAAACTTTAAACAAAATTAAGCAAAAAACAATATTAACTTTGAGCCGAAAGTACCAGTTCGATTTGATAAGATTGTTGATAGTTCTGTTAAGGTATACACAATAGCTGAAGGGAAAAAGTTCGATTTACTTTAAAACCAAATTTTAATATAAATTTTAATTTTAATAGAATTTATAAAAGAATTACATTTTGTAATAAAACAATAGAAATAATAACAATAATAATTTCATTCTATTACTTCATTTTATAAAAGAATTTATAGTAAATAAATGCAATTTTAATATCAATTGAAACTATAAGGTTTACATTTGAAAGAAGAATAAATAAGACAATGGTATAAATCTAATTTGACTAAATATTTGCAAGTGCAAATTTTTTTTAGTAGCCCAGATAAGTACAAAAGTACATGAACTACCTATAGTCATCAACCTCTTGTAAAAACCAGTTATGTAGAAGGGCAAATGGTATTTCACAGGCACAATATGTGAAAGGGAAGTTAACTCCATATGGTATAAAAATACATCATTTAAAAAAAAGCTACTTCTTTATGATTTCGTTATATTAAATAGGGGTTCAAATTTATTTTTGCAAGAACCCCTTCAACAATCAGCTAGTGGGACAAAGCGGCAAAAGAGTATATTGAAGTTGATACGTCACAACAACATACTGAGCTGTAGAACAATGAAACAGTTATAGGGGATTTACCACAACTTACCAAGTAGAAACCCACTGAAATGGGTCGAGTTGATGTACAACTTACTGAGCTGTATAACACTAAAATAAGTGGAGCTGATTTACCACTACTTACAAGATTTGTTTAATTTAATCCATAAAGATATATAAGTAATTATTGAGTAACTGAGTGAAAACCATTAACTTTCTTTCAGGCTACTGATTAGCGGAAGTCAGTTATATAGGAAAACTACTGAGTTAGGCCTCGTCAATGAAACAATTGTTCCAAAACGCATCAGCAAGCAAGTTAAAAGTTTTCACTCAATTAAACAATAATTATTTATGATTTATGCTGTGAATTCAAGATGATTACAACAAGCAACCATAAATATATATATTTAAAAAAAAATCATTTTGTGAAGTACCCATAATAATAATGCCCCAATGTTAATAACTGTGGCCATTATATTTTTTCTAATTAATGTGATGCTGTGAAAATTAAACAGAACAAAAAAAAGACTAATTTGACCTTAAAAAACAAGTTTTTGAAAAAAAAAAAATTTCTCATTGGCAGAGTTTATAGTCTAAAAGAAAACTGTTTGTGTTTTAAAATATTCTATTAATTATTTATATAAAGTGAACAGCACAAATATGACTTGTGATGAATAGGGAAGTTTCGTGTCTGATTGCGGAGTTTGCGGATTAAGCATGTTCTGGTCATCTAGTGATGGAGGAGTATTTATTTCAAATTCTCCAATCTGTGCACTTTGTGAAAATGAAGATGAAAGCATAAAGCACATTTTGTTAGACAGCTCGTATCCCATACCGATGAGAGACTTCCTGTGGGTGAAATGACATGCCAAGACACTCTCATGAACAAGCACCATTGGGGGCTGGTGAGGATCATATACTGTGGACATTGGACTATCTTGAAGCTGGATGTCTGTACGAAGAAGTAAGAAGTGATGAATAGGGAAAGCAAGTGAATTCATCCCAACCATGTGCTGTATCTCATTCCCAAGATATTATGACCTTACTATCTACTGAACTCATAAGGAAGTCTCTATCTGAAAAAATCTGTAGCATAAGAGAGAATGTGTTTAAATCACATTCTTGCCCACATTTTAAAGCAGATATTTCTTGATTTTATATTCATTTTCAATATTTTTGTTTTAATGAATTAACTTAACACCATAAAAACCTTTTAAACTGTCAGAACTATAGGTTGAGAAGAACAATTTCAGTTATATGTGAGAAATTTATGAAATATTAGGTTGCCAGGAATATTACTTACTCATAATTCCCCTTCGATTGATACATTCGTGGTCATCTTATGCCATCATTGAGAGGCACTAAACCCATTGTAGAAAGAAGAATAAGGGTGGCTAAGCAAGGAAATATGTTTTATAAATTTATGAAGAAGGTGATACTACAATACGACTAAAAAAAAAGTAATGATGACCTTGTAATATTATAGGAAGAAGTTATGGCTAACCAGTTGGTTGCATAATTATATAAAATTAAAAACTTACCAAAGTAGGCCCCTTTTCTCTGAGCATGACACAGGATTCTTCGTGTAATTCTCTTGCAGTTGATACTAACTCAGTTAATAACGGTCTCAATTGTAACTATAAAAATAAATAAATAAAACTTTTAATCCCAGGTACAAACCTTTATTTATACAGAAGTACTACATATGTGTAAAACATATAGTGTTTTATTTGAATATCAGTAATTTTTTAAAAATAACCATAAATAATAAAGTGGAGATGTATAAATTCACCAGATTTTAAAAAAATATAAAGTCAAATACAGTCGGCGCCGCTTATTGTGATCACGGTTAATGTTATCATTCGGTTATTGTTATCGTTTCATTGAAAAATAAACACAGACGTATATTAATACATTGTAATTAGGCCACTTACTGTAATCATCTGTTCGCTTATTATTATCATTTAATTTGCCATTCAAAATCATATGCGTCAACGTATACTAGCATAGACCAAGTAAAAATGTCTACAAAGTAGTGTAAACAGCATGTGCAACACACAATGACGCCCAATTAATAGAATGTTTATTTTTAGAATGACAGAAATACTTTATAACGGTTTCAGCACTTAGCACAGTTCTCAGAATGTCTCCCTTACTCTTTGTTTACGCAAACACCCTAGCCTCGCTGGGTCGACTTTGGTTGTTTGTTAACATTAGTTGATGTTACTACTGAACCATTTACAGTACAGTCCTACTGTATTTTTTAACAGTGAATTTTTATGAACGTTTATTACAGTATTTCAGTGTGATTTTACATAACTTAATTTTTAAAGATCTTTTTCGTTTGTTTTGTAGAGTTTAGTGTCACTTGAAGTTTCAAAGGACAGTATAGCAAGATGTCCGAATCTCAAAAGAAACGACGCGATTTAAGTCTTAAACAAAAACTTGATATTCTAGATAGGTACAGTAAATTACCAAAAATGAGTCAAAGAAACGCTGCTTCTCAACTTGACGTTTCTCAACCTCTCTTATGTAAAATATTGAACAACAAAGAAAAAATCTTGTCATTATCAAAGTGTAATGCAAATGTTGACAACAAAAGACATCGTTCTGGGAAGGATCCACAAGTGGAATCAGCTTTGAAATTGTGGTTTAAAAATGTTCGCGAAAAAGATGCTCGAGTTGACGGCCCACTAATGCGTCTAAAAGCTGAGGATCTTGCCACAAAAATAGGAAAACAGGATTTTAAAGCCACAGACGGATGGTTCAATCGATGGAAGAAAAGGGAAAACATTGTTTACAAGAAAACGTGTGGTGAAAAAAGAAATGCTGATTTTGTTGGATCTGAGGACGGGTTACAATACGAATGGCCAAAGATTTTGGCCGAGTATTCTCCTAGCTGCATATACAATGTAGATGAAACAGGACTTTATTATCGTGCTTTACTCGAACATACTTACTTATTTATAAATGAAAGTGCTAACGGCTGTAAAATATGTAAACAAAGAATAACTGTTTTGTGTTGTGTTAACATGGTTGGTCATAAAGAAAAACTCTTAACTATCGGTAAATCTAAAAATCCATGTTGTTTTCAAGGTATCAAAAAGCTACCGGTTGAATATCATTCAAACTCCAATGCTTGGATGACATCAAAAATTTTTAATGAATGGCTGACTAAATGGGATACCAGCCTCAAACGCAACATTGTCCTTCTACTAGACAACTGCACTGCACATAATGACATAAGCTTTACACTAAAATACATCAAAGTGATTTACCTTGCGGCCAATACTACATCAATTATTCAGCCATGTGACCAAGGCATAATTAAAAATCTCAAAAGTTTTTATCGACGAGAGATGCGTGCTAGAATTATAGAAAATATGGATGAATTTCAAACCCTTACCTCAAATGAATTGGCTAAAAAAACTTCTTTACTCGATGCTATTCATCTGATGGCAAAATCTTGGAATCAAGTTTCTGAAAAAACTGTGAAAAATTGCTTTAGAAAAGGTGGTTTTTTTGTTGAAGAAAATCAAGAGCAAGCTACATCTGAGGAAGACTCTGAAGAGAACTTGAAGCCTTTCGATTTGTCCTTAAAATAATATACTGAGTGGATGGAAGTTAACGATAGTATTGAAACAACAGCGGAAATGACTGAAGAAGATATTTGTAAGGTAGTTGCTTCAACATCAAAAGTTACTGAAGAAGAATAAGGCACCGATGATGACGAAAATGATAAATGTGTACCGCAAAGATCTAACCAGGAAGTTCACCAAGCTCTTGAGATTCTAAGGCAGTTTGTTCAACAAAAAGCAGAAAATTTCAACAAACATTATGAATATGAACAATTTATAAACAATATTTTACGAGAAGACTACAGACAGTCACATATAGAGGAATTCTTCGAGAAAAAGTAAATGTAAATTTGAAGTGTAAATAAGATTGAAGTGTTTTATAATGAAGTTTTATGTGTTAAAATGTTTTCATCAAGTGTTTTACGTAGTTCTATAAATTTGTTTTCAATTATGCTAGATTCAGTGTTTTAAAAAAAATCTACAGTGGAATAAAATAAACTGATATGAAATATGCCCACTAATTTTAACAAGTAGAAAACTAAATTACAGAAATTCTACTACTGTACATAAAACTGTCCGGAATAGCATCAAAATTTGGTAAGTACAGTTTAATTATAGTGTTACAGAATTAGAATTACTTAATGTAATGATAGGCTTACATATCGTTCAGAACAAACAGTTGTGGCAATAATACAGTGAGTTCAATGCAGTACGGCTGTAGACTACATCGTGATTAAGCGTTCGGTTATTGTTATCAAATATGCTTCTGACAAATATGATCACAATAAGCAGCGCCGACTGTATAACTAATTTTTTCCCCAAAAACAATGGTTTAAATCATTGATTCAAAACAATTGATATGTTTCAGGCGCATATCCAAGGGGGGGGGGGCGATCGCCCCCCAACCCTCAAGAACTTTGGGTTAAAAATCGACAATATATTATTAAATTAGGACTTTCTATTAAATTAGACTTTTACTTAAGTTAATTTGTCTTTTATTGTAAATAAAAAATAAAATTTTAATTTTTAATTTGAAAATGTGACGCGTTCCCTCGGCATACCCTCATAAACGTCTAAACGTTTTAACAACAGATAGCGCTAATGAAGCTTAGTCTCGAACATATGATTTTCAATACGTAATTTTGCAAGCGTAATATTTGCAGTTGACTCCGGAATTGTTCGTGTTGGAAGAATAACTACTTATATTAATTAATAAACCATTTTTATAATAATAGCTTATTATGAAATTAATAATATTCTCTAGCCGTAAGTGCTATCGAAACTGGAATAATTATTTATTAAAAAGTCTAATTTGCTACGAATCTTTATCACGTTACCAATTTCTAACGCAAGCGTAGAAAGAACTTTTTCTGTTCTATGTTTTTACATACACACACGCGCACACACACACACACACATATTATATATATATATATATATATATATATATATATATATAAAATTCATCGATCGCCCCCCCCCCCCCAAAGCAAGTCGCTGGATACGCGCCTGTGATTGAAAAACAAAAATATAAAAAATAATACAAACACTACAACAGCTTTAATATCATTTCAAATAATACTAATATATATCTATGGAAAAATTTAAAACAGCATTAATTTTATGTGAATTATGCTCAATCCAAACAAAACTAACATGTAACTTAAACAAAATTATGCTGAAAAATATAGAATATTTGAAGATGCAAATGCAGTAGAACTCCAACTATCCAAATCACTTTCAGATTTTCAGAAAAAAAATTAAGACAGAAACGCACTGCGATTTCCAAAATAATGATTCTGTTTACACATAATATTGGTTTTTTCTTCGTGAAACTAGTGTACAGACAATACAAACATTATTTAGAAGCTGAATCACCGTCTCAAGCGGAGGGCTCTGGTGCTCTTTTACATCTGTCTTTTGTTTGTTATACATAAAATAATGTTATACATTTATCCATTTAGGGTTCGGTCCCAATTGATTCGGATCGTTGGAGTTTTACTGTAGTCCTCATTCCAGCTGTAGGAGTAGTAAAGGCAAAAACACTGTTTTCAAAACAAATCGCCTTGAAAAAAACTTACACCCTGTAAAATCTTGCCACCTGGATGCACTTTCTCTAGGTTCTCCGAACACCGTACAGCCAGTTCGTACAAATCAGCTTTTATCGTAGGATGATGTAAGGTTAATAATTTCACACATCTGAAATATCAAAACAAATTAATTCCTTTAGTAGGAAATATTAATCTCTTTAATAAAATATATAGTAAATGTATTCAACTAAATTACTAAATTATTTGTAATTTAATAAACAAATGCATTAAATTACTTATCACATTGTGTAACAAATTTGGTACACATTATTAGTTCATTAGAATTATTGTGGATTAATTTGATTGAGTAAGGCTATGAAATTGGACCAGGCATAGCGATTCTTACACACATGCAAAAGTTTTACTTAAAAACTCTACATGGGACATAAACAACATTAAACTTAGGTTTTAGTATTAGCTGGATAAGGAAAAAGAAGATGATTGACACACTTTGTTAGGTTGCATACCTGCAGCAGATTCTTGTTAATCAATAACCAGAAACAGGTGTTGGAGAGTTATAATTTTAATATGTTGCTACAGATTTAGCATAATTAAAAATTGTATTCCAACACTCACTTGATCAGGGTAGCAGTTGCTTCTATAAAACCTAACAATAACTGAGTTTCTTCTGCAGACAGTTCTAGTCCCTGGGGCGTACAACTTCTACGAGGTAGCAACTGTTGCTGCCTCTGTTTTTCTTGCCAAGTTTTTAGAGATGACTCCAGAGCCTGTTCATAAACATGTATATTTCAATATACAATTTAGTTAATAAACTAGTAATATAAAAAAAAATAATATGTAAATTCTTACTTGGGTCAACAAAGAAAAGTTTTATTTTAATTACTTTTTATTAAGTAATTACAATCAATATAAATAAAGTAAAGAGCCTATACATTAGAATTGCTGTTCTACCACATAACCTATAACATAAAATCAGCTGTTTTATGAAATCATATGTTATCACTTATTTTAAGCCAAATGGGACAAAATAACTATTTGCATACCTTGTCCCTTTTGTGAAAAGTTTTTCTCCCATATAAGACTAAAACTAATTCATTATTAAATTTTACTAATGAATTATTATTTGAAAAAATGTATTTGAACTTAAGTGGATGAATAAGAAATTTTATTAATTGAAAATTCGAACAAAATATAAGAGTAGTACAAAAATATAATAAGAGGAGCATGAACCGAAGGAATTGAAAAAAAAGAAAGATAACCAGACTGATGTATAGGAGCATTAATATTTTTAATATTAATGAGAAGTCAGGAGCACTGAATGTTGTAGAAAAGTCGTTGAATTAATACAATAATTCAAGTAGGAAAAGAATTTGAAATAAAATTTTATATTTCAGAAGTTTCCTTACATATTATACTATTAGGAATATTTCCTTTATAATTAGACATAATATAAACTCTTCTAACTAAAGCATAATAGAATTGTTAATATTGGTACAAATAACTGTCGTCAAGTATAGAGAAGTACTGTGGTTAAGTGTAGATAGATACTGTGGTTAAGTGTATGTGTGCGTGCGTGGATGTGTGTATGTGTGTGTGTGTGTGCGTGCGTGGATGTGTGTATGTGTGTGTGTGCGTGTGTGTGTGTATATAGATTTTTTGGACTAGGAGACTGACAGACTTACCTTGGTAAGAGCCCACTCTGTAGTCTTGAAATAAAAGCACTTAACCAATGATATATTTGAACCACACAGTGGTCTTTGTCAATCAAAGAGAAAACACAAAAAGAAATATGAGAGAATGAAATAAAATAAATATAAGTTGTAATCACAGTACCAAGTCCAGAGAATCCCCTAACCTCAACATCAGATAAATCCATTCTTTTTTTTTCTCCTAATAGCCTCATCAGACGTCTCCAATCTCTTTCCCCCTGACATACTTATATAAACTATAATCACTCATATACTCATATATATATATCTTTAATCTGTGGATCTGTGACATCTGATTTATACTCTACACAATCTGTGATTACAATTTATATTTATTTTATTTCATTCTCTTATATTTCTGTTTGTGTTTTCTCTTTGATTGACAAAGACCACTGTGTGGTTGAAATATATCATTGGTTAAATGCTTTTATGTGTTTCTATTTCAAGACTACAGAGTGGACTCTTACCAAGGTAAGTCTGTCAGTCTCCTAGTCCAAAAAATCTAAATAATCTTTAGCAACCAAAACTAACCTAATATATATATATATATATATATATATATATATATATATATATATATATATATATGTAGTTAATATATTACTATTATAAGTAATTTTGATAAAAACTAATAAAAACGGAAAAAACAAAAAAACGGAACAATATATAAATAAAAAAGAAATTATAAAACTCAGAGAAAAACTAGAAAACAACGACTATTTAATATTAAAATCCGATAAAAAAAAACACACCAGTAATAATAGAAAATACCAAATACATCAATTCAATGACTAACTACATAAAAGAAAATAAATACGAACAAATCCCAGACCCAACTAGCAAATACCTTATTACAATAAAAAACCTAATAGTCACACACCGAAATACCCTAAACTATAACAATAAATTAAAATACAACACAAGACTTTACCCATTCAAACCATGCGCACCAATATTAACAGGCATACCTAAAATTCACAAACCCGACACACTATTTAGACCACTAATAAATTTCACAACAGCGCCATCTTACATAATCCCAAAAATACTAGACAAAATAATAAGATATAAAATACATATCAACAACACATACAATATAAAGAATGGATACGAATTAATTAATAAAATAAAAAACATAAAAACAAACAGCAACACAAAAATAATAAGTTATTACATAGGTAAAATCATTGCACTTAATGGTGGAAAAATTACTTACAATAGTAATATATTAACTTCATAAAGTCAGTGCAATGGAAAAACAATGGATAACGTAAAATATCAATATATATATATATATATATATATATATATATCGTGATATTTCATGTTGTCCATTATTTTTCCGTTGCACCGACTTCATGAAGTTATTATTATTACTTGTAAATAACTTTTTCCACCACTAAGTGCAATAATTCTACCTTATGTGATGAGGTACCTTTCGGTCACTTGACCATTGTCGAATCATTGAATTAATTTTCTCTATTTTTCTAGTGTGGATGTTCGGTCCGTGATGTTGGTATTTGTTGACGTCATACATATTTCATCTTGCGCCGCGTGTATAATGTTTTTGAATAGTACGTCGTCTGCATATGTTGTCTGTAGGTTCATTAAATTGTTGTGTATGTTTTTATTAATGTGGCATTTTTCTAGTGACTTTAGTTCTATTGGGTTATTATTTATTTCAAGTATGGTTAGGTTATTTTCATAACTTGTTTTTCATGTTCATGTGGTATTAGGTGTGCTGCAACATTTGATGCTTTTTTATTTTTAGTTTTGAATGCTCTGTAATGTTCTTCCAATCTTATTTTAAATGATCTGGTTGTTTTTCCTATGTAAAATAGGAAATTTTTAGCAACAGAAAATGGATACAACAAACACCTTATAAAAAACATATACAATAAATTTACAAAAAACCTAATCTTCAAAACAACACTACAAACTGAACACAAAAACAAAAATAATAATAATCTAAAAAATCTACCTAAAATATTAATACACCAATAACAAAATAGAAATAAAAACAAATATATACAACAAAAAACACTCCAACACACAAACCAAACAACAAAATAATAAAATATCTTAATAACACAAACCAGAAAACAAATACAGAAAAACATAACCTATCTGGAATCTTCAAAATGATATGTAATGGCTGCAACACATTTTACATAGGAAAAACAACCAGGTCATTTAAAATAAGATTTGCAGAACATTACAGAGCATTCAAAACTAAAAATACAAAAGCATCAAATGTAGCAGAACACCTAATACCACATGAACATGAAAAACAAGTTACGAAAATAACCTAACCATACTTGAAATAAATAATAACCCAATAGAACTAAAGTCACTAGAAAAATACCACATTTATAAAAACATACACAATTTAATGAACCTACAGACAACATATGCAGACGACGTACTATTCAAAAACATTATACAGAGGGATCAAGAAGAAATATGTATGACGTCAACAAATAACAACATCACGGGCCGAACATCCATACCAGAAAAATAGAGAAAATTAATTCAGTGATTCGACAATGGTCAAGTGACTGAAAGGACCTCATCACATAAGGTAAAATTATTGCACTTAGTGGTGGCAAAATTGTTACAATTAACAATAACTTTATATATACATTGTGGTTAAGTGTAGATAAGTACTGTGGTTAAGGTGTCTATATAGTTATCTGTTTCTTGTAATTTTGAATTATCTTGTTACAAAAATCTATTCCAATCTCAATTGCTTGTTAAATTTAAATAATTGAGTTAGATTTCTTTAAATAATTTTTAAACAAACTTTCCTACACCAAGTCTTAAAGCTCCCTGATAAATAATGCTTCCCATTACTGACAGAGGGAAGGGAATTATTGCTTGCTTGTGCAAAAGCTCCAAGTCATAGTACACGTGTTCTTTAGCAGAATTATAGACATAAAACCAATGCAAGGTATGCAACAAACTTTCCTACACCAAGTCTTAAAGCTCCCTGATAAATAATGCTTCCCATTACTGACAGAGGGAAGGGAATTATTGCTTGCCTGTGCAAAAGCTCCAAGTCATAGTACACGTGTTCTTTAGCAGAATTATAGACATAAAACCAATGCAAGGTATGCAACAAACTTTCCTACACCAAGTCTTAAAGCTCCCTGATAAATAATGCTTCCCATTACTGACAGAGGGAAGGGAATTATTGCTTGCTCGTGCAAAAGCTCCAAGTCATAGTACACGTGTTCTTTAGCAGAATTATAGACATAAAACCAATGCAAGGTATGCAACAAACTTAGTACACAAGAACAACAATCATTCAGTCGAATATTATCTCCTAAGAAAGTGAAAATTATTACAAGGCAAAGGGTCTCCTTCAATGTCACATCTAACTAATAATTTACAATGTGTCATGAGTACAATGAAATATTCCACTCTCCCTTATGACCAAGACACTTACAACACATCCACTTTGTGTTAAACAAAAATGTTAAATAGATTACATATCTAAACTTACTCTGTTTCGACACAGCATCTTCATCCTATTTTTATGAATAATACGGATTATGCCAGGAGGTTGAATCCAAGCTTCTCCGTCCACCTGGATAGGAACCCCTTCTTCTCCTGAAACAATAGCATGATATAAAGTTTACAGTATAACATTAAGATTTTAAATATAATAAGGGTGATTTTTAGCAAATATTTGATGGCAATAAACCCATCAAAAGGTTTTTTGAGTAACTATTTAAAGTAATTTTTTTGCAATACCATTTAGAGTAACTTTACCTACAATAGGTATGGAAAAATATTGCATATAACAGCCAGGAGTAAGATGGAAACATCATGACAATGCATCGCAATACAGAAATAAGCCTAACTGGAAGCTGTTGGATGTAGGAGACGTTTAACAACTCTACATATTCCGATTCTCTTTCCAGCAATAACCATCTCCTTACTAGCGAACAAGTCCTGGCTCACAACAAAGCACTTTGACAGTAATGCCAACCTACAAGCAGCTATTAACCAATGGTTAAAATATCAGTGGAAGTTTACTACAAAGACAAAATGGAAAAGCTTATTTATCATAATGATAAGTATCTCAACTTGTGGACGATGTTGAACAAGTAATATAAAAAAAATTAAGTCAATTCCTACTTAGAATAACAGAGAAAAAATTTATTCTAGTTACCTTTACTAAATTATTACAACTAATATAAATATGTATACACACACAACAGAATCACAATATTAAGTGGCCAAATAAAAAGTGAAATTAATTATTTAAATTTAGTTAATGGATTAATATTTGAAAAACTGTATTAACACCAAATGTTATCCATTACAAGTTTAAAAAAATTTATTAGAACTTGAGTGAATGAATAACAAGTATTTTATTAACGATTTAAAATTCAAATAAGATACATAAATGTATATCGGGAGAGTGTAAACTCATAGAAGGCATTGAAAAATAGCCTAACAGTGTGCCCTTCACTTTCTTCAGTTTGAAGGGATCAAAAGTTTGAAAAATCTTATTCTACTTACAGAAAAGCACATACTTTACTTCAGAAAATCAGATACCATGGCAAACTGTACACCACACTTTTTACAACAATTTTTAAACACTGAAATTTTGTTTAAAAAAGTTTATATAATGTTTTGTATATCCATCTATCTTACACAGGGTCATGTAATCTTCCTTTCTACTATTACCAAATAAAAATATCTACCTGCCACTAGTTGCAAATAATTATGTTTTATTAAAATTAAATCTTCCTTACTTGATCACAATTCCAGTCTTACCTAAAATATTAATTTGTACTGTCTGACATTGTGCTATGCGATGATGTTGCAAATTTATCAGTCTTGAAGCCGCCATCTGTACAGAGCCAAAGACAGCAACGACTTCGAGAATACGATCATCCACACTTGGAGCAAGAAATATGTCATCTTCCTTTCTACCACCCCAGAAGTTTGTGCCACCCATGAAACTGAAAATATTAAACACAGGGGAAAACAATAATAATATACAATTTTAATTTTATAGGTAATTATTGTGTAACTGAGTGTATAATTTTGAACTTACTAGCTGACGCATTTTGAAACAATAAATTCATTGACGAATCTGATCCACTACTGCCGACAATAGCTCTAGATCACAGGGCATAAGATTAATGTAACCCGATCACATAGTAAACAACCCACTCCACCCTCAAAATCATATGTCTTACCATCTTGAGTGATCGACAACAATAGTGGGTCGACTTCATCAATGAAGTGATTGTTTTGAAACGCATGCAAGTAAGTTCAAAAGTATGCACTCAGTTATGCAATAATTATTTATAATTTAACCAGTGAAATCATGATGATTACAACAAACAACTTTCATTTATAATTTTTGTATTTTATACCAAATAAAAGTTATTTTCTATAGCAACAAGATTAAATGGTTTTGTAAGAAAATATAATTTTCATTTAAATATCGTAAAAATTAAATCAAATGGTTTCATCTTTGTTTAGAGGCAATTAGTGAATTTTAATATTGTTGCTTCGATGGATATGAAAGGGCTGAGAATTAAAGACAGGAATAAGCTAAGAACATGGAAAACCTTAGACTAAGGTACAAAGGAAGACGGTGATTTAGTGAGGACACAGGGAGGTGTCTCATTGTTACTCCCCTACCCTCTACAGGTAAGAAGGAAGTTGTGGTTTCAAAGCAATAGCAAATCTGACTATTATCATCTACGAAGGATTGAGAAAGTTGTGATAACAGCCAGAACATAAAGCTTCCTTGGTACTGAGCACAAACGAAGCGATCACGACATCATGTGACTTAAATGGATACCTCAAGTGAAACTAGTCTTTAATAGGTTTGTAAAAACATGCCTAACCATTACTTGCCCTTTTAAGTAGAATAAGGAAAAGTAGGTGGAATTAAAACAGGAGCTAGGACACCTAATGATCCCCTATACTATTTTTTGTTATAAGAAATTTTTACTATAAAGAGTACAACTAAATGAAGAAAAGAGAAGAATATAAGGAAATAGAGAATACAAAATGGTAATTATAAAAGTACAATTAAATTTAAGTAATACAAAATTAACTATATTCAATAACAAAATTCTACTAAATTCTATAATCAAAATAACAAAATAAAAAAAATTGCATAAAAAAAGGAGACATTTTTATGATATTTACTAAAATAAGAAATACAACAGTAAGATCTAAATAGTAATAAAAAAATAAATATTTGGTAAAAAAAGAAAGAATAACAAAAATTTATTTTATAGAGTATGATGACCTAACAAAAGATCAATGACACAGTTAGTGGCCGTGATGTCATACTTTAATTTCCCCTTTAAAATTCTACAAAGACTGTGATGCTATATACAGTACACAAAAAGTGGTGGATCCTCATATTTCTGTGAGTTAGGGCGGAGTTACAGATGTGAGAAAATGAGTAATTGCTATCTTCTCTATATGAGTTGAACAAATACAAGAAAAAAATTCATGGAATGACCTCCACAGATGAATCCATGCTCAGAAGAGTTCTACCTGATTTCCATACAGATTCACATTTTACTCTACATAAAAATTGGATACCATGACACATAATATACTAAAATGGTAAAAGGGTAAAATAAAACAAAAATGTTAGTTTTGTGGTGTTTTTAATGAAGACATGAGTCATAGTGGACTGCCAAATAAACAGCCTCCAATAGCGGTGACAACTTATAGAACATGGTAAAGTATCAAATTTCTACTGTAATGAAAAAACTAAATCAAAGTAGAAGAAAACACATTAATGAAAAGTTTTAAATTTTTAATATACTGTCCCTGTATCATAATGCAATTGACCAAATGTTCCAAACCCTAGACCCCATACAGAAAATTAATTATCTCCATGCCTCCAAAGTACCCATCAACTCTGGCTATCAGTTCTTTATGTGAAAACAACCTCATCCAAGAACATGCATTTTTTAATTGAGAGATGGAAGTCTTCTGGGGCCTAATCAGGTTAATAGGGTGGGTGCGGCAACAATTTCTATCTTAGTTCATGAACGTTTAACATTGCAATAGTATGTATGTGTGGGTGTGTGTAGGTTTGATGAAAGATGACTTTTTTCTTGCCAAAACTGGCTTTTTATTAACTAACTTTTGCTGTTGTTTGGCCAGAAAGTTAGCAATGTGTTGCTCTCTAATTCTTTGACCAATTCTTTCATAACTTTCATTATTAGGTAATACTGGTCGAATCTCAGTTTTTTTCATCTACACAAGTCATTACAGGAACAAATACATGTCCATATCATAGCTGTCTACGCAAGGCTCTGACAAATCCCATTTACACTGCAAAAAGACAACTTTGCATGGGCGCGAGAATCTCATTTGGTATCACTGACCATTTTTGATGATTCCAAGTAATTTTCAAGCCATGTAATTACATATCAAATAAAAATATGAATTTTACAAACAAAACATCAATTACTATAATTACAACTGTGCCTAGACAGAAATACAAAAGGGATAAATCAAAACATGTTCAACCAGTTATATTATAAGATGTATTTTTAAACTTTAAATACCTAGGAATATTCAATATCACAATTCCCTGAAGTGATGGAAGAGGAATCCTCTGGCCATCGCATTCCAGCTGTACTCTCTGCTCCAAGTTTTTGTATGTTTTCTGTAAAAAAAATTATAAAATGTAGCAATCTACACGCAGATGTAAACGTTTTTCTTAACAGCTACTACAGATGTGTGTCTCCAATGACATCATTATTTCTTTCAGACGGTCTTATATTCAGAGACCCAAAATTAATTGCCCTGATTAACAACTAACATAGAATAGAGTTTTGTAGTTCATACACATGGAAGATGTGTAGATGCTACACCTAATGGAGATGCAGGCCTGATCGAAAATAGGTAATATTTAAGAAGACAAAATGGTGTTTAATTTTTTTTAATGTTTGCATTTTATTAATTTTGTGATTTAATTTATGCGTAACACACAGTACATGGAAAGCATGCCTTGACCAGTTTTGTTTATTTACTCTAGTCTTGGCTGAATCAACAAGGGCTACTAAGTCTTGATGAGTTTGTATCTCATCCTGAATTCCTGTTAGTTCTTTAAACATATGTTTTTTTTTTTAAATAAAATTATTTTGTTTGACCACTGTACCGAAACAAATTATTAAGCATAAAAATTCAAAGTAACTAAATGAAAACAGGGTTGTTATAATTTATATATTTACAAGAAGAAGAAAAGGGGTAAAATGGAATAAAAGAAGAACTACTGTAAGGTTTAGACTTGAAATGACTACGCTAAATAGGGGTGAAAGTTCCGTTTCTTATTTCCCTGAATAGATCTGCTCTCTATATATGTCATAAAAAAGAGGTCTATATGTGGTCTGCATCCCAGAACAAATAATAAACAAATAATGAATTAAAATTGGATGTGTGTGTAAATATGAATATTAGCATGGCCAGTGTGGCTTGACTAGATAGTTATGACGGAACTTATTTTGGTTGCAACTTAACCAATATTCACCCACTCACCTGCAACCACTCCTTACTGCCAAGCACTCCATACCACATGTAGTTTTTTGCTCTAGACCTGCATTTCTCAGGATGCTCTTCACGTTTTTGATGAAAATCCAAAGAGATTTTTGCATCAATACCAATTCCGAAATAGTTATTCATAACACACTTCTCGTAATATCCTTCCCTAGGGACAGAAAACATCTATTAAATAAAAGAAAAAAATCACATCATAATAACTTTTGATTGCAAAAATCATAGGTTATTAGGCCTATTGTCCACAACAAATTATTACTTACATCTAAAAATAAAATTAAAAGAAAATTACAATACAATGATAACAATAAAATATAAAAAATGATAAAATTAAGAAACAATAAAATAAAGAATAAGAAGAGGTTGGTACTAGACAAAATAAATAAAATTAAATTAAAATATGAATTATTTAACAAAACAAAAGTATGAAATGTTATTAAATATTTGTAGATTACGTAAAACTTTGATAACATTGTCAAAAACCTGTTTGGCTCTTATTTAGCCTATTCTTTGACAAATCTTAATTCTCAATGGCACATAAACTTGTTTTGTGTCTTAAGGAAAACAAGTTTAAGCAATAGTATTCACCTGGTATAGAATATGCAAGGATTCGTATGTTTAAGTTGCGTGATTTTAGTACGATTAGTTTGAATAAGAATAGGTTGTTAACGTAGGAAGAACAATAACAGCTCGTCATCCTTTAATACCATTCATGAGACTGCATAACCTTTGCTGTACGAATATATATGTCGTTTAGTAAATGCCCTCATTGTCTTAAAAAAATTCTTGTTTCAAAAATTACTTAAATTTTCATTCTTTTAAAATCAATGAGGATCAAAGTTCTAAATTACAGTATTACCAATATACTCCACACTTACATGAGAGTTTCGTCAGGGTCCATTAATGGTACAGCAGGTGCACACAAAGCATCAGCATTGGCCAGCAGCACTTGGCTTATGAGACCAGCTCCGCCAGTGACATCTGAATAGTACAAACAACTGCTGTAAGACAACATATAAAATAAATGATTTGACACATAATCCGATATAGCAGTGTAATAAAAGAAATAAAACTAAACAAGAATACCTGAAGTATATATGTACAAAGAACTGGTGTAAGACAACATACAAAATAAATGATTTGACACATAATCCGATATAGCAGTGCAATAAAAGATATAAAACTAAACAAGAATGCCTGATATATATATATATATATATATATATATATATATATATATATATATATATATATATAAGTACAAACAACTGCTGTAAGACAACATATAAAATAAATGATTTGACACATAATAACGATATAGCAGTGTAATAAAAAAAATAAAACTAAAGAAGAATGCCTGAAGTATATATATAAAAGAAATACTCATAATTTCTTCCTTTTTAGCATAATTTTAAAATAATTAGAAGAATTAAGGTCTGTAGAGGAATATACAAGGGTAATTACAAACGTAACACCTTCAAAGCGATTTGGATGGCAGTTGGTCACAATATTTTGCTTGCTACTTCCTAAACAAGTATGTGTAGGCCTCCAAGAGACACTTAGGGTTTGTTCAGTTTCTAACTGAACCGATTTAAATTCATTGACAATTGTAAAAGTGTATGGAAGGTGGTGCATAGATGTCAAATTTTTTCCCATATTATTCAGAGATGAAAGCAGATGTATTAAAATTTAAAATAAACAAAAAAGCAAGAGATCATCAATTTAAATTTATTGAGATATTTACATGGGTTGAGGAAAGAAAGATTGAAGGTCAGTTGATCCCCCTAGATGATCTCAGAGTTTTTATTTGTGAGATTTCCTGAATTACCATTCTAAGAATTTTAACAGGAAAATTACAGGTTCAGAAGATGTGCTACAATAGGTTTCACAAATGCTGATGGAAGAACCCAAATAGTGTTCTAACAAAACGTGTAATTAATTGCTTCATCCTACAAATTTCTTCATCACTATGCAAACAAAAGGAACATTAAGCAATGCTATATTCTCCACAAAAACCACTTCGCCTGACAAACAATCGTTTTCCTGCAGTAGTTTAAACAACCCACCCACCCTATATTAGAAAGAACATTTGACATAGTAGTAACATTAAGCTGGTATGTCATGAGAATATACAAACTATCACAGAGTCTACAAAAATTCATCAATTGAAATAGCAATTGTGTAGAAAAAGAGATAAATGTTAATCCTTAATATGATGTAAGTATTTCAAAAACAATAAATGATAACCTGGTTGAATATCGCATCAAAGAAGTTCATTTAACTAGTGCAAAGTTTCGGCAAACTACTTTATCGCCCTTCTCAAGCATGTTATACTACGAAGCACAAAGTCCTTACATTTAGAGTTAAAGTGAGTAATGCAAGGAGGCAAAACATCAAACCTGCTACACTTTACCAAAAATTTTCTTTGAGCTATAGCTCCGGTAACTCTTCTGTCCACACTACTGTCAATAAATGTTTGGTGAAGTGTAGGGGTTTGATGTTTTGCCTCCTTGCATTACTCACTTGGACTCTTCTTTGACTTAATATTCTACTGGTTTATCATTTATTCAATACTTATTCCGAGGACTCAAATAAACATGCATTACAGAAACAAATTGTTTTGCACTTCTAAAAAATTTTGAGACTAATTTTTGGGAATAGCCTCATAAATATGTTTCACACTTTCATTGGCCTATCACAAAAAGATTAGTATCACCTTTGATACAAATAAAAAGTAAATAATAAATAGGATTCAAATTGGGACAAAACCCTCCTGGTATGAGATATATATATATAGGTTCATACTTGAAGTAGGGACATTTTATTTCAAGTACATCATATACCTTGTAAGAAGAAAAATAAGAAATAGATGATGAACTAAGAAACACTACATAAGTCATAATAATAAGGTCTTATGAATGAACATACTGGTTCACAGGAAGATATCAAGTGGAATAGTTATGACCTATACAGGTAGGATCACATATTTCAAGTAGATCTAATATTTACCAGAGTCAATGAGATACGTCCACCACTGCTCTGGAATAAATGAAACTATTTTATGTTTGAGTATGAAAGCATATGAGAATATTAGCTGTCGTCCAATTATGGTATTGTGAGTGAAACCAAACCCTTTATGGTAGGTTAGCTTGTATACACCCCTACAGGTTAAATTATTTTAATAACTAAATTACCATAACGAAATGAAATTTTTCTTCATAAACATGAAACAAAATGTTATAAAAGAAACTTACTTGGCCACATAGGTAACCTAACCAGAGGATTTATAATAGGCAATCGTTTATCTGTAGGCGTTGATGGTTGCTCTGTAGAATCGGATCTCATTAAGGACACGCTGGAGATTCTTCTTGAAGGCGAAGGTGAACAATGGAGAAGAGATAAAGGCGACGCTGCAGAAACTACAATAAAAAAGAACAACAATAAATATTCTAGTAATAATGTTTAAACTCGCAGAGATTATTGTTCAAATAAATGAGGTAGATTTGCGAGTCATGTCCAACTTATTTAAACAGGCAATGTTTCAATAATGGCTATGTTATTGTAATCAGGCCTACAATACATAAGTACACAATTAAAATTACCAAAAATAATTGTTGGCCTGTATTCAAGACCTGATGACAATAATGGAGCCTGATTAAATAAACAGTTATACCTGACTCGCAAATAAACCGCATTTATCTAAACAATAAATCTTCTAGTAACTAGAATAGCAATAACAATAAATATAACAGTAAGCCAATAACAAAAACTAAACACATAGCAATGAATAACAAGTAACAATAAATAAGTATTAATAACACTACAAGATAATAAAATTAAATAAATAAATATATATACATCAAACACAAACACACACACACACACATAAAGAAATTTATGTAGAAATTAAAATTTATAAATAAGAAAACATTAATATATACAATTTTAAATTATTAAATTTGAAAAAATATGTTCAAGTGATGTAGGAAAATTATGACACGGTCAAAGACCGACATGGTAAATATATAGGTAGTGTCGATTCGCTGTAATCTTCTACAAAATG
The DNA here is from genome assembly GCA_036971475.1 of Prosapia bicincta. Lineage (NCBI taxonomy): Eukaryota > Metazoa > Arthropoda > Insecta > Hemiptera > Cercopidae > Prosapia > Prosapia bicincta. Next base: position 89,072 of record JBAIZL010000097.1, read on the forward strand.
TGTTTAAAATAAACTTGAATGAGAATGTTAAAATATATAGGTAACCCTAATATATAGGGATGGCTGATTCCTAGCATTTTTCTTCTGATACTTGATTCTAAAGTCAGTTTTTGATTCTTCAAAGTTATATAGGCCTACATGATATTCTCTAATAATAATTTAGTCAACATCTTGGTCATATGATGGAACCTTTTAACACGTTCAGTGTGGAGGGTGTGCATAGAACCCCTGTGCTCTACAGGGAGTGGTTAGCCATTGAAGGAAAATTTTGTGTCGCTTGTCGGTTATTGTCTCATTATGCATTGTCTTGTGAACATTTCGATGCACTTCTTTTTCAGTTCCACAATTGCTGTCAGAATAGGGACTGTTGTCATATTAGTGTTAATTGAAGTGTATTATAGTAGTGTTTATTAGTTTTTGTACAATGCATATTAATTATTGGAGAATGTCTACTTAGACAAGTGTTGTTACAGTACACATTCTCTAATAAATCATACCCGTTAACCATATTCTTTGTACAAATACTAATAAACACTATTATAACACACTTCAAATAACACTAACACAATAACACATTCCCCGATTCGATAGCAATGGAGGAAAAAAACAAAATGGACCGAAATGTTGACAAAGACTGGCACAATAACCAACAAGCGAATCAACGTTATCCTGCAAAAATAGTAGAGCACAGGCGTTCATGCACGCCATCCGCATTCAACATGTTAAATTTTAATGTAATAGGCTACAAAAAACGTTCATCCTTGATTTATGAATAGGAATTTCTGAAAGCATGACAAACATATCGGATAAAGGTGACAAACGGACCAGAAATGTTTCCGATCGTCTTTATCGTTGCGTCATAAATAATAATAATATTTTCGGTATCTCAAATCAGCATTTGCTTTGATCATTTGATTCATAGGTAGGACACAATTGATAGATAATTACATTTTCAATAAATTACACCACACACATATTTTAACAGTTATAAACACAAGAATCGGAATCGGCACTTTCATCAATGGAGAATCAAGTATGGATGATTGTTCGATACCATTAGAATCAACGACCTGAAATCGAGAATCGGAATCGGGCCATATATAGATAAATATATTTTGTAATGTCAGTTAGTGATGTATTTGACTAAAGATGGTTATTATTGGGGGCTTACAGTCTCTCTGTTGTACAGTATGATTGTTATATAAATATATTTCAACAACGTTAATTCTACAAAATGACAAAACAAATAAATACCTTTTCTACTATAATAATACGTGAAAGGAGGCATATCCAGGTCTTCTTCAGTCTTATCATCTGTTGCGGGAGGCGATGGAGGGTTTACTACTACTGTTGGTCCCTCGTTAACTTCTTGCTTAGATAAAGGTTGAAACCTAACTAGTTCTTCATCATCTGTTTCAGACAACGTCAGACTCTTTCTATGTAATCCTTCAAATGTCTGACCTAAATACTGCATACCATCTGAACTTGCAGACAAATTATTATTTGATCCTTGTATCTGAATTTTAACAACATCCAATAAAGATTTAGGTTTTTCGTCTACTTTTTCAGTCTCATTGATATCTTCATCAGAACTCTGGATCTGTATTATAGGCACATCTAGAAATTGCTTCGTTTCGTTTTTCGATGTATTTGTTTCTGAAGGTTCTATATCAAAATCACTACTTTGTTGTATATTTCGATGTCTACATTTAATAGATCTCCTTGCTATGTCAAAACCTTCTATAAAATGTGCAATACTACAGCGTTTTTTATCATCTGTTACTAAACCTAATTCTAATCTAAAGTCATCTTCTTCCTCATCTTCTGGTGACGTAGATATTAAATTTGTTGCGTCCAATTCAGACTCCACAAAATCATCTAGACATTGAGCTGATATCGAAGGTCTGCCTATTCTGCGGCCTTTTATTCCAGCTCTATCTTCTGATACAGACCTTTTCCTTTGAGCTTGTTTTTGCGCCATTGTGGAACCTTCTGGACTATCATCGGAAGTTTCAGAGGAGTCAATATGCCCTATATTGGCTAATTCATCTGACATTTTTAAACTAGAAAGAATACCTTGATCTTCTAATTTCATTTCGCTAACTATATCTTTGCTTTCGGCTATTTCAGCTATTTCAAGTTGGTCATCTACTGTTTCTAAGTTTTCGTCATTATTTACTAACATTTCAGGAGTTTCTATCCTTTCAAAATGTTTAGCACTGATAGGTTCAGAAGAATCATGTTCTCCAGATGATGGGTCAGGAAGGACTTCAACTGCAACTTCAATAGATACTTGACGACTTAATGACGTTCTTCTACCACTACTATCACCAGTCCTACAATAGCAATGAAAAGCCATTAGATTTGCTTTGGAAATAAATTTGTTATATATAAAATTCATTAACATTTAAAATATGAACAAAATCATCAGATGTAATAATAATATTAATAAGTTTAATATAGACAACTAATTAGATTTTAAGTTGCACGTATATTTCTTCTGTATAACTTTCTTATTTTGTTATACTTTTTATACTAGCTTTTGCTTTGAGTTTTTTATTATTATTTCTTTAATTTTCTCTAATGTGTTACACATTCACTTTGTAAGTCTATTTTGTTAAAATATTTTTGCAGATCAACCCTATCGAAGTATTATTTAATCCAGTTAATGTGTTTAGAGTAAGAAAGTTTCAAAAATTGGTTTAAATATACCTATTGAACAAAGGTAAAAATCTATAAACCAATTTTCTACTTCTACCAACTATAAACTGGTGCTGTTACGTCAACTTCTATTGAATACAAAAAATGCCTACAGCAAAAGTGCCCCATTAATTGCCTACATTGATCAAAAATAATTAAATAATAATTACAAATATGTGTATAGCACATGACAAAAGTTGTAAAGAGAATATCCCATGGATTATTGAGTGACTGGCAGTAATAACACTTAAGACCGAAGGACAATAAGATTGTCTAAGCTGTGTTAGAGATTATTAAAAGCCTTTATTCATTAACCCTTGTAGGACCAAGGGTCAGGCCGTTACTTCAAGGACCAAGGGGGGGGGGCTGGTAGGCCCACAAAACAAAAACGTTCATTTTATTGAATATATATATATATTGAATTTATAAAAAACATCACTTTACATTATTTACTTTATATTTATATTACTGACTAAACTATTACATGAATATTTGATGAAATATAATAAAAAATATTGATTAAATAATGAAAACATAAAAATGTTATTTAGTCAATAAAAATATTCCTTAAACCAAATATTTAATCAGAATCGGCTCCATCAGCTTGGCATTTCTCACAGGTGACAGTGTTCTTGCTATGATTTTCACATATATGTTTATTGCAATGATTACAAACAGACTTTGACTTCCCTAACTTATCATATTTTACTTTCTTTGACCTCGCTGCACCGACACAAATGAAGCATCTTCCACGACCTTGAACTAAACTCCATCTCCTCATCGAATATTCTGTCTATTTCACTGTTATGATCATATAAGTTACTCATATTTCGGTGTAAATAATAACACAGACACAACCTCAACAATGCTGGCAAAACAAACACACTGGCAGACTGAAATGACAAGCGGCAAAAAGCGGGAATACCAAGGTCAACCAGTGCTAACAGTCTTACACAAATATAAGTAAAAATTTTCTCAGTCGTTTAACTTGTTATATTAATACACTATTGATGTTAAATATTGTTTGTTTTCATAATAATGAGAAAAAAGTTGACATATGAACAATTTTTTATATGGTTACGTTGAGGCCCAAACGGACTTTTTTTATTCTTATGGACAGGAATTTTTGTAAAAAAATGTAACACGTCTAGAAACCGATTCTTCAGTTACAGATTGACAATAAATAATTTTATATAAATTTTCCGAAAAGGTTTTCTATACAAAAACGATAAAATTAAAAACCATGGGCCTGACAGGCCCCCCCCCTTGGTCCTACAAGGGTTAAGTCATTGGTTAACACTTAAGGATGGATCTAAAATTAAAAGGAGCACTAGAATTGTGGCATTTCTACCAAATTTTAATGTAACAAGTTTGAAGCGCTGGCACACCTTAAAATATGGTGCTGTCAACATCACAAGGTGCACTATCTTAGAAATAATAAGTGCTTTTGATAATTTTCTACTTTTCAAGGATTTATATTCTTAATTATAGTATCATAATTACCTGCCATTCCCAGCATTGTCACACTACTCGTTGATGGATTTTGAAGAACTTCCATCAGTCAGAACCTTTTTTTGAACTCATAAATTTATGAATTTTTAGGAGTTCACAATAAGTTCTGACTGACAGAAGTTCTCCGAAACACGTCAACGAGTAGTGTGACAATGCTGAGAGTGCAGGTAGTTATGATACTCTAAATAAAAATAATAACTACTTGCAATAAATGAGTCACTGTGGCAAAAATAAAGAGGACTTAGCTAAATATCTACTTAATCCTTCGATCTAAATCAGTCCAAGAGATACTGGCTAACACACATTACCAAAAACCTGTCCATCACAGAGAACTCAAAGTAAATATAAGATACTGCTATATTCACAATACAGACAAATATTTCCTACGTGAATTCATAAACAGGATTTTAAAAATTGAAAGATAAACCTCATAAAAAATAAATTATACATCCAGCAAAATTAAAAACATACAATGACATATGTCTCAACATTTCATTCAACCTCAGGACGTGACTGCTTGGTTGAACACTTGGAAAAAATTATTTATGAATTCCAAAAATAAATGTACACTATGTGAATGTCCTCCATCAATTATAATGAAGGAGAGACTTTCAGTCTGCAAAATGTTGAACAGAGGTATAAACAAAAGAGAAGGAAACCTGTCTGAACTCTTAGGAAGCCACGTCGAAGACAGGGTAAGTCAGAACAAGCCATACAACAACAACATATTTCCATTTACTAGGGATGTCTCATAAGTAAGTTACACCATTAATTTTTTTTTTTTAATCCAGGAAACCTTTAGGAGTTGTGGGAAATTTGCATCTGGTAACACTGTAAAATTCCTATGTGCATGCTTCGATCGAGCGGGGAGTCAAGCTCCAGCCAATATGGAGATTACACTAGCACTTGCCGCCAAATCCAAAGTTCATGGTAATATTCGGTTTTAACTGAAAAAAAATAAAAATCCGATTGAAATTCATCGTGAGCTGTGTCGTGTTTATGGTAATGACATTATGTCAAGGCCAATGGTTTCTAGTTGGTGCCAAACATTTATTCAAAGAAGAATAATATTACACGATGAACAACAAAATGGCCTCCCATTCACTTCCCGTGCTCTGACTGTTATCGAAAATGTCTAATGGGTAATTGACTTGATCAACGTCTAACACTTGATGAAATCCTTTCTCAACTGTCTCCAAATGTGGAAATAAGCCATGCATGCCCTTCTGACGATTTGTTTCTATAAAAACTGACAAAAACAGTTTTTTTGTTCCTTGACTACATTGGCCTACACCCTGCTCTTCAGACTTAAGTCTTGTTTGTAGAATTTTTATGGGATGTTTTTCGACATTTGTCTCACTCTGCTGAACTTGCACTAAATGACTTCCACTTGTTTTTGCAGCTGAAGCAACATCTTGGGGTAAGACACTTAGTAAACAAGGGTGATTCGAGGTAAGACGATGAAAGATGGCTAATAGAATGGTAAAACGCTAGATTGAAAAACCTTTTAGCATGATAGCAAAAATTTATTGAAAAACGTGATTATGTAGAAAAATTGGTTATTTAATGTACTTTTCAAAATATGTATATAAATAAAATTATTAATTAATATAGCAGGTAATGTAACTTATTTTTGAAACAAACAATGTATAATTAATTGTAATTTTAAAATAGTATAACTTACACTGAGGAATCGTCAGTTGCAGATCCTCTTCTCTTATCAGCAAATTCGGAAGGTACAGGCAGAGATTCAAGGTTCAAGTCATCACACGCAGAATCACGTCTAAGGTCAGGCAGTGGAGATATGGAGATCAAACGTGTCAAACTTGGTGAATGTACTAAACCAGGATCACTAACCTGTCATAAAAATAAAACTTTTAGACTGGTACTAACACAGTAATTTATTATTGTAAAGATACATTATTTAACTCAACTGATAGTGAGCTAGTGAGCTACATATGAAATACACTATTTGCTGGTCATGTAATTAGCAAGCAATTTTTTTTAAAGCTCTTTTTAAATTAAAACTTTTACATGTATGTAGTAATGAAAACAATAAAATACTTTTTTCCAACTGTGGTATATGGAAAGGGAAGGATTACATTTCATATCTAAAATGTTAACATTAATTACAGTTATGTAACATTATTTTAGGCAAAAATGTTACATATTACAGCATCAGAATACAAACTGAGATATTAGTTTAAAAATAAAAATTTTAAAATAATTGTAAATTGTAATTCTATGTATCGCAATACTGGTTGAAATATGAAATCCAAGAGCCTTTTTTTTAGAAATGCGCCCGGAATTTGTGCAGAAGGTCAGAACTCGCTACGTAGGCTTTAAACATCCCTCTTCTTTTTTTAGTCTTCGAACCGAAAGCACATCACAAGATGGGACGTAGCAAGAATAGATTTTTTTTAACAGTTTCAATTTAATTTAAAATAAAATATGTGTAGAAGTATTTAAAAGTGTTTTTGTTTATTGTTTTTTCATGAAATGTTTCATCACTGAATATTCAACACCGGGCGAGGGTACTAGCCAACACGAATCCAAAATGAATAATGGCAAGGTCTGATCCAGGAACCACGTTGTACAACATAAATTCTGGTTCCAGATAAGTTATTAATTTAATGTAAAATGATGTGAAATCAAAATTTAACTGGGCATGGCAAAATAGTACAAGTTTTCATATTTTAAAAATTCATGAAGTTATAATTAATTCGTATGATGCAATATCAATTTTTCAACTGATGGATAAATTAAATTGAAATGTATTTTATTTTAAATAGAAGCAGTCTCTTTGTTGATATCATATGTCAATGCTATAAATACTAAAATAGTAAAAATGTTTGCATACATTCTTAACAACGAATGTAAAACCAGATCTAAAACAGTTTAAACGTTTTAAATGTATTTCCTTTTTCTTTTCATCTTTTGTGTATTTTTGTATATTAAAATTTGATTTATTTTATTTTGAAATAATTGGTAAATTTATTGAATGCACCATTCTCAAGTTCAATTTAGCTCTTGACTTTGCCGGTCACTTAATTAATTATGTAACAGATAACTGCAAAGGATCTAAATTCCTTTAGAATTATCAAAATGGGTTACAGCTGTACTATACTCTTATATTACAATATGGTATATTTATATACATTATTTTATTGTTTATTTACATTTTCATTTAATCCGATCTCAACACTTCCACAAGTAAACACGACATTTCCAAAACTAGCCGACACGACAGTCGAATGCGACAGCTGTTTAATAACTGATGGAAAAAACAAAATCCGAGTTATTTATGGCCACCGGATTTCAAAAACTATTAAATTAACAGTAAGTACACAGAAGTGATGCTAAACTTATGTATGGAGTAGTTGCGGGCATTGGATTGACTCATCGTTGTCAGTGATTATAACACCACTTGTTATAAATAAGGAATGAATATCTGTTGAGTAGTAGGCCTAGTAGTGTACAGTATAACCGATATTTGGAGAATAATCAGATTTCTTTGTGATAAGTAACTACAGGACTTCACAAAATAAATAATACGAGAACACATCCTACAACCTGCACAGTAACTATACTGTCTTCCTTGTAATTTGTTTTAAATACGATACATATTAGCAGGATATCCTGTAATTTTGTCAACTGTGAATAAGCGAATAATGAGGGACTACTGTATAACAAATTTTGAAGCACTCACTTGGATTATAACATGGGGTTAGACAAAGAAATTTTACAATCGTAACAATAGCATAACAAATGTCTATATTTAACAGATAACACACACATAGATTGCTTGGGTGTGTCTAATGCAGTGGTTCACAACCCGTAGATGTCCATGGACCACTCAGCCTGAAAGTGAATTACCATGGACCCCCCCCCCAACGGACCCATTACATTATTGCATACATCTTATGAGTTGTAACTAAATTCAAAGGTGATTAAATACAACAATTAAAAACAAACAATTATTATTAATTAAGAAATTATTATAATTAACAGTAATACAAACATATAAATGGCAATTTTCAGAAGGTTATGTCATCAGCTCCATATTTTTTAATGATTTAGTGTAGTTGCAGACTAATGTTGGAATATCGTAATGAATAGCCAGTTTTTTAGTCGCAAATTTTTTATTTTAGAAACGTTTTGACTATTTTTTTAGTCATCTGAAGATGGAAACCACATCAAAAGGAAAAGACAACATAAAAATCATTTGTGATTTCTTTGAGAAGCATGGCCTTCTCGAAGAGAAGATGACTAAAAAAATAGTCGAAACGTTTCTAAAATAAAAAATTTGAGACTAAAAAACTAGCTGTTCATTAAATACGATTGTATGTAACAAAAAGTAAAAAAAAATTTTAATTGTAAATTGTCTTTTAATGAAATAAATAATTCAAAATTTACTTAGTCGAAAATAACTCCTCATAAAATTTACCTCATATTTTCAATGTGACTTTTGTGCATGAGTTTTTTTGACAAGCTGAGGAATCCTAGGACTTAGGTTCTTGCTAAGAGCTACTCTCAAATCACTGCTTGCACTTAGCCGATTTCGTTGTTTGTTTTTAATTAACAATAATGTAGAGAACCCCTGCTCACACAAAAAAGTGGTTGAAAACGAGCACTTTACCCCAGATTCAAATGAGTCCTTAAAGCTACTGTCGTTTTGAAGTTCTATAGTCTCTTCTTGAATATTGTGAGGAAGATCTGTAGGCTTGAAATTGAAAGGATTTTGAATAAGCTTTTTCAAAGATTGTGTCTCACACCTTCCATATTCTGGGAAATAACGAGCAAATTCAGTTTTGAGGTTGCCCAAGTGGCTGAGTATGTTATGCTGCACCTGGTCTGTAACAGCAGCATAATCCTCGTTGTCAGCAAGAGCTTTTAAAGTCGCGAACGATTGAAAGTTTTTTTGTTCAACTTTGCCTATCCAGAGATCAATCTTACAAAAAAATGCGCGAAGTTTGTCCTCGAAAGCAAATTTATTACTGACACCTTCCAAATTTTTGTTTCCAGATCCTTGAAGTTGAATGTTTAAATGGTTCAAGTGACCAAAAACATCCACTAAATATGCGAGATGTATCTCTAAGCTTGGTTCACTCAATTGTTCCAAGAAATGTTGCATTTTAGTCTCAATAAAAATACTTTTAACTCCTCTCTCAACTCATATATGCGGGCCAACATATTGGCTTTTGACAGCCAACGCACATCAGTATGATAAAGTAGTGTCTCGTGCTCGGAGTCTAATTCTGCACATAACGTTTTGAAAATGTGTGAGTGTTTTGTACTACCTTTAGCAAAGTTCACCATCTTTATGACCAATTTCATGACATTCAATAAGTCTTCCAGCATGGTTTTCGATGCTAATGCTTGACGGTGAATTAAACAGTGCATCGTAACTGTATCAGGGTTCTTCTTCTTCACTAATGTTGCTAGGCCTGAACGTGATCCCAGCATAGCAGGCGCTCCATCGGTACAAAGTCCTGCTAGCTTCTTCCACTCAAGACCATGCTTCACAAAGAAATCACAAAGGATTTTTATGACGTCTTCTCCTTTCGATGTGGTTTCCAACTCTTGTGATATTAAAGGTTTTTCTTTTATTTTGTTTTCTTCTCCCAAATATCGAGCAAAAGCTAACAACTGGCAGCATTGAGATACGTCTGTACTTTCATCACACTGCAAACCAAAATACGGAGATTTTTTAATTTCACAAACCAGCTGGTCCTGAATGTCAGTGGACATTGTATCGATCCGTGCCTTCACTGTATTGTTGGATAAAGGAATATCTTGCATTTTTTTAGAAGATTCAAGTCCTAAAACTTGTTCAGCTGCTTTGATCAAACATGGCTTTATTAGTGTTTCTCCAATCGTGTGGGGTTTCTTCGCCTTGGCGATTAAATGGTAAATTTCAAATGAAGCGGAGAGTACCTTTTCAGACAATTCATATGCTACACCAGTTTTTCCTAGTTTCATTTTCTTTAAGTTTTCTAATTTTCCAGCAAAGAATTCAGGTGGCCGGTCACTTATGTTATCATGCTTTGTCTTTAAATGGCGTTCTAGCTTTACAGGTTTCAAGGCTTCATTGCCGAGAACAGCAGCACAAATCACGCATTGAGGTCTAATCTCTTTATTTACCTCAATTGCTGTAAATCCGGACATAATATAATCACTGTCATATTTTCCTTTTGGTTTTGGAGGCATTTTCAATAGTAAAAGTACAAACAAATAAGTACAGACAATAATATCACAAAATGTTATTAAACAAAGCACAACTACAAAACAGGATCACACTACTCTGCACTGGGCTAAAACTGAGTGGTGAGCAAATAAGTAGGCGTGGCCTACAGCGCTAGAAGACATCACGTGTCTGTACACAGCACAGTCACATGATCACTGACTTCTGCTCCGACGCCCGCAGATGTAGCCGTGAAGTGTTCCCCTGTTATAATGTTGAAAAAACGTTTTCTACATGATACGAAAATTATTATGTTAAATATCTTTAACATAATTTGAATTATCATTCAATAAATATCTGATATTCATCAGAAAGAATGTATTTACTTAATCTTGTTCAACGAAAATCGTAATTTTGATTTAATCAGGGGTAACATTACTTTTTTATAAGTAGTCACCGGACTCTACCGCGGACCACCCCCGAGGCTCTCACGGACCACCTTTGGTCCGCGGACCACCTGTTGGGAAACACTGGTCTAATGGGTTCCAAGAATTTATGCCAAACTCATAGAATTAGACTCTGTATAAAAATTATGAAAAAAACAAAGAAGAAAACAATATGATTAAATACCTTAAGATCCCTTGTGGAAAAGAGTTTAAAAGAAAATGTTTAACTTACTCTAAGAGTATCCATATTTTTAATAGTTGTAGCACTACTGGACGTTGTATTAGTTGTTGTCTGTTGTTTATTTTGGTCATCAACTATTCTCTCTGTGTGTTCTACCAGCTGGCGTACTGCTCTCTTTAAACTGTTTGCTCTCAGTAGTAACTGGGTTCTTCTAGGCTGGAAAATAATCAAATGTTTCGCAAAAAGCTAAATTTTTTAAACAGTTCACTGATATAACAAGTATTAAAAAATAATCAAAAACATCAAGAAAATATTAACACAGATATAAAAATTATCACCTAACAAATTGATACAAAATAAAAAACGTAAACAGTTTCAGAATATTTGACAATTTTTGTTTTAGGCTAAAAAGTCAATATGTTATCATTTCCTGTAATGGATATGAAAAGATTCGATGGTAACAAGTACGACTATAGTATGGACATAAAATACTTACCTAATCAGAAATAAATTGATTTTATGAATTCCAACTTTAGAACCCAAAATTACTATTAAATTAATCCTCAAATAATTCTTATAAAATCAGAAATATTGTATTATAATTTAGCTTACAAAGAGGTTTCAAATAAAAAGTCTTAATTTAATATTTTACGAGGACAGTTTAATACCTTTTTGTCTTCTGGTTGTTCATCAGGTTTTTTTTCATTATCTTTTCTTGTATTTTCTTGGTTTTCCTTCCGTTCACTATCCTGAAAAGGAAAAAAATTAGTTTGCTTGTCTTCCTTTTTTTTATGTCAAAATGGTTACTAGTGGTATGTAATTATTTATAAATTTATAAGAATATGTTAATTCAATTGGATTTTGTTTCGTGAGTTATTTGTTTACTAGACCTATAAAACACTCTCTATGGATGTTACAATTAATTGAACAACTTTTGTGGATAGTTGATGAATTTGGAAATTTGCAGGAATTCTGGCAAGAATTAGCTCGAACTGCTGGGAACTGATTGCATAAATAATATACTTTTTGCATCTACACTAATACAGCATTTTTATAGCCTAATAAAGATCAGTTTCTAGTAAATCCTTGTTGTTGTTCTAAGCCTAATGGTACAATTTATTTAATTATTACAACTTTATTTGTGACATGCACATTAAATAAACACTGATTAAATACTCACTTCAACATGATCTTTAGGTGGCGGCACAAACGTATAAGTTTCATCTTGCAAAGTTTGCAATAGCAAATCCAATTTCTCTTTGAGTATTTGACACTTAGTACTGAAATCTCTATCACCCTGACACAAGCTGGTTTCTGCTGCTCTCATTGAGAAATCCTTTACGGTTTCACAAAGCACTCTAAAAAAATAAAACTTATGAATGCCAGGTTTTAGTATGTAAAAATATAACAAATTATCACATTTTATGCTTATCAATCATATAGAAAAGTACTTCAAACAGTGTTTTGTTATATATATATATATATATATATATATATATATATATATATATATATATATATATATTTAGGTTAGTTTTGGTTGGTAAAGATTATTTAGATTTTTTGGACTAGGAGACTGACAGACTTACGTGTGCTGCAACATTTGATGTTTTTGTATTTTTATTTTTGAATGCTCTGTAATGTTCTTCAAATCTTATTTTAAATGATCTGGTTGTTTTCCTTATGTAAAATTAGTTGCAGTCGTTGCATGTAACTTTGTAAATTCCTGATAGGTTATGTTTTTCTGTATTTGTTTTGTGGTTTGTGTTATTAAGATATTTTATTATTTTGTTGTTTGGTTTGTATGTTGGAGTGTAGTATTCTTTGTTGTATACATTTGTTAATTTTCCTATTTTGTTACTGGTGTATTTATATTTAAGGTAGATTTTGTAATTTTTATTACTTTTTTGTGTTCAGGTTGTAGTGTTGTGTTGAGGTTAGGTTTCTTTGTAAATGTATTGTATATGCTTTTTATAAGGTGTTTGTTGTATCCATTTTCTATTGCTACTTTTGTAATGTTATCTAATTCTTCATATAATTTTTGTTTGTTATCTTGTGTGTATTTTATTGCTTTATTTATCATGTTACTGTAAGTGTTAATTTTGTGTGTCCAGGGGTGGTTAGATTTGTAGTGTATTGTGGTGTTGTTGGAAGTAGGTTATCTGTGTACTGTAGTTTCTATTTTATTATTGTTTATATTTAATGCAATGTCAAGATAGTTAATTGTTCTGTTTGTTTCTGTTTCGACTGTGAATTTTATGTTTTCGTTGTATGTATTTAGTTTGTTTAGTATTATGATGTGTTTGTTGTGAATGGTAGGTTGGTATATTACAAGTATATCGTCTACATATCTTGCCCATAGTAAAATACTATGTGTATTTAGTACAGGTTTGATGATTATTTGTTCAAAGTGTTGTAAATATATTTCTGACATGACTGATGATATGGGTGATCCCATGGGGAGTCCAGTTGTTTGTTTATAGTATTTATTGTTAAATTGGAAGTAATTTTGGTTCCATATGTGTTTGGTTAGTGTTATGATACTATTTATTGTGTTTTCTTTTTCGTTATTGTGAATTAGTTTGTTTTTTATTATTTCTATGGTTTCTTCTATTGGGATACTAGGGTACATCTTGGTTATGTCATAACTTATTATTTTAAATATTTTTAATAATTATAACTTTATATATGTATATATATATGAAGTTAATATATTACTATTGTAAGTAATTTTATCCACCATTAAGTGCAATAATTTTACCTTGAGTGATGAGGCACCTTTCGGTCAATTGACCACTCTGTGAGTGATTCGACAATGGTCAATTGACCGAAAGGTGCCTCATCACTCAAGGTAAAATTATTGCACTTAATGGTGGATAAAATTACTTACAATAGTAATATATTAACTTCATAAAGTCAGTGCAACGGAAAAACAATGGATAACGTAAAATATCAAGAATATATATATATATATATATATATATATATATATATATATATATATATATATATATTTAGGTTAGTTTTGGTTGGTAAAGATATTTAGATTTTTTGGACTAGGAGACTGACAGACTTACCTTGGTAAGAGTCTACTCTGTAGTCTTGAAATAGAAACACATAAAAGCACTTAAACAATGATATATTTCAACCACACAGTGGTCTTTGTCAATCGAAGAGAAACAAAAATATATCTATATCTATCTATATATATATATATATATATATATATATATATATATATATATATATATATATATATTTCACGTTGTTCATTATTTTTCCGTTGCACTGACTTTATGATTCGAGTTCGAATCACTCACAGTGATTTGACAATGGTAAAGTGACCGAAAGGTGCCTCATCACAACAAAGTAAATTATTGTTCTCAGTGGTGGATAAAAGTATTTACAATAGTAATATATCAACTTCAAAAGTCAGTGCAACAGAAACATAATGGACAACGTAATATATATATATATAGATTTTTTGGACTAGGAGACTGACAGACTTACCTTGGTAAGAGTCCACTCTGTAGTCTTGAAATATATATATATATATATATATATATATATATTCTTGATATTTAACGTTATCCATTGTTTTTCCGTTGCACTGACTTTATGAAGTTAATATATTACTATGTAAGCAATTTTATCCACCATTAAGTGCAATAATTTTACCTTGAGTGATGAGGTACCTTTCGGTCAATTGACCATTGTCGAATCACTCAGAGTGATTCGACAATGGTCAATTGACCGAAAGGTACCTCATCACTCAAGGTAAAATTATTGCACTTAATGGTGGATAAAATTGCTTACATAGTAATATATTAACTTCATATATATATATATATATATATATATATATATATATATAAATATATATCTTCAAGACATTTCATATAAACATTACTTTAGGATATAATAATAATTTTCTACTATAAATAGCTAATATTAATTTACATTAGGGATGGACCGATTCCAATTCTCGATTCCAGGAATCGTCGATTCTAGTGGTATCGAGGAATCGTCGATACTCGATTCACTTCGATAAAAGTGTCGATTCCGATTCCTATTTTGTTAACTATTAAAATATGTGTGTGGAGCAATTTATTGGAAAAATAATTAATTACCAACTATATCTTATTTATGTATTAGTTGATTTGAATGAATTAAATGATTAAATTAAACAAAAATATTATTATTTATGAAGCAATAGCAATCAAGATCGTAACTATTTCTGGTCGTTTAACATCGCTCGTCTCTCTCTCTCTCTCTCTCACTAGGAGTCTCATCTGGAGTCGAAAGACAGTGCTAAAGCCAGATGTAAATTTTGTAAAAAACTAATTTTAAGGGGTGGAAATTCACATAATACATCAAATATGAAAAAGCACCTAACAACATTCATTTTGCCCAAATTTATCAACAAAAAAGATCTATACTTGAAGAACCTTTATCCTCAGACACAGGACCTACAAGTGAAAGTCGGTTAAAAATCAACTGGGATAGAGTAATAAATACAAAATAGGCCTGAATTAGTTGCACTTGTTCCAGACACCTGCAGAAAAAAGATCCCACCAGATATGGAGAAGGTATGCCTTACTAATCCAGAATGTTGAGGAATACGGTACCCCAGGGGAATTGACAGTAGAAGAAGAAGTAAAGAATTATCTGGGGGAACCATTAGCCAGTCCAGATTGTAATGTTGGGAAGTATTTGGCAGTACAAAGTGTCAAATACCCTCATTTAAATGCAATGGCAATAAAATACCTGTCTGCCCCACCCGCGACAGTGTTTGCTGAAAACTCAACTTCAGGAGTTATATAATGTGACAAGCAACGAAATCGGCTTGTCCCACAACGTGTTCAAATGCTTGTGTTTTTAAACAGAAATGTACATTACCTGCCAGACTTTTAAATTTTAAAAACTACCCTATATGTATTAATTTTTTACTTTTTACGTTGTTCCTTTGTTTTTAATTTTTGTTTTGTTTTCAGAGACAATGCAAATAGGCTTAGGTATTTTTTCAAACTTCATAAAATAGTGTAAAGTTCACATTTTTAACTCTAAAATAAGTCATTACTTTTATCTGATATGTTTTTATGGTTTTAAAAATTCCTATTGATAAATTAAGGTTGAAGGTTTTAAGTAGCCTATTACATTAAAACAGAACTTTTAAAAGGTTTTGCCATATGACCAAGATGTTAACTAAATTAATTATTAGAAACCTATTATTAGTAAGCTAATATAACTTGAAAGAATCGAGAATCGAAAGGAAAATTTTAGAATCGGAATCGAAAATTTTAGGAATCGGCCCATCCCTAATTTACATCCTTTGAAGGTTTTAGATTAGTTTTGTCTATTCTAATAAATATACTATAATGCTTACTTTGCTGATGATATAATTACAGAATGGTCATCTGATTGTAAGATTTTTGTCAGGTATGAAACAACTGAATCCTCGTACGCAGTAACTGCCGAGAGTGGTAAAGCTTCTTCTTGTTCTGTTCTTCCTCCATCACTCAGAATTAGTTTGGCTGTGCTGCCCATGGAGATACTTCGTTCAAAAGTCATTATGCTCCACCTAATTAGAAAAATCATTTTTATTAGTAATTTTATTCAACAAGAACTTTTTAAAACTAACCATTCATTATATACAAGAAAGTAATAATTGTACAGAACCATCCCGCCATGACTCAGCTGACCCACTAGAACTGTTAAATTCTATCAGTCAATCTCTAATGCAGATCTCCTGGTCGACATGATCACGGTGCAATTCTCTTTTTAAATTCCTTCTATTACCTCGCACTCTCCTGATATATAAATTGTACAAATTTTCATTCGTTAATAAAATACGTTTTTATTCATCCAATTAAGTTCAAATAAATTTGTTTAAACCCATAGTGGAAGATAATTGATGTTAATACAGTTTTTTCTAATATTTATTCATTAATTTAAATTTAAAAGTTGAATGCCTTGGTCCGGTTCGAACTGTGGATCTACATATTGAAAACCAGCACCATTACTACTGAGCTAACTTTCCCAGAGCTAAAACTTGCTTTAAGATCTACTATATGAAATTATAAGAAAAGGTTCTTTGCAATAGTAAAGCATTACAAGACATGGATAGAATGATATTTTCATATTTATATTAATTGTAGTTATCAAATAAAAAGTAACTAAAACAAAATTTTTCTTTGTCAACCTCAGTAGGAATTGATTTTGAAAAAATTTTTTCTATATTACTTGTTACTCCGTGTCTTATACAATTTATTCAAATGTAGACTAAATCTAAGAGCTCATGTGACTTCTAAATCATCATCCAGAATTCCTTGCGAACTCTAGTTTTATTTTTGCTTTGTTAGTACAAGGCAAGACAAGTGCCTAGCCATCTACGCCATCTCCTGCTTTCTCTTATGTACCCACTTTCATCTAAAC
Source organism: Prosapia bicincta (assembly GCA_036971475.1). NCBI lineage: Eukaryota > Metazoa > Arthropoda > Insecta > Hemiptera > Cercopidae > Prosapia > Prosapia bicincta. Next base: position 106,530 of record JBAIZL010000097.1, read on the forward strand.
CCTTCTTCATATAAGGATTGAGATTAGAGATGGGCCGATTCCAATTCTCTATGAATAGTCTATGCTAATGGTATCGAGTAATTGTCAATACTGATTCTCCATTCATTAAAGTGCTGATTTTGATTCTTGTTTTACAAACTGTTAAAATACATGTGAGGTGTAATTTATTAGAAAAATAATGAATTACCAATCATGTGTTATTTATGTATTAGTTGCTTTGAATTTAAATAAAGAAAATGCCAATTTGAGATAACAAAAATATTATTATTATTTATAATGCAACAACAACACAATCAGAAGCAACTCTTTTGTTTGTTACAATTATCCAAGATGTTTGTCGTGCTTTCAGAAATTCCCATTTTTAAATCAAGGATGAACGTTTTGTGCAGCCTATTACATTAAAACAGAACTTTCAAAAGACTTCTCCATATGACCAAGATGTTAACTAAATTATTATTATAGAATATCATGTAGTCCTAGATAACTTAAAAGAATCGAGAAACGGAACCAAAATTTTATAATCGGAATCGAAAGTTTTAAGAATTGGCCCATTCCTAATTGAGATCTTACTAAATCATAATTTTTATTCATATACTCAATCTTAAGGAGCATATAACTTCAGATTTTATTTCTCACTTTTTTAAAATCAATTGAACCATGGTAAAACATTCTTGTTAGCATGGGTTCTCGTTTTATGAACATCATAATTTGATTTAAGAATTAGTGGAACTTGTAATATATTCTCATTTATTAACAAACATTTCCGTAACAGTTTTGTTTCAAGGGTTGTGAACATTTTACTTGCGCAAAGCATTGCCACATTAAACTTCCTAGAACAATTCTGCACGCTCTGGGCGAATCAACCTTATCTACAACTTTATGTTTCATCACTGAACATAAGTGTTATAGTATGATTAATTAGTGACATTGTTTAATCAAGTAACTTATTAATTTACTTAGTATATTTAAATTCTCATGCTAGTAACCTATGTTGTATGTTATACATACAGGCAGATCAAGGTTTTGAATTTACCAATGCGATTTTTTGAGAAATTCAAAATGAATCTAACTTCTCTCTTTAGACCCAATGGCTACACACCACAGGTATAGCTATAGCAACTGTCCACTATGTTCTTGAGATGAAGTTTATGAGTTACTTATACCTCAATGTATAAGTAAGATTGCATCCACAACACTACAATATGCTACATTTTTACAAATATGCTTCTAAAAATAACATAAAACAAGTAATATAATCAAAAAATATATAATGTGTGTTTACAGAGATTTTGTTTATTCTACCTTAAATAGAATTACCTTAAGTAACATAAGAGAATTCAATTACTAAGCATTCATTTTACGCAAGACATAAATTGTAACATAGAACAAATGAATTTTTATTTTTCTAAGGCAACCAGTCAGAATTACTATTGTAGGCTACAGATGAAAAATAATAGTATGCTATACCAGAAAAATCAATGTACAGTGTCGGCAAAAGGTTTAGGGACACCCCTACATTTATATGTTTCTGCTATTGTCCTAAAACTTTCTGCCAATCATATATTAGTAACTTATCAATGAATTAAGCATGAAAAGTTACAATTTTCCTGAAATTTTCATTCATTTATAAGTAAGGGTTGGCAAATTATAAATTTTTTTCCCATATTAAAATTTTTGAGGAAACCCCTGTTTTTTTCTAATTAAAAATGTATAATAAAAAAAATACACATCTGATACGGTTAAAATGATACTTTGTACAAATGTTTAGAATAACATTTAGAATGTAAATATGCATTATTTATTATTTACAAAAAATCACCTCTCATTTGGTACCAGGTTAACTTTGCTTTAGATTTTCAGATTTTTCAGCATAAAATTCTCACATTTCAATAGCGAATATCTAGTGAACGGAGCCACTTGGAGCAGAACTGACTATACCCCCGACCCGCCATGACGCGAGGAATACAACGGTACAGTTAGTTCCGCTCCAAGTGGCTCTGTTCACTAGATATTCGCTATTGAAATGTGAGAAATTTATGCTGAAAAATCTGAAAATCTAAAGCAAAGTTAACCTGGTATCAAATGAGAAGTGATTTTTTGTAAATAATAAATAATGCATATTTACATTCTAAATGTTATGCTAAACATTTGTACAAAGTATCATTTTAATCAGATGTGTATTTTTTTTATTATACATTTTTAATTAGAAAAAAACAGGGGTTTCCTCAAAAATTTTAAAATGGGAAAAAATTTATAATTTGCCAACCCTTACTTATAAATGAATGAAAATTTCAGGAAAATTGTAACTTTTCATGCTTAATTCATTGATAAGTTACTAATATATGATTGGCAGAAAGTTTTAGGACAATAGCAAAAACATATAAATGTAGGGGTGTCCCTAAAAGTTTTGCCGGCACTGTATATGTTGCTCCCATATCTGACGGAGACATATTGTCTATAGTTGGTAGCCATAAATAGGTACCTGTAACACTCCTTTGTAGGATTAACGAAGGACTTGAGGAGCAATTGCCCGAGACTAGGAATAAGGAGAGAACTGTCTTGGACTAGTGTGACTTGGAAATAAAAGAAGCAATACATACATACCTGTCTAAGATCTTAGTACTAGCTTTCTCATATTTATCCAAGAGCTGTGGAAGATGAGTATCGTCATCACAAGAAGCACCCCAACCTAATACTCGAGCTAAATCATTTCCTGTCCCAAGCGGTAAAACTCCTACCTGACACTGATTCTGTAACAAAAACTTGTTTGTTACAATTTTTTTTTCCTCTCATGATAAGCATAATTTTTATTCATTGAGCTGATCATGATAGTAACCATTTGCTACACACACACACACACACACACACACACACACACACACACACACACACACACACACACACACACACACACACACACACACACACGCACACATTTGGGGTCACCACAATCTGATGCCATGGTTACCAAATTCAATTAGACATCTGAGAAAACTTAGGACACTTTTTGTTGTGCGTGTCCCTAATACCCCTGCTGATTTTTGTTTTATGGTTAAAAGTTGATCAAGCATTTACTAATATCTACAAAGGATGCAAAGGAATATCTCTTATAAAGGATAAGGAAAACAATATTGTGGATAGTAGACAGTCTTAGGGAAATTACTGATACATAACAAGCTTCTCCCTGAACTGAAATGCAAAGAAAGAACTTCCATTATATTACCATAGATACTTGACTGGTGTTTTAGTATATCTATGTTTGTTTTTTATTTACCTGCATGTTTAACCTGTCGATTTCTGATAACACCCAACCCACAGATCCATCTCCACTGCAGACTAAGATACGAAATGGGTCAAAGTGACGAAATAACCTTAACCTGTAACAAAAATACGTCATCAGTAATAATTACAAAATTAAATGAAAACTTTTGAACTTACTTTCTGACGAGTTTTGAAACAATCTTTTCATTGACGAAGCCAACCAGCTATTTGTCGGTGATCGTTTAAGGTTGCAGGCGTATTATTAAAGAGTGTGGAGAGGTGTTTGGGTTAAGCAGGTTGTTTAATATACAATGGATCAGGGTATTAGATTGAAAGTATGTGCGGTTGTTTAAGATATGTTGTTTTTGTGTTGTCTGATAATTGAATACTTAAATTTTTCTGTAGTGGTTAGTTTTTTACTATTGTTTAATATGCGGAGAATATTTAAATTAGTATGGATGTTTGTGTATGTGTGTGTTGGGAGTTTTGTATATGTCACTTAGCTGGATTTTAGATTTATGTTTATGTCGTTATGTGTTCTTTGAATCTTGTGTTGAATGATCTTCCAGTTTGGCCAATAATTACTTATAATTTAAACAGTGAATTCAAGATGATTAGAACCAACAAACATACTTTTTTTTATAATACCAAAAAATATAACAGCTTGAAGTAACTCTGGCATTATTTTAAACATAGTGGAGTCTAGAAATTTCAATTCTCAGTATTTCAAGCTTCTGTTAAATTCAAGCTTATACCTATTTGAGCCTATTTTATCTATTTGAAAGAACATGATGAGTCAGGCTTCAAAGAAATGTTTATAGCCATCTGGTATGCAAAGAAAATGAGTCTGGCTTCCACAAAATGTTCATATAAAGTTCTACAAACTTTTTAGTGCATTTTCTACTATAGTATTAAGCTTCATTAGAATCCCAATTTTTTCTAATATACAGGAATACATTTCCGTGTAAACCGAGTTTTTGGTAATCCAAGGTGATTTTGGTTCCTTCTACCTCGAATTATCGTGACTCTACTGTAATTAAAACTTTTTAACCATAAATAAAACTTTTTATTCAAACCCTTACATACATTCCAATTGCAAAGCAATTGTCTTCAGAGGAAATTATGAGATTTTTTTTTTAATTAAAGGGATATAACATTGTGTATTTATGTTTGTGGGTGTAAGGTGATCAAGCTGCTATAAAGGGTTGCAAACATAGATAGGACCAACAATAATAGCTGTGAAGTTATTGCAACTAATACAGTAAAACCAAATAACTAAAGATAACTAAAATTCAAGGAAATAAGAAAACAATAATTAACGAAATAGATTAAAATAAAGTAATCAACTATTAATAAAATAAATTTACATAATTAAAAGAAAATTATTTTTGTAATATGACTAAAATAAGGAATACCAGAGTATAATGGAAACAATATTTAAAACTTCAAAAGTAAACACAAACTCTTTAGAAAGTATTGTACTGTTTTACCAAAAATCGTAAATTTTTCTAAGTAACCTTTTTGTTTGTTCTTGTGTGTTTTGATTCAAGCGATCAAATACACCCTTGAATATAAACATGCCCTAAAAACACTGTATGATTATTTTGATTCATAAGATATAATAATAAGTTTAAACTGCCTTCGATACATGTTCAAAGGACGAAGAATAATGAATAAGATTAAATGACACAAATACTTGGGAATATGGTTAAAGGGTCTTGTATAATTTTATTAAGATTAACACTGCAGTAAATGTTTAAACTTCTCTTACCCTAAACCAGGTCCAGTTGAAATGAGGTCAAACACTTGAGCTGGGTTGAGAATCTGTTTGAACCTTTTTAAAAACTTTACTCCTTGATTATCACCAGATTTAGAATTTACAAACACTAGCAAAGGCGAGCAACCCTGCGGTCTGACTGCTTCCCAAGCTTCGTCGCTACCTACACATATAATTATTCGGTTAATTTTATTTGTATTGCAAATATAAGCTGGATAGTAACTGTCGTATTTAAGATCGTTTCATTTGTCCCTTGTGGATACTTACTAAATGCATGTCAAACTAAAAACAACAAAAACTTAAATATCTTGTACTCTAAGGAGGAAAAATACAAGAAGGCTACTTTTTACTAAAAAGTGTTATATTAAAACTATATCACAATATACAATAAGTTACACAATTATTGTATTAAATGTATAAAAGAACCAAGCACAAATTACAATCCAATAAAAAAACAAAATTCCAAACACTTATCTACAACAATATGTAACAAAATAATTTCAAAAAACCTTCATTTAAAGATTTAATGGGATTTAATCAAAAAATAAATACTTTCATTTATGATTCTAAAAAATCTTCTAAACCTAAAGCTGGTATTAGTAATGTAAAAGAAAATTCCACAATTTATTTTACATTATGATTTCAAATAACACAAGAATGTATTCATTGTGATCATGTTGTACCCTTTTATGTATCTGTTTTCCTGATTCTATTTGTGTGAAGGCTATCTTTAAACTTATATAGTTACTAAAATATCATAAAAAGATATAGCAAAACTTTAAAAAATTTATTATTTTCTCACTCATGTGAAATTGTTTAGAATAAAAAGGTGGTTATTTTAAAGAGTCAAGAATGATTATTTAATAGGATGATGTCTCTACAACTTATTAAGTGTTTCTTTTGTTATATTGTATTTAAAGAAAGCCTTAAACCAAGATCTTATCAATGCACACGATACTTGCACTAAAAGCTGTTAATTGCTATCAAGACAAATTAATAACCACAAACACACTATAACAACAAAATAAAGGTGCTACGAAGAAAGAGAAATGGAACAAAAATAGGACAAAAACAAAAAAAAGGTTTTAATAAACATTGGAAATACTTGAATATATTAAATTATATTACATATTTTTGCTTTGTTTGTTAATTTAGATAGCATATGATGATACGGTCAATATAACTACACCAAGATCCTTTTATGTCATTTAATTAAAAGCCTCAACATACAATAGAACCTCTGTAATTCATCACCATACTCATCACAGTAATAACCAACATCGTCTGCACTGTCACGTAGTAAAGGCACCATCAGATAACGCCAATACCAGACATGGGTCATTAGATTAGGCATGAGACACAAAAAGAAGGAGAACACGCCAAATTGATAGTATTAAGACAAATTCGGTAGCTTGCAATACAGAAAGAAAAGAATATTTTATTACAAAAGGAAAGAGTTTTTTAAAAATATATTTAACATACCTTATTTTTTCTTGCTATTGTTATTGTTCCTATAAAGTACTGTAATATGTTTTTCTGAGTCTTTTATGAAAATAGATTAACACACTGTACTTGTAATTATGAACTATACTGCAGGCTACTTTTGTTTTTATAGTGTTATGTAATAGTGTTGAGTTTTGCAACCAAATAAATCATGTAAGTGCACCATTAATTCCATTACATACCTATTTACATATTTATGTGCTATGTTTACCCACAACTACATGTTAATTTTATGACTTCGGTAATTCGTCTCCCTCTCGGTCTTAAACGTGATGAATTAGAGAGGTTCTACAATATTTCCATTGTCTAAAATCAATTATTATGTGCTTCATTTTGACTAAAGATCACATAAATGAAAGATATAGTAGATATTTGTGGTATATCTAATCCATGAAAGAAGTGAGGAAAAATGAACAGATAATGAACTCCATTTTATCATATAGATTAAGATTAATTAACGAATCAACAACTTTGTCAATTATCTGAGGCTCTGTGTATTAATTAAGTTGAATGCTTACCAATGCTATGTAAGGCAGTAGGTGGGACTACACTAACTCTACTTGGGCCTAGAGGGCAATATTCTGTATAGTTAGGTCTACAAGCTGTGTGAACAGTCGCTCTACACCACAAACATCTCCAGTCTTGAAGTCTATAAACAATATATAAATATATGTAACTCTATTCTAAATTCTAACCCTATTAGATAAATTCTATTAATTATAAGATAATGATAAACCAGTTGAATATTGAGTGAAAGAACTTTACTTAATTAGTACAACGTTTCGGCAACTATTTGGTTCCCCTTATCAAGCCTGTTGTACTATGATAATCAAAGTCCTTACATTTAATGTTCAAATGAGTAATGTGAGAAGGTAAAATCTGAAACCCCCTACACTTCATCAAAAACTTCCTTTGAGCTATAGCTTTATTAACTATTCTTTCCACATTACTAAAGCTCTTAATAATTTATTAATTATACTTAATTATAGTAATGCTCTTCCCGCATTACTAATCTATTAACATGTTGAGTGCAGAGGACATGTATGAATGCCCTTGGAACAGCAGTGCTCTACTGGCGTACGCAGCGGTAGGCATTCATGTACACCTAGCCCTCAATTCATTGGATCAGTGTGGGTTAGTTTTTGCAGGAAAACTTTGAATCGCTTGTCAGTTATTGTGCCAGTCTTTGTGAGCATTTCGGTGCATTTTGTTTTTTTTCCACTATTGCTGTCGGATAGGGAACTGTATTATCGTATTAGTGTTACTTGAAGTGAGTTGTAGAAGTGTTTATTAGTTTTTATACAATGAATATGGATAACAGGAGGAATTATTAGAGAATGCCTACTGTAACAACATTTATCTAAAAAGACATTCTCCAATAATTCAACTTCATTATCCATATTCATTGTACAAAAACTAATAAACACTATTATAACACTTCAAGTAACACTAATACGATAACACAGTCCCTAATTTGACCGCAATGACGGAACAAAAAAATAAATGCACCAAAATCTTCACAAAGACTGGCACAATAACCAACAAGCGACACAAAATTTTCCTTCAATGGCTAACCTCACTCTAAACCAATGAATTGGGGGGGGGGGGGGGGTAAATGAACGCCTACAGCAATTATTTTAGGGATCTAAGTATAAAAATCAGTTAAGTTAACAATTCTGGTTTTTCCAAATAACACAAGTTTCTCTATGATTACAGATTCTTATACATTTGTAAAGTGATTACAACTCTAATACAATTATTCGTATTACAGACAAAATATAATACTAAAAACTGGTGTAACTAGTTATGTTTAAAAAATCTAAATTGATATATTTTTAATGTGTATTTTACTTTACAATGTGTTTCATGGATGATGTGAAACCTTACTTTAACACATTGAGTGCATTATGCATTAATGAACGCCCCACGTCCCCTATCAATTCATTGGTTCAGTGTGAGGTTAGCCATTGCCAGGAAACATTGTATCGCTTATCGGTTATAATGCCAGTCTTTGTGAACATTTTGGTGGGTTTTGTTTTTTTTCCCACCGTTGCTGTCGGATTGGGGACTGTGTTATCATATTAGTGTTACTTGAAGTGTGTTAGAGTTGTGTTTAATATATTTTGTACAATGAATAAGGATAATGTGGTTAAATTATTGGAGAATGTTTACTCTGACAACGAAAATGGCCCCGAGGATAGGTCTGACAGCTTCAACGATGACAACTAGGGGTCTCCAACATGGCCACATTATCGGCGTTTTCCCAGAGATTTGCTAAAATATTTTAAGCCTATTAAGCTGACTGGTGAGTAAAGTGTTTTGGTGCTTATTACGAAGAGACATAAACGTGTCACTTGTGATTGATTTGTGAGTTTATAATTATTTTGTATATAGAACAGAAGTGTAAATATATTCTCTGTCTGATAAGTATTGCTTCAGATTCAATAAATACTACACAAGATTTCATATCAAGCAAAAGTTTTGAATCAGTCATTTACTTTTTAAGGAATTTACGTTATAATTTACTTTTTAGTAAGGATGAGTTTATCTAAGCTGGGTATTAAAATGGAGGGGGTGGGGTTGTATATAGTATTTATTTTGGTATTTTTTTAGAAATTATTATAAACACTGTGTTAGAACTATTTAGATATGAATCACTTATTGACATTGTGTGTAAACATATTTTTATCATTGGAAAACATTGTAAATGGCGGCAGGAAGGATTGTGTATACTTAAATTTTTTTGTGGTACTTTTTCTATAACTATAACTAAGTGTTGTGACTGGAAAAAAGGTTTATCTGTATCCAGCAACCATTGGGAGAGAAGCCCAACAGTTAGACAGTCGACAACTATCACCTGATATACGAGAACAGGCACCCCCGGCAAAGTACGTACATCAATGTAGCAGAAGTGACGTCACCAAGACTGGAATGCCTAGCCAACTTCAGATGACATATTGGGTCCATCAAAAACATTTTCAATGCAAATAATCAATATTTTTCAGCAATTTTGTTGCGCACTATAAAACATTGGCGCACTTAACGTGTTAAGCTTGTACCATGTAAAACTCCTGCGCCTTATGAATATGGGTCTTTTTAAAGCAATGGACATTTTATGTTGACTACAACAATACGACTATGTTTAACTTTTCACTCATAAAAATATATCTTTAATTAATCACCTCAGAACTGAACCACAAGTCTTATCACACACAGCACACTTGGCTGACACAGGCAAGTTCCCCTCCATCCACTGGTGAGGCATTGATATATTCTAAAACAGACATTTAATATTAATTTTCCTCTGAAACTACACCATAAAATAATGGTTTTTTCATTTTAATGATAATACAGAAAGCTGTTTGTATTATTTTGGAATTAACATTGATTACTGGAGGTTTTGTTTGTTACAAGTTTATAGCTATATTCAGCCATTTTCACAAATAACATTTACAGTGGGATATTAAACACTTCCTCAAACTCTAAATTTGAAAAACTATATTTTTACAAAAAACATAGAACAAGATTTAAGCCTATTTGCATAGCAAATACCGGCCACCACTGGCTTAATTTTCTGACAATTTATACCTAATTGTGTAAACATTTTAAAAATTGTATTTTTTATTTATGGCTGGAGTATGTGACAACATATTTCTTGGGAAAAAAGAAATTGTCAATGACTGTTTATTATCGATCAAAGAGGGCAATAACAAGCTAGTTTTGGGGATTTTTGGTGAAACCCCAAAGTTGTTATTGTCTATAATAAATATGAATCACAAAAATATACAAATTACAAATAAAGAAAAAATGAAAAGAATTGTCACAATAGAAGTGACAAGGAGCCACTGGGTGCAAAGAGTAAAATTAGATTATTTTTAATTTCCCACAAATTTTAAAGCCAGATCTGTGAGCTGCCTCAAAGTATAACATACAACAAAATATTTTGTACGAAAGAATTTAAATATAACAAGCAAATATGAGGAGTAATATAATGAGGGATAAAGTCACTGAATTAATCCGTTACTAATTACAACAAAAAGGATATACAAAAGGCACACCAGAAAAACAACAAGATAATGGAAATTAAATCAAATTTATAGAAATACAATTATAAAGAAATGTTTCACTAAGAATATTTATATGAAAAAAGAAACATTTAGACATAGTCACACACCATATGGAAGGGACTGGCCATACTTTCATCCCCCATAGTCACACACCACATGGAAGGGACTGGCCATGCTGTCATCCCCATATGGAAGGGACAGGCCATGCTGTCATCACCCATGGTTATGCATCACAATGAAGGGACTGGGCATGCTGTCATCACCCATGGGCATGCACACATGGAAGGGATTGGACATGCTGTCATCAGCCATAGTCACACACCACATGGAAGGGACTGCCCATGCAGTCATTTGCTAACATTTACAATGTTCTTGCGGCCAATTAGGCAGTAAAACCTTGTTACATATCACAATAACCCTTGACGAAGTTATAAAAAACTACAGTCACCAAATGTTATTGTTTGCTTAAAAATCAACTGACGAATATCTGGAGTAGTGTAATAGGGCACAATAAAACCTAAGCATACTTTTGATAATTTTCTACTTTTCTGCTACGATATATTCTTATTTAGAGTATTATAATTACCTGCTATTCCCAGCATTGTCACACTACTCGTTGACACTTTTTGGAGGACCTACATCACTCAGAACATTTTACGTGCTGTTTCCTAATAGTTCTGACAGCATGTTCTGCCAATAGTTCTGACAGCTATCTACTTTCTAACTCTCAGTATTCTTAACATATCCAATATTTATTTCAACTGAATCTTTAAATCATGCAAATGAGGAATCTGTGAGGGTATTTTATCAAATAAAACACCAAAAACTCTAACATTATTCATGGTTTGAAGACTTATGCTATCAGCATATAGGATAGAGTCTTAGTGTTTCCTATTACAAATAAATACGAGACCGTGTTATTGAAAAAGTGTGTTCAAGAAAATGGTCATTCATAAAAATGTTAAATGACTGCACCAAAAAAAAAGATAAATTTTCATATTATTGGTTATTATTATTCTCAATTTGACTAATATCTATGAAGAATAGAAAATTATTATCTATTATTATATATGAACAAATATTGACTATTCCTACTCATAAAGGATTGTGAAAAATAGTTCCGATTAGGTTTTAGTTGAAAACTTGTATAAGATAAAGGGGAAATAGATAAGATATAGTCAAATTAAGGGACGCCTAAGTAAAGGACATAATAATCTCATAATAGTAATAACAGGAGGAAATTATGGTGTCATGTACACAAGGTTATATGTATCAGGATTAGACATTTGTATTTTGTTTTAATGGGTTTAGTATGATTATTATAGATTATAAAAGACAGGAAAAGATTGTAAAGATATGTCTAACCAGGAGTTGAACAACAAATTTAAATAATGAGACAAATTGCAAGGTTGCTTATGAAATTCGTAATAATAGGAATGATTACAAAAAGGACTTACACCATCCTTATCTTCAATTATGTCTTTCCCCACACTTGCTAACGTTGTCCACTTACAGTTGCTTATTGCTTTACTTGCGCATCTCTTGTGTACCTTGCATTTGCATACTTCGCAGCTCAAACCATGAGACATCACCCCTGCCAAAACAAAACGTATCAAACACAGGAAAAATATTAATTTTTTATTGTTTTAAGTTAGAATTTGGTGGTCAAAGAAAGATCTCGATTAATATAGAAAGGTTAGGATTGGTTAGAAAGGTTATATCGGATAAAACTAATATAGGACTTAGAGAGGGAGATCATTTTCCCTGCCACTATTTGATCAAGATGTAAATACTCTTACAGTAAATAAATTTAAAATTGTTAAAACAAATCCAATTTTTACATATGTACATTTGGTAGAAACAAACTTGTTGTCACCATTGTTTGACTAGATTATCTAAAGGAGCACCAAACATTTGTTAGTATGTGAAGCTTTTCTGCTTTTTATGAGATTATTTATTGAAGGAATCCCTCCACTGGACCATATTCATTCCGTATAGCAGAAATCAGGAGGTTGATAAAAAAGATCAATTGTGACGGAAACGAAGTCTGCCTTCAATGGATCCCTGCCCATGTTGGCATTCCGGGCAACGAGGAAGCGGATGCAATAGCAAAACAAGCTTCTAGAATGAAGCCCACAAATAAGGAGCAGCATTCCCTACTGCATTGTAAAAAATGCCGGGAAAAAGTACTTTAGAGACGCCTGGGCTGCCCGGTGGGAAGCTGAAGCGACTGGACGACACCTGTTCCATTTGCAAAACAAACTTGCGTCGGCCGACAATTACCGAGACATCAAACGTCAAGTCGCAACATTTGCGGCAAGAGCCAGGACGGGACATCTGGTCACGGAAGCTTATTATACCGGTTTAACCTTGCTGAATCACCTTTGTGCGCTCTTTGTGATGAGGAGCAAGACGAAACCATCGAGCACATTCTTCGGGATTGCACTTACCCCATCCCGGCGAGGGACCACATGAGGGTTGAACTGGAGAAGTGGCAGGACTTCCTCCTGAACAGAGGGATGTGGAGTTTGGCGTTCCGAATATATAGTGGACATTGGGCTATCGGCTACACCTAGAGCTGGACGCCTGGACTAAGAAGTACAAGTATTTATTGAAGGAATCATTCTGGAACAATCTCTGGCTGCATCAAATAATTTTAAACAATGTCTCTATCAAGTTCACAATTGTATGAAGGGATCTTCCTGCTACTACTGTACTTCAAGCAGCTATACAAATACAAAAATAGTCCAGAGAATATTGGACCAGGGAGAATGTATTACTTGGAAAGTTATGTATTTAGTTGCCTCACCTGAAAGGGCCTCCCTACACACATTGCAGTAGGTTGGCCTCGCATGAGATGTTGGATGCCAATTATGACGACCAGATAGTAAGTCATGTGCATCGGAACTGGCCTGAACAGAAAATTCAAACTGCAATGTAAACACCATAAATATATAATGAACTTAAAATTAATGTAAAACAAAGAAGAACATAACACAATTGATAAGAGTTTTTTGTATTAAATGAAAATGGAAGTAAACAGTCAAATGAGTTGACAAAAGCCCCAATACCACCAAAATAATTAAAAATAACTAATATTACAAATTATCTAAGATTTTTTGTTGTAACATATTGTACCATGGTGCTCTTGATATTGTATAAACAAAGTAATGTTAGTTGTGGCAAATAAAGAAACTTTAATTTCAACAAAACTTAGCAATTACACTAAATTACTAGAATTGTAATAAAACAGAGAACTTCAAAGAGATAATAAATACAACAATAAAATATAAATAAAACCTTTTTTATAAAAAAAACATCAAATTTACATTCACAAATTTTAAATAAAACAAACAGAACAAAACAAAATTACTTTACTAGGAAAGGAAGGACAGAAAGAAAAGAAACATGTAGTAAAAATATATAACAAAGCAGATGGGATATTTTGTGTAGTTTTAGGAAAATTAAAAAAAGGAAGGATTGGGAATTAAAGATTGAATCAGGAAAAGAAACCCCCTGGTTTGGGATACAGGAAAGAATCATGACAACATGGGTGCTTGTAGCATTCTTAACGTCTCGCCTACATTTTTAATAGAGAGAAACATTGAAAGAAATACAAATTGAAATTTTATTAAACATGTTTAGCTCAAGTAAAAAGGCATTAAAAGGTCAAAGGTAACGGCATCATCCCATCCTATAATCTTTAAATTTCCTTGGAGATCATATCTCATATGAACTTTTTTTACCTTATAATCTCTTTACAAGCAAATATCTATAAATAAATTAATTTTTAAGAGCAGAATTGAGAATACAGTAGAACATTTATTATTCAACTATAGATCAACCTATACATCTGTTAGCAGAAATAATGAAAAAAAAAAAACACTTATCCAAACACCCTCCATTCATAAGTTGTTTCGGATAATTGGTTTTACTGTATTTCTGCAAATATGATTGCAGCACAAGCTATATGTGAATACGTCTGTATGAACAAGGTTATGACCATGCGTCTACAGGTCGGTGGTACATAATATTTTACACTTCTTCCTTTTATGTGTTAATGGTTGTGATAGTGTGGCACTGTATATTTCACCTTAATAAACCCATAAACCCAATTAAAGCTGGGCTCTTATTATCAATTAGATTATAATTAGGGATGGGCCAGTTTCGATTCTAGGAATCATCGATTCTAATGGTATCAAGCAATTGTCAATACTCGATTCTCCATTGCTTAAAGTGCTGAATTCGATTCTTGTTTTTTAACTGTTAAAATACATGGTGCAGTGTAATTTTTAAGATGAATAATTAATTATCAACTATGTCTCATTTATGTATTAGTTGCTTTGAATTAAAGCAAATGCCAATTTAAAATAACAAAAATATTATTATTTATGACGCTACAACAAAAGCAATCTGAAGCATTTCTGGTCCATTTGTTTATTACTTGTATCCGATATGTTTGTTATGCTTTCAGAAATTCCTATTCATAAATCAAGGATGAACGTTTTGTGTAGCCTTTACATTAAAACGGAACTTTCTAAATACTTCTCCATATGACCAAGGTGTTTACTAAATTATTATTAGAGAATATCAAGTAGGCCTATATATGACTTAAGAGAAACAAGAACCAACTTAAGAATCCGGAAGAAAAATTTTAGAATCGGAATCGAAAATTTTAAGAATCATTTATGTTTTAATTCTTTCAATGATCTATAAAAACAAGTATCAATAACCTTTCTTATAAGTATATAAAAACTAAAACAAAATATTGTTTAATTAATATGTATTGCATAACACAATATATTCCTAAAAATCTTTCCTTGCGGGAAACGATGTTCAGCTAATTAGTAAAATTTATATTTTTACCCCACAATAATTCCTTTCAGTTAATATACTTGTAACAGTATATACCTTAATGAGGTAGGTCGTAAAAATAATGGTGGAGTTTTATGAGTATGAGGACTTTTGTATAAGCCATAGTGAATGTTCCTATGTGTAATAATGAAATAAACTTAAACTTTTACATTACGAATGTTTGTTTTACAAAATTTTCTATTCAACATAATTTTTAACTGTATTTTGGAACTGGAATAATTTACTGTAATATTTTTAGAGCATTTTACAAGATAAAATTCCATTAAACAAATTAAACAGTAAAAGATGACGATTTTAATTATAAAAAAGTATGGTAAATGTTTAGCTTTAAGACTTCTTTCAGCAACATGTGGAACCATTAACAGCTGTTCAGGCACTGCCGCCATTCATACCTTTGCTATGCAGGCTGGGCAGGTAATCATTTGGGTTTAGAATTCTTGTAAAAGTCTTTCAGCAAACAAAGTCTTTGTAATTACTGTAGTACTGGATTTAGCCAAAACTTGAAACAAGAAATGCATTTAACTTCAGTCTCATTTAAGTTACCTATCTGTAAATTTCAACTTTTATGAAATCATGTCAGAAAATTAGCTAAAGTGTAATTACTGAAGTATGTTTGGAAAAAAAATATTTTCTTAATGAAATCTCTAGTGGATATAAAGAAAAGTCTTCGAACATGATGACTTTAGACCACATAAGGTTGGCTCAATAAATTTAAAGCCTGGCATATAATTGTTCAAAAAACTGTACTGGTTGAAAGAGCCAGATCGAACGAAGAAGACTGCAAAATCTGGCATGAAACAATGTTAAAAAGTTGTCAGGGAATACAACCATAAACATGTTCATACTCATGAGATGGGTTTCATGTTTAAATGTTTGCCCGACAAAACATTAATTTACAGAAGCAATAAATGTATTGGGAAGAAGCAAGGCTTGAATGACCACCATGATACGGTCATGTCTGAGAAAAATTTAAATTTCTGGTTATAAGGAAAAGTAAATCACCGAGACATTTCTATGGCTTTGAATCTTTCGAAGTTGACTATAACTTCAACAAAAAAGCTTATTGACCAACACAATTTTTAAAGACTTCGTACTTAAGTTAGATAAAGCAATGCTATAACAAAAACGTGAAATTGCTCTCTTCATCAATAACTGTCCAGCCCATCCGAAATGGAAGAAAATAAACTGCTAAATGTACAACTGGTCTTCTTTCCTCCGAATGTGAAATCAAAACTTCGACCCTATGGCTGAGGAATAATAAAGAACATCAAAGTGTACTAACAAAAATGTTATTATAATGAATGCCTTATCTATAATAGAAGAGAATCAGGTGTTGGTGTTAAAACGGTTTATTTTGTTCAGAGACTGTGTATCAGAAATAGGTATGGTATTTAAAAATTACGTTTCTTGTGGCGCTTTGTTTCAAAAAAGCTGTTCTTTATCAGAATCTGACTATTGAGATGAAGAAAAGTACTTCTCAGTGACTTTAAGCAAATCTGAGAATTAAAACAAAAAGGAGTTGTTAATAACAATGCAGAAGTAACAGATTGTTAACATGAACAGTACACAAAAAAATATGGTTTGACAACAGATGATAGTCTGGAAAATGTACTAAGCAACGAAAATAAAGAAAATGTGATGAACAAGAAGATGATAGCGTACCAGACCAAAAGCCACCAGACAAGGAACCATTTGCAGAATTTCTATCGAAAGCGGTGCTGAAGAATTGATACGAGTCCAAAACATTTTATGAAGAAAAAACTTTGTTTAAGTGTAAAATTCAGTCAAAAATTATTTTTTTTAAATTATAAAATACACTATATAGTATCAATATAGATGTGTACAGTCCAATAAATTTATTGTTTTATTGAAAATAGTGTTTTTTTGCTGCTTGTTGTCTAATTAAATTATTCCATGCTAATATAAAAGATTTTTTATTTTACAAAATTTTTTTTAAACGAATATATATTTTGTGGGTATATCAATTCCATTAAATAGAAGTTCGACTGTATTTGTTTATTAAGTTGAATACATTAATTTGTTCTTTAAAGATCTGATCAAGCCATCTAAAAATATATACAGTAAAATTTCATTTAGCCTTCACATTTTTAACCGTCTGTTTCTTTTAATTGTCATTGCCGTAATAGCATAATAATACTGTTGTAACAAAATCCTTTAAAGTGGAGTAACGCGTTCGCTTTGTTTACTACCCGCCCACCAAAGAATGGTACAAATATGACCTTCAGTTGTTGCGCTAACACCCCTCCCCCTCTTTTTGTCTTTTGTCTCCCTAGTGAGTCACCCGTCACTACTGGGTTTCAGTTGTGGGGAAAAGGCTGTTAGTGTCACAGTGCATCTAGCGGGCTGTGAAGTAGTACCCTACTTGTTACGTGTTATCCACTTGAATAAGATTTATTGACTAATACATACTGTAGAGGTATATGTATTTTACACTACCGTATTTAGTGCAGGTGTGTGTGTTACAGTGACTTGACTAAATGTCTGAAAAGAGTAAACGTTTTGTTTTAGGACTTAACGAAAAATTTGAAATTATAAAACTCTTAAGAAAGGGTGAAACTGCGACGAGTGTAGCCTTGATTTATGGTGTTGGGAGAACAACGGTTAACGATAACAAACGTGATGCTGATAAAATAGAGCAATATATGTCAACAATCCAGAGCCCTGATGGGTATGTTTGAACAAGGAAGACAAAGAAACCTGCAAAATATGATGAATTAGACACTGCAATGTACCGATGGTTTATACAAGCAAGAAGTCAGAGGATTCCACTTTCAGGGCCTAAGGCCGTCTAAATGAACAACAAACTTGACGATGACTCATCTTTTAAAGCAAGCATTGGATGGCTCGACAAGTTTATATTTTGCCATGGCATTTGCCTACTTGATATTAGTGGAGAAAAACTCAGCACGGATAGCTCTGTAATTGCTAAGTTCCAGGAACAATTTAAAGAAAAAATCGCTGAATTGGATCTTCTTAGGGAACAGGTTTACAATTGTGATGAAACTGGGCTCATATGGAAGGCTTTACCACAAAAGACATCAGCATCACTTTCTGAAAGAGCTGCTCCAGGCTTCAAAATACAAAAAAATCGCATCACTGCTATGGTTTGTGGAAATGCCACGGCCAATCATAGGCTACCCTTACTTGTGATCGGAAAATCAAGAATACCTTGTGCATTCATGAATTTGAATTTGAATGCTCTCGCTGCATAATATTACGCCCAGAAGAGTGCTTGGATGGAACAATCAATTTTTTGTGACGGGTTTCACACACAATTTGTACCTCAAGTTAGAGTACATTTATTCAAAAAACATTTGCCACAGAAAGCGCTATTGCTATGGATAATGCTCCAACGCACCCTACTTTTGAAATGTAAAGTATTGATGGCAACATAATATATCTCTTCCAGCAAACACAACTTCACTTATACAGTCCATGGATCAGGAAATCATCGAAAACATGAAATGTCGTTACAGAAAAATTTTTATCGAAAGTTTGCTCTCATCTGATGAATCAATGTCTGTAAAACAGTTTTAGCGGTCTTACAGTATTAAATATGGATAAAAGATCCCCAATAAAGTGGGAGCATAAAGTAAAGAGAATTTATTGGAGAAACGTTCATTTAAGCAAGATTAATTCCCTTTTTATGTAAAGAGCCAAAAAATATTATAATCAATTTCTATAACTAAAAAATAAAATAATTAAAAGGCTACTAAAATAAATGGAATAAAAAAAACAAAATGGTAGTTATTGTTATACAAATAAAATTTAATCATAACAACTGACAACAAATTTAATTAAATTTCAATAATTAAAAAGTAATAATTTTTGTGTTTAGTTGAAGAAATATTTGTAAATTAAAAAACTGCAAAAATTATAAAATATACTGTTTTATGAATTTTTAACTGGGTTAATGGAACCATTGTAATAAACTACCTGCTAAGCAATTATACTTGTTCACTACTTAGCCGCTTGTTCACCGCTTAACCTAACAACTCCAAGCAGAAGACACTGATGAAGACCGCGATCAAAAACATTCTGTCTCAGCAAGTTTTTACAAATTTACAAAATTTAAAGTTTGGATAAACTAATGATAAAGTGATTAATTAAGTTTCATTTAACGTAATGACTACAAAATTCAACCAAAAATATCTCTAAAGTTATTGTTAGGTTTGGTTTTAAAATGTTAATGTAGTTTTTGCTATAAACACCGGGAGAACTGGTCATCCTTAGAGACTGAAATAAATACCGTGGCATGGATGATAACTCCCAGTAGTTCAGTGGATGTAAATGACCTTGTTTATTTAAATTAAATACTTGGGATTTTTCACAAAAATGAGATTCTGCTTATCGAATTCTGGCAAGATAAAACGTCTGATATTTTTTAATAAATTTATTAAACTGATTTTAATAACAGAATAGGATACATATAAACATACAAAGATTGCTTGGTTAAAAAAAAACACTTTTAAGTACTTTGCATATGAGCTACTCACACTAGTCTCTTTTATTCTGCTAAATATTCTTCTAGTTTAGAAAATTTTACTCATCAGTATTATTTAGTTTCATGTCTTCACTAAAAACCTTGCAGTTTTTGTGTTGTACATCTTGAGGTTTTTCTATAATTACACTATTGGTATTAACTTGGCAAAAAAACCACTACTTACTGATATTATTCAGCAGACGCGTTTTGCACTAGGTAAGCTCATTATTCAATGCTGTGAGTCATAGACAAGACGGACAAGAGTTTTGTCTGTGACTCACAACACAACATTAAATAATGTGCTGACCTAGTGTGAAATGTGTCAGCTGAAAAATATCAGTAACTAGTGGTTTTTTGCCAAGTTAATGCCAAAAGTGTATAAAATTTAAAATACAAAGCCTTTAAATTTTATTTAAGTAAAACCACTTGTACAAATATTAGTCTGTTGCATTTGCCTATAGTAGCACGACTTTTTTGATTATTGAGGACTGTTGTTTTAAGAAAAAAGTGCTACTATAGACAAGTATAACTTATGAACAAACCTTTTAAGTTAAAAACTAGTAGCTCAAGTGAAGATGGAATGAAATAATATTTTATTTAAGAATTTAGACGCACAAATTAATTGAACTCTATGGCTGCAGTTAAAATATTACATTAAATATTAAAAATATTACAGGAAGAATTCATATTTGATTACCTGATAAGCATATTCACGACTAGCTGCAGCAGTTTTTAGTGCTGCAATCCAATCTTCCATCGATTGGGACAACTGTTTTTCTGAAATATAAAAAATTATTTTAGTGAATTGAATACAATCACTATTATTTTATTGATTATTGTGAATTTTATCTTTCTATTTTGGCTCTAAGGTGAATACATTATAAATTTTAAGAGAACATTTAAGACAATAAGTTAATTCATTCCTTTATCACCCACAATGGACAAAGAAAGGATTATCAATTAAAAACAGCACTAAGTTGGGGATATAAAAATCACCTCTTCTTTGACAAGCCTTGAAGCCCATGTAGATTTTGCCAATCCATAGGCATGAACAACTATAAACAGCAGCAATGTTTTAATACACAATTCATCATCTCTTACCTAATTATAAAAATATCTAAAAATTTCTTTCACAAAACCAGCTGGCTGCAAAAAAACTTCTGTAGTGAAACTGAAAAAAATATTTACAGGTACTGATAATGTCTTCATAGGCTCCTGGGAAAGCTGTCCTTCCCATTGACTATTACAGTTTATACAGTTCTACGAATATTACATTGTGCTGTTTTATTGAAAATTTCGAGTTTAGGTAATGATTGAACAAAATGCAGGCCTACTCTCATATTATCGTTTTTACAAATATTACCAAAAAATACATTCTAAACAAGAATCAAATGCTATTGAGCATCATAAAACATAGTGGTTAAAATTGAGACCCAAATACACTAACATAAACAAAACTGAATAAAATAAATGTTACCTTAAAAAACACAGTATTTCACAATGTAATAATATATAGTTATTTTATAACATATACCTACAAAGTGCTCAGATTTGACATGTTAAATTTTAAAAAATATACCTCGTCAACAAATGAAATTGGCATACATTACATATTAATATACAGTATTTATTTTATCTTCTCACGTGTTCGATTTCAGTAAAAACATTTATACTGGGCAATGCTGACAGTCATTAGGAATACAAAAAAATTATAAAAACTTTCCCCTCATGCCCTAAAAATTAAAAGTTTGGCAAAATAGCAGTTCTTCCTGCCCTCCACGGAACACCTAAAACATTACAAATTCAACATTCTGGCTTTATTTTCTTCATTTAATAACTCACAAAATTCCTTGAAATGCAATTAAACTTGCTGGTTACTGCCAAAAAATGACAAATTTTGAAAATATCAACTTAAACACTTCCCCTATTTAACACATTTTGCGCGGTGTTAAGTTCTATCGTTTTTGCCTTCAGTAAAAGGTGTGTTATTGTTCAATTAAATGTTTTCTGTTTTGTGCGTGGAATAGGGTCTGTAAGTTTTTGTTTCGTCCTTTAGAGTATTTTTTTTACTTATTAACACCAAAAATTAAGATGTGTGTGTGTGTGTTTTATAATTCTATAAGGTTTGTGTGAAACATGGTGGAAGTTAATTCAAGGTTTCTTAAACACAGTATTTATTAAAGTATACAATATTACCATATAATTATATTAAAACATATGTGCAATGAGTTATGGTAGGTTTAGTTTTTTATAAAAACTTCAACTTTGCTAATGTAAAATTAACCACTTAATCTCATTAATAAAAATTAATTATCTTTACATAAAATACCATATATTTATATCAATAAACATTGAGTTTGTAGCTTGTCACAGGCCTATTGTAAACATAGCAGTATGAAATTTGTGTACAACCAAATTTTTCTCTTTATATAAACTGCTATAATTGTTTTCTTGGATTTGAAATCACTTACTTCTTGATTAAAACTTATTTTCTTAAAAAAATGTAAAGATGAAAAAATCGAAGCTGACTGCTATTTAGTTTAGTATCACCCCCTCAGCATGTATACCTGCATTTTGTTATACACTCAAAAATACATTGTAAACAAAAAGTTACTTTACATGACACAAGAATTTTAAAATTTGTTGCTCATTAAAAACTGTATAAAGTTAATGCTTCTTAATAAAACAAATACTATATTCTTTTTATTACTTTATCTTCTAGCAATAATACAAAATAGATACAAGAATGCAATCATGGAGTAAGTTTTTTATTTACCCAATTACTTCAAGTATATATGCTTAACAGGTCTTATTTTTAAGACGTTTAAATTTCAAAATTTAGCAAAAGTTAATTGGTTAAAATTTTGTTTCTAAAATTTATAAATATGGAGAGATGTAAGTTTTACTTTTACACACAAGGTTATGTCAATTGATGAAACACATTTATATGTTTTTGTAAGAAATTAAAGAAAAAATTAAAGTATTACTCAAAATAAAATTAAGAACCATTAAAAAAAATACACTGTTAATTGGAAATTGTTTATTTTAAACTTTCAACTATGTTTACTTCTTGCTCTGTATTATATTGGATCTTATTACAACACTATGCATGTTTAAAACAAAAACTTTTCACTATGAACAAAAATATAAGCCTACCTGGAGCTTTTTTTGTTTTCTCCTGATGTTTCATTTTAACTATAGCAAATTTTGCATCTGACCACTAATATTTATTTGGGTCAGGGGAGTACTAGTGTCTAGAGTGGGATCATCACAAATATTTTTCACTAACACTAGATTTTTAAACGATTTATTTACTTTAGAAATACTCTTCATTTGGTGGAGAACTTTTCGTTCTCACCATGCTGATTCAATATTAAGTTGACAAAATTTGTATGTTTCGGGACAATGACTAAAACTACACACGTAAGAGTTTCTGACACTAAACAGTTCGCCATGTTTGTTTTGGACCTGGATAAGCTACGCGCTGCGTGAAGTTGCATACGCCCCCTTTACTGCTTGCATAATTTCATTGTATTTTAAGCGATAATATCATAACTTGCATATTTGATATACATAATACATATTTGATATACATAATATACATATTTGATATACAGTTGGTTTATTTTTTCGAAACAAATATTTTAAACAATATTGTTGACACATCTAAAGATGTAATTACAGTTAAATTCGCTTAATAAGCTCCCGTTTAAGACGATTCCCCGCTTATAACGATTATCCTCACACCCTAAAATTTAGCATAAAAAACATACTAATTTTCACGGATAATACGCTTTGAATCACGCTTAATACGCTTTTTTGACACAATTTTCTCGACTACTATCGAAAATTTTACCACGTAGAAATTAAATTACAAGTAAAACAGCATTATGGTAAGTTTTATGCAGATGAGCAGTTACGGTATTGTGTAACACATCAATGGATATGAAAAATACGTTTATTACGGAACGGAATCCAATTGGAAAAGAATACCGGCAGGACGTTGATAAAGTCTGTCTACGAATCACCAGGATGTTTACATCAATGATATAGAGATATGTATACCTTGATTTGTTTACATTATATGTTCGAGTAATGTAGATATTCTAGCACGGACGCATTACCTCCTCTCTCCTTCTCACACTTTTCCTACATCTTCTAAACACTGATGTCACACAGTAAGTACGTAGCTTTTAAATGCCATAAGATCATTTATTATTACAGTGTGTAGTTGTTATCGAGTACAGTATAAAACGTCGTGTTTTTTAGCCTTATGAGATGAGCGGGATAAAAAGAAATGCTTTTTCAGCTGATGATAAATTGAAGTGTTCAAATCGAAATGAAAATTCACTTCTGAGATCTCGAAAGCAAATCTGAACATTCTGCTTTCCACATTAAGAACAATTGGAATAAAAGAGAAGAAAACGCAACACAAGTTGAAACGAAAATAAAGAAAATAGAGACTCGAAAATATGACGGATTGGGAAAAGATTATATACAATGATTTCATTAAGCTCGTAGTTTACATCTTCCTACGAATAGGACATTCCTAAAAAAAAAAAACACACACACACACACACACACGAGAAATCGCGAAATAGTTCAAATTAATAATTTTACTGAGTCCAGTGGATGGATTGACTTATTCAATACAAGATATGGCCTGGAATACCGTCAGATCAGTTGAGAACCAGAGAACAGTAAATGAGGATGATGATTCTTCGTGGAAAGAAACGGTGTTACCACAATTGCTGAAGGATTGTTCCCCTTGTGATGTTTTTAATGTTTGGACTCTTTTTAAAACTTATGACAGGTTATTTGCTTGTTTATAAGAAGGACAGATTCCACGGTGGAAAACTAAGTAAAAAAAGACTTTCAGTACTAGTGTGGCCAAATGGAGATAGTTCAGAAAAACTTAGTAATTGTTGGTCGGGGGAAAGTCGAAGTCACCGCGATGTTTGATGAGCTTTCGCTCGTTTCCGTGCGATTATGCTGCAAGCCGACATGGATAGATGATAGGAGAACAATTGGTTTTATGGGTAAAACAGCTCAAAGAAAGAATCGAAAGCATCTTCTACTTATTGATATCTGTTCAGCACATCCGAAAACATTGAACTAACCAACATAAGTTTCTGTCTCCGAAAGGCACAAGCCAGCTTCAGGAAGTAGTAAATTTGTAAAGCAGCATTGCCTTAAGCGAGTAGATACTTATGTGCCACGGAACAAGGTTATCAGCAACACCCTGTAAACATTTGGGTTCTATTAATTACGTTGCTTTGGCATGGAATGAAGTCTGTCCTGAGGTCATTAAAAACTGTTTCATAAAAGCGGTTGTAAAATGGTCTCGGTGCGAATATACTGGGAACAATGCTCAGAAAGTCATACTTGATGGGTTTCCCGACTACGTACCGACGATAACACCGCTACTTGTGAGGTATCGAACAGTACGGGAAGTTGTGAAGTTTGCCGCCTGTAACGCCTGCTCCAGTATTTATAGTGCTCTGGCTGATAAGAGACTTTATATTATCATCGTGCCCGGTATTTCAGACGAGGCTATCGACAAAATTAATCAAATGGAAACATTGATTTTAAATTCTTCTTTGAAAAATGTAAAACATAATAAGATCAAAAATAATTCTAAGAGAGTATAAAGACCATAAAAACAACCACTCTAAGCAGTAGTATTGTAAAATGTAGGCTACAGTATATAGCTCGTGGTCCCCATTAAGTGCGTATATCTTTGTTCAGTACATCCGTCTTTCATTATTTTATGTGTTTTTTCATAGAATTGTTTTCTTGAATTTGGGGGAACATACAGCACGTATAATAGTGAGTAAATACAACACTCGTTTCGTGGTATTACAGTATATCTAAGACGCTTTGGTCCCTTGAACATCGTATTAGGCGGATTTTACTGTATTAGGAAAACCTCATTAAAAGTCATTAGATTTTAACTTTTATATTTCAGAAAGGGGCGTAGCCAGAACAATGGTTGGGGGGTACGGTCCGGGGGATCACTTCTTGGTGAGATTTTGAACATATTTATCTCTAGAAATACTATTTCATGCTATTTTGGCACTTACGCTAAAATTACACAATTGTAGGGTCGTCGGAAAGCTGTTTTGCTAAAATATAGGTTAACATTTTTTTCTAAAATTAATTGGTTTGGGGGGCACGTGCCTTCACTGACTTCAGATTAAACTGGTGGCTTAAATGCCATACAGACGTTAAAATGCCAGGTTTTAACATTTACAAGTATTCTCGTTGTAAATATTTTTAAGAACATTTTATCTCAAACTTTTATTATCCGAATCCCATGAATTTGGTATTTCAAGATAGAAAACACATTTTTATTTAATATTTATCGTTTTGAAAAACCCTTTATTTCTTAGAAACTATGAAGAGAGAAATAAAATCCTAATTTTCCATAAAATATCTGATTTCTTGTTACAAATTATACTGCACAGTGTTGTGTAGTGTTTACAGATTCCAACACATTATATTTACTATTCACATTATTCTGTAGGCCTACTGTAAGCTACCTATCGGAGAAAATCTGAACTATTTTGAAAGCAAACACTTATTAGGACGTGCAGACCACTGGACTTGTAGGGTTAGTAATTAAATAATAACATACTCTGATAGTTAGTAATGTATTCCTCAAACGCGTTTCAATGACAGTAGTCATCCTCAGTGAACTGTAACAGCTAACCATCGTAATTATGATGTCGTTAACATTGTAATGGTTGTAGTACTATAACTGCTGACTAACAATAATTGTTATCCTTTACTTCCTTGGACTTCTGAATTATCTAGATCGGCCATTATGTTCACAAACCCGATATCTACAATATTTTGAATTCACCTACAGGAACCATTCTAACTTATGTGCAGTGCAAATACGGGCTGATTGTTTATTTATATATGATAGCCCTATCGACAAGAAAATACGTTGACACTCGCAAAGTTTTGGATGGGAAGTAAAGCAACGTACAAGAAACATTAGGACATGGAGGCCTAAGTGGCCCATAAGGGAGCGTAAGAGTTAATTATAATTTTATGAGATTGGTGAGAATTTTTAAATACGAGTAAATATCAAATTGCACCAGAGGAACAAGAGAGAGAATTGTGAGACATCGTGTGTCAAGAGTAGCGTATCTAGTGTAGGCCTTTAACGGGTTAATTGAGAGGTTTCTACTACCTACACCTCTTGCAGAAAGGGTAAGTGATATTACTTCAGGACATACTGATCCCCAGGAACAGTAAAGTAGGTAGGAAATCTGAAGTAAACCTCTATTGAGGTCAGGACTTCAAGACGATCAGTTACAAGTAAAGGCCTGTAAGCTTGACCTTGACGTTACCACCACAGCTGGATGAACATATTCCCGTGACTTAAAGTAGATTGTTAGACCCGGAGAGGAGTTACCACCATCTTCACTACGACCAACGGCAGATCCAAAGAGCTCGGATCCTCCTAAGAGTGTTAAATTTAGAAAAAGTATTGTTCTTTTTTAACGCGTTTCGAAATGTCTCCATTTTCAAAACTGCACTCCAATTTAACTACACTTTTTTACTATATGTACAATATAGGTTTTTGATAGTGAAAAAGTGTAGTTAAAGTTTTGGCTATGGAGACATTCTGAAACGCATCAACAAAGAACAATGTTTTAATGTTAGATAAGGCAGAAGAAGGCACTCAAATGTATACCAATATTCCTAACGGTAAGAAAGATGATTATATTAAGAAATAGAAAAAACCTTTAATTATAACAATAATACACCTAAAGGTCTTCTTTTATCTTACAAAATCTATAAATCGAAAAAGTCTATTAATTGATTGAAGCTCCAAGATTAACATTCTAATAGCTGTATAGTAATACTGTATATCATTCAGTGTTATTATGTAGGCCTATCATTGAGGTTATGTTTCTAAAATTTAAAATGACTGTTTTCAATTCCTTCTACTAGCTCACACTCTCCTGCCCTATATCTTGTACAAATTCCTTCTACTAGCTCACACTCTCCTGATATATATCTTGTACAAATTTTCAATCGTTAATAAAATACTTTTTATTTATCCACTCAAGTTCAAATACATTTTTTTAAACTCGTAGTATTAGTTTTATATGGGATAAAAACGTTTCACAAAAGTTGCAAGGTATGCAATATAGTTAATTCATGCCATTTGGCTTAAAATAAGTGATAGCATATGATTTCATAAGACAGCTGATTTTATAAAATTTGTCGTAGAACAGCTGTTTTAACACATAGGTTATGTCCCTTTATTTATACCAATTGTAATTATTTAATAAAAATTAACTAAAATAAAATTTTTCTTGGTTGACCTGAGTAGGAATTGACTTATTATATATATATATTACTTGATCATGTTTAGAGTGTGTTTCAACTAACAAGTGTAAAAACGAAAAAATCGGTATTCAATTAGTCTTTGTCAAGTGTCGCCCTATTTCGAGTGCCCTTTTTTGTACAAAAACCAGTTGCACAAGTTCAAATCAGACAAATGAGATATCAAAAGAATAAGTGTTCAGCATCTATGATTATTCTTACCAAATGCATAAAAAAGAAATGAAAATATTTTTAAATATTATTATTATTTTATTCTGAAGTGTATAACCTGTTGACAATTGACTGGAGAGACATACCACGATGTATTTTATATTTAGGCAACCACAAATATATACAAATCGTCCAAAAACATATTATGTAGGCTAAATATAGCTGGTCATATTAAGTATTTCTCTGTAACCCAAACACAGCTGGTTATATTTCTCTGTAGCCCAAACACAGCCGATTATATTTCTCTGTAGCCCAAACACAGCCGATTATATTTCTCTGTAGCCCAAACACAGCCGATTATATTTCTCTGTAGCCTAAATACAGCCGATTATATTTCTCTGTAGCCCAAACACAGCCGATTATATTTCTCTGTAGCCCAAATACAGCTGATTATATTTCTCTGTAGCCCAAATACAGCCGATTATATTTCTCTGTAGCCCAAACACAGCCGATTATATTTCTCTGTAGCCCAAACACAGCCGATTATATTTCTCTGTAGTCCAAATACAACCGATTATATTTCTCTGTAGCCCAAACACAGCTGATTATATTTCTCTGTAGCCCAAACACAGCCGATTATATTTCTCTGTAGCCCAAAAACAGCCGATTATATTTCTCTGTAGCCCAAATACAGCTGATTATATATTTCTCTGTAGCCCAAACACAGCTGATTATATTTCTCTGTAGCCCAAACACAGCTGATTATATTTCTCTGTAGCCCAAACACAGCTGATTATGACAAGTATTTTGCTGTATAGCTTTTAAAATTAATTTAGTTCTGTGTTTCACTTTATCTCATTCATTTGACGTTTACCGGAAACCCGTGTCTCGTGTGTCTGCACGAGGAGCGATGACGTACACAGAGACAAAGCCTTTCCGCGATGTAACGCAATATTATTGTTTAGGCGGAATCGGACTGACGTGTAGTGACGTCAGCAGTGTGACGTAAGTTGGGAGCTTGTTTTATTGAACACTTAGCTGCGGAGAGAATTACACAAAGCTACCTCAATCTGTTGTCCACGCTACTAGCTTCAGTGTCCAGTGTAGGAGTAGCGTTTGTAATTATCTTTTATACAACAATCGATTAATTTCATTATAATCGTAAACGGAATTTTTATAGATTTAAAACCTATGACGAAGTTATTAGGAATAAGTTGGGGGACATATAACCCCTGGGATATTACAGGAAGGATGATAGAAGGTTCCATTACATGCACTGTTCCCGTGAGGAAAGAGGGAAAGGGAGTAAGTAGGTGGAAAATATTGCCGTATTGTGAGGTCACTCTTACTTGAAGTATCCGGGGATATGAAGCATTGGGGCCTATACCCGGGGGCAAGGAGGGTCGGCCCTCCTAGCTTACCCCCAAACCTAAACAAACAGGACTTTGGACTAAAATATTTATATACAAAAATGTGTGTTTATGTGAATATTTACATATTATTGTTCTTTAATAAGAAGTACGAGTAATTAGATTAATGTATTTACTTTATACATTAAGTAGCTTGGCCTTGTACTTTGTAAGTAGTAATAGCTTACACAAGGTTAAAACTTGAATTTTTTAGTATGCAATGTCTTCACATTATGAAGGGTTTATAGTTATAAATATATGTTCAAGACGAGGATTACGTATTTATGGCTTTAAAGTAATCGTCCAGGATCCTATGACCACTGCTGCCTTCGTAGGATGGGAGAGGATTATAGGTAGGGTTAAAGTAGGGACATGAAACCTACTGGTAAATGTGGGGACAATAGCATCACATTTTCAAGATCTCTTACCTGAAGAGATAGACCTACTATCTATCGGTGTCATGAAGTGATGTCTACATGATAAGTCTCCTTGTAGACGCAGTACAAGGAAGCTTTCCTGAGGTAGACCTACTATCTATCGGTGTCATGAAGTGGTGTCTACCCGATAAGTCTCCTTGTAGACGCAGTACAAGGAAGCGGTAGACCTACTATCTATCGGTGTCATGAAGTGGTGTCTACCCGATAAGTCTCCTTGTAGACGCAGTACAAGGTAGCTTTCCTGAGGTAGACCTACTATCTATCGGTGTCATGAAGTGGTGTCTACCCGATAAGTCTCCTTGTAGACGCAGTACAACAAAGCGGTAGACCTACTATCTATCGGTGTCATGAAGTGGTGTCTACCCGATAAGTCTCCTTGTAGACGCAGTACAAGGTAGCTTTCCTGAGGTAGACCTACTATCTATCGGTGTCATGAGGTGGTGTCTACCCGATAAGTCTTCTTGTAGACGCAGTACATGGATGCTTTCCTGAGGTAGACCTACTATCTATCGGTGTCATGAAGTGGTGTCTACCCGATAAGTCTCTTTGTAGACGCAGTACAAGGAAGCTTTCCTGAGGTAGACATACCATCTATCGGTGTCATGAAGTGGTGCCTACCTGATAAGTCTCCTTGTAGACGCAGTACATGGAAACTTTCCTGAGGTAGACCTACTATCTATCGGTGTCATGAAGTGGTGTCTACCCGATAAGTCTCCTTGTAGACGCAGTACAAGGAAGAGATAGACCTACTATCTATCGGTGTCATGAAGTGGTGTCTACCCGATAAGTCTCCTTGTAAACGCAGTACAAGGAAGAGATAGACCTACTATCTATCGGTGTCATGAAGTGGTGTCTACCCGACAAGTCTCCTTGTAAACGCAGTACAAGGAAGAGATAGACCTACTATCTATCGGTGTCATGAAGTGGTGTCTACCCGACAAGTCTCCTTGTAGACGCAGTACAAGGAAGAGGTAGACCTACTATCTATCGGTGTCATGAAGTGGTGTCTACCCGATAAGTCTCCTTGTAGACGCAGTACAAGGAAGAGATAGACCTACTATCTATCGGTGTCATGAAGTGGGGTCTACCCGATAAGTCTCCTTGTAGACGCAGTACAAGGAAACGGTAGACCTACTATCTATCGGTGTCATGAAGTGGTGTCTACCCGTTAAGTCTCCTTGTAGACGCAGTACAAGGAAGAGATAGACCTACTATCTATCGGTGTCATGAAGTGGTGTCTACCCGATAAGTCTCCTTGTAGACGCAGTACAAGGAAGAGATAGACCTACTATCTATCGGTGTCATGAAGTGGTGTCTACCCGTTAAGTCTCCTTGTAGACGCAGTACAAGGAAGAGATAGACCTACTATCTATCGGTGTCATGAAGTGGTGTCTACCCGACAAGTCTCCTTGTGGACGCAGTACAAGGAAGAGATAGACCTACTATCTATCGGTGTTATAAAGTGGTGTCTACCCGATAAGTCTCCTTGTAGACGCAGTACAAGGAAGAGGTAGAGCTACTATCTATCGGTGTCATGAAGTGGTGTCTAACTGATAAGTCTCCTTGTAGACGCAGTACAAGGAAACGGTAGACCTACTATCTATCGGTGTCATGAAGTGGTGTCTACCCGATAAGTCTCCTTGTAGACGCAGTACAAGGAAGAAGTAGATCTACTATCTATCGGTGCCATGAAGTGGTGTCTACCCGATAAGTCTACTTGTAGACGCAGTACAAGGAAGCGGTAGACCTACTATCTATCGGTGTCATGAAATGGTGTCTAACCGATAAGTCTCCTTATAGACGCAGTACAAGGAAGCGGTAGAAATACTATCTATCGGTGTCATGAAGTGGTGTCTACCCGATAAGTCTCCTTGTAGACGCAGTACAAGGGAGAGGTAGACCTACTATCTAGCGGTGTCATGAAGTGGTGTCTACCCGATAAGTCTCCTTGTAGACGCATTACAAGAAAGCGGTAGACCTACTATCTATCGGTGTCATGAAGTGGTGTCTACCCGATAAGTCTCCTTGTAGACGCAGTACAAGGTAGCTTTCCTGAGGTAGACCTACTATCTATCGGTGTCATGAGGTGGTGTCTACCCGATAAGTCTTCTTGTAGACGCAGTACATGGATGCTTTCCTGAGGTAGACCTACTATCTATCGGTGTCATGAAGTGGTGTCTACCCGATAAGTCTCTTTGTAGACGCAGTACAAGGAAGCTTTCCTGAGGTAGACATACCATCTATCGGTGTCATGAAGTGGTGCCTACCTGATAAGTCTCCTTGTAGACGCAGTACATGGAAACTTTCCTGAGGTAGACCTACTATCTATCGGTGTCATGAAGTGGTGTCTACCCGATAAGTCTCCTTGTAGACGCAGTACAAGGAAGCGGTAGACCTACTATCTATCGGTGTCATGAAGTGGTGTCTACCCGATAAGTCTCCTTGTAGACGCAGTACAAGGAAGAGATAGACCTACTATCTATCGGTGTCATGAAGTATTGTCTACCCGACAAGTCTCCTTGTAGACGCAGTACAAGGATGAGATAGACCTACTATCTATCGGTGTCATGAAGTGGTGTCTACCCGATAAGTCTCCTTGTAGACGCAGTATAAGGAAGAAGTAGACCTACTATCTATCGGTGCCATGAAGGGGTGTCTACATGATAAGTCTGCTTGTAGACGCAGTACAAGGAAGCGGTAGACCTGCCATCTATCGGTGTCATGAAGTGGTGTCTACCCGATAAGTCTCCTTGTAGACGAAGTACAAGGGAGAGGTAGTCCTACTATCTATCGGTGTCATGAAGTGGTGTCTACCCGATAAGTCTCCTTGTAGACGCAGTACAAGGATGAGTTAGACCTACTATCTATCGGTGTCATGAAGGGGTGTCTAACTGATAAGTCTCCTTGTAGACGCAGTACAAGGAAGCGGTAGACCTACTATCTATCGGTGTCATGAAGTGGTGTCTACCCGATAAGACTCCTTGTAGACGCAGTACAAGGATGAGTTAGACCTACTATCTATCGGTGTCATGAAGTGGTGTCTACCCGATAAGTCTCCTTGTAGACGCAGTACAAGGAAGAAGTAGACCTACTATCTATCGGTGCCATGAAGGGGTGTCTACATGATAAGTCTGCTTGTAGACGCAGTACAAGGAAGCGGTAGACCTGCTATCTATCGGTGTCATGAAGTGGTGTCTACCCGATAAGTCTCCTTGTAGACGAAGTACAAGGGAGAGGTAGTCCTACTATCTATCGGTGTCATGAAGTGGTGTCTACCCGATAAGCCTCCTTGTAGACGCAGTACAAGGAAGCGGTAGACCTACTATCTATCGGTGTCATGAAGTGGTGTCTAACCGATAAGTCTTCTTGTAGACGCAGTACAAGGAAGCGGTAGACCTACTATCTATCGGTGTCATGAAGTGGGGTCTAACCGATAAGTCTTCTTGTAGACGCAGTACAAGGAAGCGGTAGACCTACTATCTATCGGTGTCATGAAGTGGTGTCTACCCGATAAGTCTCTTTGTAGACGCAGTACAAGGAAGCTTTCCTGAGGTAGACCTACTATCTATCGGTGTCATGAAGTGGGGTCTACCCGATAAGTCTCCTTGTAGACGCAGCACAAGAAAGCTTTCCTGAGGTAGACCTACTATCTATCGGTGTCATGAAGTGGTGTCTACCCGATAAGTCTCGTTGTAGACGAAGTACAAGGGAGACGTAGACCTACTATCTATCGGTGTCATGAAGTGGTGTCTAACCGATAAGTCTCCTTGTAGACGCAGTACAAGGAAGCGGTAGACCTACTATCTATCGGTGTCATGAAGTGGTGTCTACCCGATAAGTCTCCTTGTAGACGCAGTACAAGGAAGAAGTAGATCTACTATCTATCGGTGCCATGAAGTGGTGTCTACCCGATAAGTCTTCTTGTAGACCCAGTACAAGGAAGCGGTAGACCTACTATCTATCGGTGTCATGAAGTGGGGTCTACCCGATAAGACTCCTTGTAGACGCAGTACAAGGAAGCTTTCCTGAGGTAGACCTACTATCTATTGGTGTCATGAGGTAGTGTCTACCCGTTAAGTCTCCTTGTAGACGCAGTAAAAGGAAACTTTCCTGAGGTAGACCTACTATCTATCGGTGTCATGAAGTGGTGTCTACCCGATAAGTCTCCTTGTAGACGCAGTACAAGGAAGCCTTCCTGAGGTAGACGTACTATCTATCGGTGTCATGAAGTGGTGTCTACCCGATAAGTCTCCTTGTAGACCCAGTACAAGGAAGCGGTAGACCTACTATCTATCGGTGTCATGAAGTGGGGTCTACCCGATAAGACTCCTTGTAGACGCAGTACAAGGAAGCTTTCCTGAGGTAGACCTACTATCTATTG
Source organism: Prosapia bicincta (assembly GCA_036971475.1). Classification (NCBI taxonomy): domain Eukaryota; kingdom Metazoa; phylum Arthropoda; class Insecta; order Hemiptera; family Cercopidae; genus Prosapia; species Prosapia bicincta. Next base: position 141,261 of record JBAIZL010000097.1, read on the forward strand.
GTGTCATGAGGTAGTGTCTACCCGTTAAGTCTTCTTGTAGACGCAGTACATGGATGCTTTCCTGAGGTAGACCTACTATCTATCGGTGTCATGAAGTGGTGTCTACCCGATAAGTCTCTTTGTAGACGCAGTACAAGGAAGCTTTCCTGAGGTAGACCTACTATCTATCGGTGTCATGAAGTGGTGTCTACCCGATAAGTCTCCTTGCAGACGCAGTACAAGGAAGCTTTCCTGAGGTAGACCTACTATCTATTGGTGTCATGAGGTAGTGTCTACCCGTTAAGTCTCCTTGTAGACGCAGTAAAAGGAAACTTTCCTGAGGTAGACCTACTATCTATCGGTGTCATGAAGTGGTGTCTACCCGATAAGTCTCCTTGCAGACGCAGTACAAGGAAGCTTTCCTGAGGTAGACCTACTATCTATCGGTGTCATGAAGTGGTGTCTAACTGATAAGTCTCCTTGTAGACGCAGTACAAGGAAACGGTAGACCTACTATCTATCGGTGTCATGAAGTGGTGTCTACCCGATAAGTCTCCTTGTAGACGCAGTACAAGGAAGAAGTAGATCTACTATCTATCGGTGCCATGAAGTGGTGTCTACCCGATAAGTCTACTTGTAGACGCAGTACAAGGAAGCGGTAGACCTACTATCTATCGGTGTCATGAAATGGTGTCTAACCGATAAGTCTCCTTATAGACGCAGTACAAGGAAGCGGTAGAAATACTATCTATCGGTGTCATGAAGTGGTGTCTACCCGATAAGTCTCCTTGTAGACGCAGTACAAGGGAGAGGTAGACCTACTATCTATCGGTGTCATGAAGTGGTGTCTACCCGATAAGTCTCCTTGTAGACGCATTACAAGAAAGCGGTAGAAATACTATCTATCGGTGTCATGAAGTGGTTTCTACCCGATAAGTCTCCTTGTAGACGCAGTACAAGGAAGCTTTCCTGAGGTAGACCTACTATCTATCGGTGTCATGAAGTGGTGTCTACCCGATAGGTCTCCTTGTAGACGCAGTACAAGGAAGAAGTAGACCTACTATCTATCGGTGTCATGAAGTGGTGTCTACCCGATAAGTCTCCTTGTAGACGCAGTACAAGGAAGCGGTAGACCTACTATCTATCGGTGTCATGAAGTGGTGTCTACCCGATAAGTCTCCTTGTAGACGTAGTACAAGGAAGCGGTAGACCGACTATCTATCGGTGTCATGAAGTGGTGTCTACCCGATAAATCTCCTGACGCAGTACAAGGGAGATGTAGACCTACTATCTATCGGTGTCATGAAGTGGTGTCTACCCGATAAGTCTCCTTGTAGACGCAGTACAAGGAAGAAGTAGACCTACTATCTATCGGTGTCATGAAGTGGTGTCTACCCGATAAGTCTCCTTGTAGACGCAGTACAAGGAAGAAGTAGACCTACTATCTATCGGTGTCATGAAGTGGTGTCTACCCGATAAGTCTCCTTGTAGACGCAGTACAAGGAAGCGGTAGACCTACTATCTATCGGTGTCATGAAGTGGTGTCTACCCGATAAGTCTCCTTGTAGACGTAGTACAAGGAAGCGGTAGACCGACTATCTATCGGTGTCATGAAGTGGTGTCTACCCGATAAATCTCCTGACGCAGTACAAGGGAGATGTAGACCTACTATCTATCGGTGTCATGAAGTGGTGTCTACCCGATAAATGTTCTTGTAGCCGCAGTACAAGGATGTGGTAGACCTACTATCTATCGGTGTCATGAAGTGGTGTCTACCCGATAAGTCTCCTTGTAGACGTAGTACAAGGAAGCGGTAGACCTACTATCTATCGGTGTCATGAAGTGGTGTCTACCCGATAAATCTCCTGACGCAGTACAAGGGAGATGTAGACCTACTATCTATCGGTGTCATGAAGTGGTGTCTACCCGATAAATGTTCTTGTAGCCGCAGTACAAGGATGTGGTAGACCTACTATCTATCGGTGTCATGAAGTGGTGTCTACCCGATAAATGTTCTTGTAGCCGCAGTACAAGGATGTGGTAGACCTACTATCTATCGGTGTCATGAAGTGGTGTCTACCCGATAAATGTTCTTGTAGACGCAGTACAAGGAAGAGGTAGACCTACTATCTATCGGTGTCATGAAGTGGTGTCTACCCGATAGGTCTCCTTGTAGACGCAGTACAAGGTAGAGGTAGACCTACTATCTATCGGTGTTATGAAGTGGTGTCTACCCGATAAGTCTTCTTGTAGACGCAGTACAAGGAAGAGGTAGACCTACTATCTATCGGTGTCATGAAGTGGTGTCTACCCGATAAGTCTCCTTGTAGACGCAGTTAAAGGAAGAGGTAGACCTACTATCTATCGGTGTCATGAAGTGGTGTCTACCCGATAAGTCTCCTTGAAGACGCAGTACATGGAAGAAGTAGACCTACTATCTATCGGTGTCATGAAATGGTGTTTACCCGATACGTCTCCTTGTAGACGCAGTACAAGGAAGCGGTAGACCTACTATCTTTCGGTGTCATGAAGTGGTGTCTACCCGATAAGTCTCCTTGTAGACGCAGTACAAGGAAGCTTTCCTGAGGTAGACCTACTATCTATCGGTGTCATGAAGTGGTGTCTGCCCGATAAGTCTCCTTGTAGACGCAGTACAAGGAAGCGGTAGACCTACTATCTATTGGTGTCATGAAGTGGTGTCTACCCGATAAGTCCTATTGTAGACGCAGTACAAGGAAGCGGTAGACCTACTATCTATCGGTGTCATGAAGTGGTGTCTACCCGATAAGTCTCCTTGTAGACGCAGTACATGGTAGCGGTAAACATACTATCTATAGGTGTCATGAGGTGGTGTTAACCGATAAGTCTCCTTGTAGACGCAGTACAAGGAAGCGGTAGACCTACTATCTATCGGTGTCATGAAGTGGTGTCTACCCGATAAGTCTCCTTGTAGACGCAGTACAAGGAAGAGGTAGGCCTACTATCTATCGGTGTCATGAAGTGGTGTCTACCCGATAAGTCTCCTTGTAGACGCAGTACAAGGAAGCGGTAGACCTACTATCTATCGGTGTCATGAAGTGATGTCTACCCGATAAGTCTCCTTGTAGACGCAGTACAAGGAAGAGGTAGACCTACTATCTATCGGTGTCATGAAGTGGTGTCTACCCGATAAGTCTCCTTGTAGACGCAGTACAAGGAATAGGTAGACCTACTATCTATCGGTGTCATGAAGTGGTGTCTACCCGATAAGTCTCCTTGTAAACGCAGTACAAGGAAGCGGTAGACCTACTATCTATCGGTGTCATGAAGTGGTGTTTCCCCGATAAGTCTCCTTGTAGACGCAGTACAAGGAAGCGGTAGACCTACTATCTATCGGTGTCATGAAGTGGTGTCTACCCAATAAGTCTCCTTGTAGACGCAGTACTCGGAAAAGGTAGGAAGTATTGGGAAAAGGAGACAATATAGGCAATGTTGCTCTCCTGAGGTAGACAACAGAAGGAAATAGGGGCGTTATGCAAGGAGATTAAACTCTAGGGCTTAAGGAGTAAGGAAATATTTTACTCCTGTTCATTGCCTTCTTATACTCTGTCACAATAATAGAAGTATTACACCGTACTTTGAGGGATTGTAGTTTCTATAATAGCTTTACATATGGCCACCAAGGAACGAGAGGGTGGAACACAAACCGCATACTCTAAGGAGGCCCAAGCTCTAAGCACTGAGGGACAAGGAACTGCATGAGCCAAGGTCCTCAACAGGTTTGGCAGCAATATAGGGCGCTTAACTGCTAACCTGAAGCCCCTGAGTAAAACGTAGTACTTAGGGTCAAACCGGATTTAATGTAGGTGGATGGAGGGCACCTCTGCCCAAGGAGAAACTCCTATGTGGGCGAGGGAGATCCAGAAGTGCATATCTAGTGGCTACACCTCCCTCAGTAGGTGCGACCCGCACAAGGAGATTCTAACAATAATTCTAAAATATCACTCCACCTTTACTACGGCACGTAGCCGTAACTGCGTAACGAGGACTTACTACGTTACTTGGGCGCAGGCGCGAATCGATCGGACCTGAATTCCGTTGGCCGTGACGTCATTTATAGCTTAGCCTTTACGCCTTAAATCTGTCTATCCCAAGATGCGTAATGGGGAAGACAGATCTTCACGTGTTTAAACCTTCGCCAAAATAACGTGACAGATTAGTTACCATCTTCATTTTATTATTTATCTCTGGGCGGAGGTAAGGAGATAGATATTAATAATAGCATCGCATATGAGGGTTCACGTAACTCACTTGGACCTACTTCTCATCAACGTCATAAAGGTGACTCTACCCATTATGCTCGCTTGTAACAGATAGGGTAAAGAGGGCAAGGGAAATCAAGGTAGGGCGGAGGTAAGGAGATAGATATTAATAATAGCATCGCATATGAGGGTTCACGTAACTCACTTGAACCTATTTTTCATCAACGTCATAAAGGTGACTGGACCCATTATGCTCGCTTGTAACAGATAGAGTAAAGAGGGCAAGGGAAATCAATCTTTAAATTTGATTGGCTTCCTTTTGGCGTTATATATTATTCCTGGTTATATATTATCTTGTGTAGAGTCCTGGTTATATATAGTCTAGTGCATAGTCCTGGTTATATATTATCTTGTGTAGTGTCCTGGTTATATATTGTCTAGTGCATAGTCCTGGTTATATATTATCTTTCGTAGTTTCCTGGTTCTATATTATCTTGTTTATTGTCCTGGTTATATATTATCTTGTGTAGAGTCCTGGTTATATATTGTCTAGTGCATAGTCCTGGTTATACATTATTTTATTTTGTGCCCTGGTTATATATTTTCTAGTGCATAGACCTGGTTATATATGATCTTGTTTAGTGCCCTGGTTATATATTTTCTAGTGCATGATTCTGGTTATATATTATCTTATTTAGTAAACTGTTTATATATTGTGTAGTGCATAGTCCTGGTTATATATTATCTTGTTTAGTGTTCTGGTTATATATCATATTATGTAGAGTCCTGGTTATATATTGTCTAGTGCATAGTCCTGATTATATCTTATCTTGCGAAGTGTCCTGGTTATATATTATCTTGTTTAGTGTCTTGCTTATATATTATCTTGTGTAAAGTCTTGGTTATATATTGTCTAGTGCATGATTCTGGTTATATATTATCTTATTTAGTAAACTGTTTATATATTGTCTAGTGCATAGTCCTGGTTATATATTATCTTGTTTAGTGTCCTGGTTATATATTGCCCAGTGCATCCTGGTTATATGTTATCTTGTGTAGTGTCCTGGATATATATTGTCTAGTGCATAGTCCTGCTTATATATATATATATATATATATATATATATATATATATATATATATTATATTGGGTAGTGTCTTAGTTTTATATTGACTAGTGCATAGTCCTGCTTATATATTGTCTTGCATAATCCTAGTTATATATTGTCTCTTAGAGTGTCCTGCTTATATATTGTCTTGCATAGGCCTGGTTATATATTATCTTGTGTAATGTCCTAGCTATATATTGTCTAATGCATAGTCCTGGTTATATATTATCTTGTGTAGTGTCTTGGTTATATATTGTCTACTGCATAATCCTGGTTTTATATTATCTTGTGTTGTGTCCTGGATATATATTGTCTAGTGCATAGTCCTGGTTATAAATTGTCTAATACATAGTCCTGGTTACATATTATCTTGTGTAGTGTCCTGGATATATATTGTCTAATGCATAGTCCTGGTTATATATTATCTTGTGTAGTGTCTTGGTTATATGTTGTCTACTGCTTAATCCTGGTTTTATATTATCTTGTGTTGTGTCCTGGATATATATTGTCTAATACATAGTCTTGGTTATATATTATCTTGTGTAGTGTCTGGGTTATATATTATCTACTGCATAATCCTGGTTTTATATTATATTGTGTAGTGTCCTGGATATATATTGTCTAGTGCATAGTCCTGGTTATAAATTATATTGTGTAGTGTCTTGGTTTTATATTGACTAATGCATAGTCCTGGTTATATATTGTCTAATGCATAGTCCTGGTTATATATTGTCTAATACATAGTCCTGGTTATATATTATCTTGTGTAGTGTCCTGGCTATATATTGTCTAATGCATAGTCCTGGTTATATATTGTCTAATGCATAGTCCTGGTTATATATTGTCTCTTAGAGTGTCCTGCTTATATATTGTCTTGCATAGGCCTGGTTATATATTGTCTCCAAGAGTGACCTGCTTATATATTGTCTTGCATAGGCCTGGTTATATATTATCTTGTGTAGTGTCCTGGCTATATATTGTCTAGTGCATAGTCCTGGTTATATATTATCTTGTGTAGTGTCCTGGCTATAAATTGTCTAGTGCATAGTCCTGATTATATATTATCTTGTGTAGTGTCCTGGCTATATATTGTCTAGTGCATAGTCCTGGTTATATATTATCTTGTGTAGTGTCCTGGCTATATATTGTCTAGTGCATAGTCCTGGTTATATATTATCTTGTGTAGTGTCCTGGCTATATATTGTGTAGTGCATAGTCCTGGTTATATATTATCTTGTGTAGTGTCCTGGCTATATATTGTCTAATGCATAGTCCTGGTTATATATTGTCTAATACATAGTCCTGGTTATATATTATCTTGTGTAGTGTCCTGGCTATATATTGTCTAATGCATAGTCCTGGTTATATATTGTCTAATGCATAGTCCTGGTTATATATTGTCTGATACATAGTCCTGGTTATATATTGTCTCTTAGAGTGTCCTGCTTATATATTGTCTTGCATAGGCCTGGTTATATATTATCTTGTGTAGTGTCCTGGTTATATATTGTCTAATGCATAGTCCTGGTTATATATTGTCTAATGCATAGTCCTGGTTATATATTGTCTCTTAGAGTGTCCTGCTTATATATTGTCTTGCATAGGCCTGGTTATATATTATCTTGTGTAGTATCCTGGCTATATATTGTCTAATGCATAGTCCTGGTTATATATTGTCTAATGCATAGTCCTGGTTATATATTGTCTCTTAGAGTGTCCTGCTTATATATTGTCTTGCATAGGCCTGGTTATATTATCTTGTGTAGTGTCCTGGCTATATATTGTCTAATGCATAGTCCTGGTTATATATTGTCTAATACGTAGTCCTGGTTATATATTATCTTGTGTAGTGTCCTGGCTATATATTGTCTAATGCATAGTCCTGGTTATATATTGTGTAATACATAGTCCTGGTTATATATTATCTTGTGTAGTGTCTTGGTTATATATTGTCTAATGCATAGTCCTGGTTATATATTGTCTAATGCATAGTCATGGTTATATATTGTCTCTTAGAGTGTCCTGCTTATATATTGTCTTGCATAGGCCTGGTTATATTATCTTGTGTAGTGTCCTGGCTATATATTGTCTAATGCATAGTCCTGGTTATATATTGTCTAATACGTAGTCCTGGTTATATATTATCTTGTGTAGTGTCCTGGCTATATATTGTCTAATGCATATTCCTGGTTATATATTGTCTAATACATAGTCCTGGTTATATATTATCTTGTGTAGTGTCTTGGTTATATATTGTCTAATGCATAGTCCTGGTTATATATTGTCTAATGCATAGTCCTGGTTATATATTGTCTCTTAGAGTGTCCTGCTTATATATTGTCTTGCATAGGCCTGGTTATATTATCTTGTGTAGTTTCCTGGCTATATATTGTCTAATGCATAGTCCTGGTTATATATTGTCTAATACGTAGTCCTGGTTATATATTATCTTGTGTAGTGTCCTGGCTATATATTGTCTAATGCATAGTCCTGGTTATATATTGTCTAATACATAGTCCTGGTTATATATTATCTTGTGTAGTATCCTGGCTATATATTGTCTAATGCATAGTCCTGGTTATATATTGTCTAATGCATAGTCCTGGTTATATATTGTCTCTTAGAGTGTCCTGCTTATATATTGTCTTGCATAGGCCTGGTTATATTATCTTGTGTAGTGTCCTGGCTATATATTGTCTAATGCATAGTCCTGGTTATATATTGTCTAATACGTAGTCCTGGTTATATATTATCTTGTGTAGTGTCCTGGCTATATATTGTCTAATGCATAGTCCTGGTTATATATTGTCTAATACATAGTCCTGGTTATATATTATCTTGTGTAGTGTCTTGGTTATATATTGTCTACTGCATAATCGTGGTTTTATATTATCTTGTGTTGTGTCCTGGCTATATATTGTCTAGTGCATAGTCCTGGTTATAAATTATATTGTGTAGTGTCTTGGTTTTATATTGACTAGTGCATAGTCCTGGTTATATATTGTCTCTTAGAAGGTCCTGCTTATATATTGTCTTGCATAGGCCTGGTTATATATTATCTTGTGTAGTGTCCTGGCTATATATTGTCTATTGCATATTCCTGGTTATATATTATCTTGTGTAGTGTCTTGGTTATATATTGTCTACTGCATAATCCTGATTTTATATTATCTTGTGTTGTGTCCTGGATATATATTGTCTAATACATAGTCCTGGTTATATATTATCTTGTGTAGTGTCTTGGTTATATATTGTCTACTGCATAATCCTGGTTTTATATTATCTTGTGTTGTGTCCTGGCTATATATTGTCTAATACATAGTCCTGGTTATATATTATCTTGTGTAGTGTCTTGGTTATATATTGTCTACTGCATAATCCTGGTTTTATATTATCTTGTGTTGTGTCCTGGATATATATTGTCTAGTGCATAGTCCTGGTTATAAATTATATTGTGTAGTGTCTTGGTTTTATATTGACTAGTGCATAGTCCTGGTTATATATTGTCTCTTAGAGTGTCCTGCTTATATATTGTCTTGCATAGGCCTGGTTATATATTATCTTGTGTAGTGTCCTGGCTATATATTGTCTAATGCATAGTCCTGGTTATATATTGTCTAATGCATAGTCCTGGTTATATATTATCTTGTGTAGTGTCCTGGCTATATATTGTGTAATGCATAGTCCTGGTTATATATTGTCTAATACATAGTCCTGGTTATATATTATCTTGTGTAGTGTCCTGGCTATATATTGTCTAATGCATAGTCCTGGTTATATATTGTCTAATGCATAGTCCTGGTTATATATTATCTTGTGTAGTGTCCTGGCTATATATTGTCTAGTGCATAGTCCTGGTTATATATTATCTTGTGTAGTGTCCTGGATATATATTGTCTAGTGCATAGTCCTGCTTATATATATATATATATATATATATATATATATATATATATATATATATATTATATTGGGTAGTGTCTTAGTTTTATATTGACTAGTGCATAGTCCTGGTTATATATTGTCTTGCATAATCCTAGTTATATATTGTCTCTTAGACTGTCCTGCTTATATATTATCTTGCATAGGCCTGGTTATATATTATCTTGTGTAATGTCCTGGCTATATATTGTCTAATGCATAGTCCTGGTTATATATTGTCTAATATATAGTCCTGGTTATATATTATCTTGTGTAGTGTCTTGGTTATATATTGTCTACTGCATAGTCCTGGTTATAAATTATATTGTGTAGTGTCTTGGTTATATTTTTCTAGTGCATAGTCCTGGTTATATTTTATCTTGTTTTGTGTCTCGGTTATATATTATCTTGTGTAGTGTCCTGGTTTTATATTGTCTAGTGCATAGGCCTGGTTATATATCATATTGTGTAGAGTCCTGGTTATATATTGTCTAGTGCATAATCCTGGTTATATATTATCTTGTTTAGTGTCCTGGTTATATAATATTTTGTGTAGAGTCCTGGTTGTATATTGTCTTGTTTAGTGTCCTGGTTATATATTGTCTAGTGCATAGTCCTGGTTATATATTATCTTGCGAAGTGTCTTGGTTATATAATATCTTGCGAAGTGTCCTTGTTATATATTATCTTGTATAGTGTCCTGGTTATATATTATCTTGTGTAGAGTCCTGGTTATATATTGTCTATTGGATAGTTCTGGGTATACATTATCTTATTTAGTGTTCTAGTTATATATTGTCTAGTGCATAACCCTGGTTATATATTATCTTGTGTTGTGTCCTGGTTATATATTATCTTGTGTAGTGTCCTGGATATATATTGTCTAGTGCATAGTCCTGGTTTTATATTGACTTGTGCATAGTCCTGGTTATATATTGTCTTGCATAATCCTGGTTATATATTGTCTCTTAAAGTGTCCTGCTTATATATTGTCTTGCATAGTCCTGGTTATATATTATCTTGTGTAGTGTCCCAACTATATATTGTCTATTTCATAGTTATGATTATATATTGTCTTGTGTAGTGGTTCTGGTTATATATTGTCTTGCGTAGTCCTGCTTATATATTGTCTAATACATAGTCCTGGTTATATATTATCTTGTGTAGTGTCCCAACTATATATTGTCTATTTCATAGTTATGATTATATATTGTCTTGTGTAGTGGTTCTGGTTATATATTGTCTTGCGTAGTGTCCTGTTTATACATTGACCTGTGTATAGTCCTGGTTATATATTGTATTGTGTAGACACCTAGTTATATATTTTCTTGTGCATAGTCCTGGTTATATAGTGTCTCCATTATATACACCTTTATATATTTTGTCTTGTTTAGAGATCTAGTTATATACTGTCTCTTGTAGAGTCCTGGTTATTCATTGACTTGTGCATAATCCAAGTTATATTTTATCTTGTGTAGTGTCACGGTTAAATATTATCTAATGCATAGTCCTGGTTATATATATATATATATATATATACTATTTGTATAATATTATATAATATATATTGTCTTGGGTAGAGACCTGGTTATAGATTGTCTTGGGTAGAGACCTGTATTTATATTGTCTTGGGTAGAGACCCGATTATATATAATCATATAATCTTGGGTAGAGACCTGGTTATATATTGTCTTGTGTAGTGTCCTGGTTATATATTGTCTTGTGTAGTGTCCTGTATATATATTGTATAGTGCATATTTCTGGTTATATATTGTCTTGTGTAGTGTCCTGGTTATATATTGTCTTGTGTAGTGTCCTGGTTATATATTGTCTTGTGTAGTGTCCTGGTTATATATTGTCTTGTGTAGTGTCCTGGTTATATATTGTCTTGTGTAGTGTCCTGGTTATATATTGTCTTGTGTAGTGTCCTGTATATATATTGTATAGTGCATATTTCTGGTTATATATCGTTTTTGTAGAGACCAGGTTATATATTGTCTTGGATGGAGATCTGAATATATATTTCTTTGTGCAGAGATCTGGTTATATCGTCTTTTGTAGAGACCTGATTATATATTGTCTTGAGTGTAGACCTGATTGTCTTGGGTAGAGACGTGTTTATATATTGTCTTGAGTATAGACCTGATTGTCTTGGGTAGAGACCTGATTATATATTGTCTTGCGTAGAGACCTGAATATATATTGCCTTATGCAGAGACCTGGTTATATCGTCTTGTGCATAGTCCTGGTTATATCGTCTTGTGCATAGTCCTGATTATATCGTCGTAAGTATAGACCTGATTATACATTGTTTTTAGTAGAGACCTGGTTATATATTGTCTTGGGTAGAGACCAGGTTATTGATTGTCTTGTGTAGAGATCTTGATAAATCTTTTGTGTTGTGTAGATACCTGGTTATATATATAGTTTTGCGCAGAGACCTAGTTATATATTGTCATGTGCATAGCCTGGTTATATATTATCTTGTGTAGTGTCCTGGAAATATATTGTCTAGTGCATAGTCCTGGTTATATATTGTCTTGCATAATCCTGGTTATATATTGTCTCTTAGAGTGTCCTGCCTATATATCGTCTTGCATAGTCCTGGTTATATATTATCTTGTGTAGTGTCCCGGCTATATATTGTGTAATGCATAGTCCTGGTTATATATTATCTTGCATAATCCTGGTTATATATTGTCTCTTAGAGTGTCCTGCCTATATATCGTCTTGCATTGTCCTGGTTATATATTGACTTGCATAATCCTGGTTATATATTGTCTCTTAGAGTGTCCTGCCTATATATCGTCTTGCATAGTCCTGGTTATATATTATATTGTGTAGTGTCCCGGCTATATATTGTGTAATGCATAGTCCTGGTTATATATTATCTTGTGTAGTGTCTTGGTTATATATTGACTATTGCATAGTTCCGGTTATATATTGACTAGTGCACAGTCCTGGTTGTATATTATCTTGTGCAGTGTCTTGGTTATATATTGTCCAATGCATAGTTCTGGTTATATATTGTCTAATGCATAGTCCTGGTTATATATTATCTTGTGTAGTGTCTTGGTTATATATTATTTGTTGCATAGTTCTGGTTATATATTGACTAGTGCATAGTGCTGGTTATATATTATCTTGTGTTGTGTCTTGGTTATATATTGTCTAATGCATAGTCCTGGTTATATATTATCTTGTGTAGGGTCTTGGTTATATATTTTCTATTGCATAATTCTGGTTATATATTGACTTGTGTAGTGTCTTGGTTATATATTGTCTTCATAATCCTGGTTATATATTGTCTTTTAGAGTGTCCAGCTTATATGTTGTCTAATGCATAGTCCTGGTTATATATTGTCTCTTTGAGTGTCCCGCTTATATGTTGTCTAATGCATAGTGCTGGTTATATATTATCTTGTGTAGAGTCCCGGCTATATATTGTCTAATGCATAGTCCTGGTTATATATTTCCTTGTGTAGTGTCTTGGTTATATATTTTCTATTGCATAGTTCTGTTTATATATTGTCTAATGCGTAGTCCTGGTTATATATTATCTTGTGTAGTGTCTTGTATATATATTGTATAATGGATAGTTCTAGTTATATATTGTCTAATGCATAGTCCTAGTTATGTATTATCTAGTGTAGTATCTTGGTTATATATTGTCTAATGCATAGTTCTGGTTATATATTGTCTAAAGAATAGTCCTGGATATATATTATCATGTGTAGTGTCTTGGTTATATATTGTCTATTGCATAGTACTGGTTATATATTGTCTTGCGCAGAGACCTAGTTGTATATTGTCATGTGCACAGTCCTGGTTATATATTATCTTGTGCATAGTCATGGTTATATATCGTTTTGGGTAGATACCTAGTTATATATCGTCTTGCGTAGAGACCTAGTTATATATTGTATGCGTATAGTTCTGGTTATATATTGTCTTGTGCATAGTCGTGGTTATATATCGTTTTGGGTAGATACCTGGTTATATATCGTTTTGTGTAGACCCTAGTTATATATTGTCATGCGTATAGTCCTGGTTATATATTGTCTTGTGCATATTCGTGGTTTTATATAGTTTTGGGTAGATACCTGTTTAATATCGTCTTGTGTAGAGACTTATATATATACATTGTCATGTGTATAGTCCTGGTTATATATTGTCATGTGCATATTCGTGGTTATATATCGTTCTGGGTAGATACCTGGATATATATCGTCTTGCGCAGAGACCTAGTTATATATTATCATGCGTATAGTCCTGGTTATATATTGTCTTGTGCATAGTCGTGGTTATATATCGATTTGGGTAGATACCTGGTTATATATCATCTTGCGCAGAGACCTAGTTTTATATTGTCATGTGCACAGTCCTGGTTATATTTTATCTTGTGCATAGTCGTGGTTATATATCGTTTTGGGTAGATACCTTGTTATATATCGTTTTGTGTAGAGACCTAGTTATATATTGTCATGTGCACAGTCCTGGTTATATTTTATCTTGTGCATAGTCGTGGTTATATATCGTTTTGGGTAGATACCTGGTTATATATCGTCTTGCGCAGAGACCAAGTTATATATTGTCATGCGTATAGTCCTGCTTATATATTGTCTTGTGCATAGTCGTGGTTATATATCGTTTTGGGTAGAGACCTAGTTATATATTGTCATGTGCACAGTCCTGGTTATATTTTATCTTGTGCATAGTCGTGGTTATATATCGTTTTGGGTAGATACCTGGTTATATATCGTCTTGCGCAGAGACCTAGTTATATATTGTCATGGGCATAGTCCTGGTTAAATATTGTCTTGTACATATTCGTGGTTATATATCGTTCTGGGTAGAGACCTAGTTATATATTGTCATGCGTATAGTCCTGGTGATAAATTGTCCTGTGCATATTCGTGGTTATATATCGTTTTGGGTAGATACCTGGTTATATATCGTCTTGCGCAGAGACCTAGTTATATATTATCATGCGTATCGTCCTGGTTATATATTGTCTTGTGCATAGTCGTGGTTTTATATCGTTTTGGGTAGATACCTGGTTATATATCATCGTGCGCAGAGACCTAGTTTTATATTGTCATGTGCACAGTCCTGGTTATATTTTATCTTGTGCATAGTCGTGCTTATATATCGCTTTGTGTAGAGACCTAGTTATATATTGTCATGCGTATTGTTCTGGTGATAAATTGCCCTGTGTATATACGTGGTTATATATCGTTTTGGGTAGAGACCTAGTTATATATTGTCATGTGCATAGTCCTGGTTATATATTGTCTTGTACATATTCGTGGTTATATATCGTTCTGGGTAGATACCTGTTTAATATCGTCTTGTGTAGAGTTATATATATAAATTGTTATGTGTATAGTCCTGGTTATGTATTGTCTTGTGCATAGTACTGGTTATATATTGTCTTGTGCATAGTCGTGGTTATATATCGTTTTGGGTAGATACCTGGTTATATATCGTCTTGCGCAGAGACCTAGTTATATATTGTCATGTGTATAGTCCTGGTTATATATTGTCTTGTGCATAGTCGTGGTTATATATCGTTTTGGGTAGATACCTGGTTATATATCGTCTTGCGCAGAGACCTAGTTATATATTGTCATGTGTATAGTCCTGGTTATATATTGTCTTGTACATATTCGTGGTTATATATCGTTCTGGGTAGATACCTGTTTAATATCGTCTTGTGTAGAGTTATATATATAAATTGTTATGTGTATAGTCCTGGTTATATATTGTCTTGTGCATAGTCCTGGTTATATATTGTCATGCGTATAGTCCTGCTTATATATTGTCTTGTGCATAGTCGTGGTTATATATCGTTTTGGGTAGAGACCTAGTTATATATTGTCATGCGTATAGTCCTGGTGATAAATTGTCCTGTGCATATTCTTGGTTATATATCGCTTTGGGTAGATACCTGGTTATATATCGTCTTGCGCAGAGACCTAGTTATATATTATCATGCGTATAGTCCTGTTATATATATTGTCTTGTGCATAGTCGTGGTTATATATCGTTTTGGGTAGATACCTGGATATATATCGTCTTGCGCAGAGACCAAGTTATATATTGTCATGCGTATAGTCCTGCTTATATATTGTCTTGTGCATAGTCGTGGTTATATATCGTTTTGGGTAGATACCTGGATATATATCGTCTTGCGCAGAGACCAAGTTATATATTATCATGCGTATAGTCCTGTTATATATATTGTCTTGTGCATAGTCGTGGTTATATATCGTTTTGGGTAGATACCTGGATATATATCGTCTTGCGCAGAGACCAAGTTATATATTGTCTTGTGCATAGTCGTGGTTATATATCGTTTTGGGTAGAGACCTAGTTATATATTGTCATGCGTATAGTCCTGGTGATAAATTGTCCTGTGCATATTCGTGGTTATATATCGTTTTGGATAGATACCTGGTTATATATCGTTTTGTGTAGAGACCTAGTTATATATTGTCATGCGTATAGTCCTGGTTATATATTGTCTAGTGCATAATCCTGGTTATATATTATCTTGTTTAGTGTCCTGGTTATATATTATTTTGTGTAGAGTCCTGGTTGTATATTGTCTTGTTTAGTGTCCTGGTTATATATTGTCTAGTGCATAGTCCTGGTTATATATTATCTTGCGAAGTGTCTTGGTTATATAATATCTTGCGAAGTGTCCTTGTTATATATTATCTTGTATAGTGTCCTGGTTATATATTATCTTGTGTAGAGTCCTGGTTATATATTGTCTATTGGATAGTTCTGGGTATACATTATCTTATTTAGTGTTCTAGTTATATATTGTCTAGTGCATAACCCTGATTATATATTATCTTGTGTTGTGTCCTGGTTATATATTATCTTGTGTAGTGTCCTGGATATATATTGTCTAGTGCATAGTCCTGGTTTTATATTGACTTGTGCATAGTCCTGGTTATATATTGTCTTGCATAATCCTGGTTATATATTGTCTCTTAAAGTGTCCTGCTTATATATTGTCTTGCATAGTCCTGGTTATATATTATCTTGTGTAGTGTCCCAACTATATATTGTCTATTTCATAGTTATGATTATATATTGTCTTGTGTAGTGGTTCTGGTTATATATTGTCTTGCGTAGTGTCCTGTTTATACATTGACCTGTGCATAGTCCTGGTTATATATTGTATTGTGTAGACACCTAGTTATATATTTTCTTGTGCATAGTCCTGGTTATATAGTGTCTCCATTATATACACCTTTATATATTTTGTCTTGTTTAGAGATCTAGTTATATACTGTCTCGTGTAGAGTCCTGGTTATTCATTGACTTGTGCATAATCCAAGTTATATTTTATCTTGTGTAGTGTCACGGTTAAATATTATCTAATGCATAGTCCTGGTTATATATTATATATATATATATATATATATATATATATATATATATATATATACTATTTGTATAATATTATATAATATATATTGTCTTGGGTAGAGACCTGGTTATAGATTGTCTTGGGTAGAGACCTGTATTTATATTGTCTTGGGTAGAGACCCGATTATATATAATCATATAATCTTGGGTAGAGACCTGGTTATATATTGTCTTGTGTAGTGTCCTGGTTATATATTGTCTTGTGTAGTGTCCTGTATATATATTGTATAGTGCATATTTCTGGTTATATATCGTTTTTGTAGAGACCAGGTTATATATTGTCTTGGATGGAGATCTGAATATATATTTCTTTGTGCAGAGATCTGGTTATATCGTCTTTTGTAGAGACCTGATTATATATTGTCTTGAGTGTAGACCTGATTGTCTTGGGTAGAGACGTGTTTATATATTGTCTTGAGTATAGACCTGATTGTCTTGGGTAGAGACCTGATTATATATTGTCTTGCGTAGAGACCTGAATATATATTGCCTTGTGCAGAGACCTGGTTATATCGTCTTGTGCATAGTCCTGGTTATATCGTCTTGTGCATAGTCCTGATTATATCGTCGTAAGTATAGACCTGATTATACATTGTTTTTGGTAGAGACCTGGTTATATATTGTCTTGGGTAGAGACCAGGTTATTGATTGTTTTGTGTAGAGATCTTGATAAATCTTTTGTGTTGTGTAGATACCTGGTTATATATATAGTTTTGCGCAGAGACCTAGTTATATATTGTCATGTGCATAGCCTGGTTATATATTATCTTGTGTAGTGTCCTGGAAATATATTGTCTAGTGCATAGTCCTGGTTATATATCGTCTTGCATAGTCCTGGTTATATATTATCTTGTGTATTGTCTTGGTTATATATTGACTATTGCATAGTTTCGGTTATATATTGACTAGTGCACAGTCCTGGTTGTATATTATCTTGTGCAGTGTCTTGGTTATATATTGTCCAATGCATAGTTCTGGTTATATATTGTCTAATGCATAGTCCTGGTTATATATTATCTTGTGTAGTGTCTTGGTTATATATTGTTTGTTGCATAGTTCTGGTTATATATTGACTAGTGCATAGTGCTGGTTATATATTATCTTGTGTAGTGTCTTGGTTATATATTGTCTAATGCATAGTCCTGGTTATATATTATCTTGTGTAGGGTCTTGGTTATATATTTTATATTGCATAATTCTGGTTATATATTGACTTGTGTAGTGTCTTGGTTATATATTGTCTTCATAATCCTGGTTATATATTGTCTCTTAGAGTGTCCAGCTTATATGTTGTCTAATGCATAGTCCTGGTTATATATTTCCTTGTGTAGTGTCTTGGTTATATATTTTCTATTGCATAGTTCTGTTTATATATTGTCTAATGCGTAGTCCTGGTTATATATTATCTTGTGTAGTGTCTTGTATATATATTGTATAATGGATAGTTCTAGTTATATATTGTCTAATGCATAGTCCTAGTTATGTATTATCTAGTGTAGTATCATGGTTATATATTGTCTAATGCATAGTTCTGGTTATATATTGTCTAAAGAATAGTCCTGGATATATATTATCATGTGTAGTGTCTTGGTTATATATTGTCTATTGCATAGTACTGGTTATATATTGTCTAATGGATAGTCCTGGTTATATATTGTCTTGCGTAGTGTCCTGGTTATACATTGTCATGTGCATAGTCATGGTTATATATTGTCTTGTGCATAGTCGTGGTTATATATCGATTTGGGTAGATACCTGGTTATATATTGTCTTGCGCAGAGACCTAGTTGTATATTGTCATGTGCACAGTCCTGGTTATATATTATCTTGTGCATAGTCATGGTTATATATCGTTTTGGGTAGATACCTAGTTATATATCGTCTTGCGTAGAGACCTAGTTATATATTGTATGCGTATAGTTCTGGTTATATATTGTCTTGTGCATAGTCGTGGTTATATATCGTTTTGGGTAGATACCTGGTTATATATCGTTTTGTGTAGACCCTAGTTATATATTGTCATGCGTATAGTCCTGGTTATATATTGTCTTGTGCATATTCGTGGTTTTATATAGTTTTGGGTAGATACCTGTTTAATATCGTCTTGTGTAGAGACTTATATATATATATATTGTCATGTGTATAGTCCTGGTTATAAATTGTCTTTTGCATATTCGTGGTTTTATATAGTTTTGGGTAGATACCTGTTTAATATCGTCTTGTGTAGAGACTTATATATATACATTGCCATGTGTATAGTCCTGGTTATATATTGTCTTGTGCATATTCGTGGTTATATATCGTTCTGGGTAGATACCTGGATATATATCGTCTTGCGCAGAGACCTAGTTATATATTGTCATGCGTATAGTCCTGGTTATATATTGTCTTGTGCATATTCGTGGTTATATATCGTTTTGGGTAGATACCTGTTTAATATCGTCTTGTGTAGAGACTTATATATATATATTGTCATGTGTATAGTCCTGGTTATATATTGTCTTGTGCATATTCGTGGTTATATATCGTTCTGGGTAGATACCTGGTTATATATCGTCTTGCGCAGAGACCTAGTTATATATTGTCATGCGTATAGTCCTGGTTATATATTGTCTTGGGCATAGTCGTGGTTATATATCGTTTTGGGTAGATACCTGGTTATATATCGTTTTGTGTAGAGACCTAGTTATATATTGTCATGTGTATAGTCCTGGTTATATATTGTCTTGTGCATATTCGTGGTTTTATATCGTTTTGGGTAGATACCTGTTTAATATCGTCTTGTGTAGAGACTTATATATATATATTGTCATGTGTATAGTCCTGGTTATAAATTGTCTTTTGCATATTCGTGGTTTTATATAGTTTTGGGTAGATACCTGTTTAATATCGTCTTGTGTAGAGACTTATATATATACATTGTCATGTGTATAGTCCTGGTTATATATTGTCTTGTGCATATTCGTGGTTATATATCGTTCTGGGTAGATACCTGGATATATATCGTCTTGCGCAGAGACCTAGTTATATATTGTCATGCGTATAGTCCTGGTTATATATTGTCTTGTGCATAGTCGTGGTTAATATCGTTTTGGGTAGATACCTGGTTATATATCGTTCTGGGTAGAGACCTAGTTATATATTGTCATGCGTATAGTCCTGCTTATATATTGTCTTGTGCATATTCGTGGTTATATATCGTTTTGGGTAGATACCTGGATATATATCGTCTTGCGCAGAGACCTAGTTATATATTGTCATGCGTATAGTCCTGGTTATATATTGTCTTGTGCATAGTCGTGGTTATATATCGTTCTGGGTAGATACCTGGATATATATCGTCTTGCGCAGAGACCTAGTTATATATTGTCATGCGTATAGTCCTGGTTATATATTGTCTTGTGCATAGTCGTGGTTATATATCGTTTTGGGTAGATACCTGGTTATATATCGTTCTGGGTAGAGACCTAGTTATATATTGTCATGTGTATAGTCCTGGTTATATATTGTCTTGTGCATAGTCGTGGTTATATATCGTTCTGGGTAGATACCTGGATATATATCGTCTTGCGCAGAGACCTAGTTATATATTGTCATGCGTATAGTCCTGGTTATATATTGTCTTGTGCATAGTCGTGGTTATATATCGTTTTGGGTAGATACCTGGTTATATATCGTTCTGGGTAGAGACCTAGTTATATATTGTCATGTGTATAGTCCTGGTTATATATTGTCTTGTGCATATTCGTGGTTTTATATAGTTTTGGGTAGATACCTGTTTAATATCGTCTTGTGTAGAGACTTATATATATACATTGTCATGTGTATAGTCCTGGTTATATATTG
Source organism: Prosapia bicincta (assembly GCA_036971475.1). Classification (NCBI taxonomy): domain Eukaryota; kingdom Metazoa; phylum Arthropoda; class Insecta; order Hemiptera; family Cercopidae; genus Prosapia; species Prosapia bicincta. The sequence goes on from JBAIZL010000097.1 coordinate 161,803, forward strand.
TCTTGTGCATATTCGTGGTTATATATCGTTCTGGGTAGATACCTGGTTATATATCGTCTTGCGCAGAGACCTAGTTATATATTGTCATGCGTATAGTCCTGGTTATATATTGTCTTGGGCATAGTCGTAGTTATATATCGTTTTGGGCAGATACCTGGTTATATATCGTTCTGGGTAGAGACCTAGTTATATATTGTCATGTGTATAGTCCTGGTTATATATTGTCTTGTGCATATTCGTGGTTATATATCGTTCTGGGTAGAAACCTGGTTATATATCGTCTTGCGCAGAGACCTAGTTATATATTGTCATGCGTATAGTCCTGGTTATATATTGTCTTGGGCATAGTCGTGGTTATATATCGTTTTGGGTAGATACCTGGTTATATATCGTTTTGTGTAGAGACCTAGTTATATATTGTCATGTGCATAGTCCTGGTTATATATTGTCTTGTGCATAGTCGAGGTTATATATCGTTTTGGGTAGATATCTGGTTATATATTGTTTTGTGTAGAGACCTAGTTATATATTATCATGCGTATAGTAATGGTTATATATTGTCTTGTGCATAGTCGTGGTTATATATCGATTTGGGTAGATACCTGGTTATATATCATCTTGCGCAGAGACCTAGTTTTATATTGTCATGTGCACAGTCCTGGTTATATTTTATCTTGTGCATAGTCGTGGTTATATATCGTTTTGGGTAGATACCTGGTTATATATCGTCTTGCGCAGAGACCTAGTTATATATTGTCATGTGCATAGTCCTGGTTATATATTGTCTTGTGCATAGTCGAGGTTATATATCGTTTTGGGTAGATACCTGGTTATATATCGTTTTGTGTAGAGACCTAGTTATATATTATCATGCGTATAGTCCTGGTTATATATTGTCTTGTGCATAGTCGTGGTTATATATCGATTTGGGTAGATACCTGGTTATATATCATCTTGCGCAGAGACCTAGTTTTATATTGTCATGTGCACAGTCCTGGTTATATTTTATCTTGTGCATAGTCGTGGTTATATATCGTTTTGGGTAGATACCTGGTTATATATCGTCTTGCGCAGAGACCTAGTTATATATTGTCATGCGTATAGTCCTGCTTATATATTGTCTTGTGCATAGTAGTGGTTATATATCGTTTTGGGTAGATACCTGGTTATATATCGTTTTGTGTAGAGGCCTAGTTATATATATTGTCATGCGTATAGTCCTGGTTATATATTGTCTTGTGCATAGTGGTGGTTATATATCGTTTTGTGTAGAGACCTAGTTATATATATTGTCATGCGTATAGTCCTGGTTATATATTGTCTTGGGCATAGTCGTAGTTATATATCGTTTTGGGCAGATACCTGGTTATATATCGTCTTTCGCAGGGACCTAGTTATATATTGTCATGCGTATAGTCCTGGTTATATATTGTCTTGTGCATAGTGGTGGTTATATATCGTTTTGGCTAGATACCTGGTTATATATCGTCTTTCGCAGGGACCTAGTTATATATTGTCATGTGCATAGTCCTGGTTATATATTGTCATGTGTATAGTCGTGTTTATATATCGTTTTGGGTAGATACCTGGTTATATATCGTTTTGTGTAGAGGCCTAGTTATATATATTGTCATGCGTATAGTCCTGGTTATATATTGTCTTGTGCATATTCGTGGTTATATATCGTTTTGGGTAGATACCTGGTTATATATCGTTTTGTGTAGAGGCCTAGTTATATATATTGTCATGCGTATAGTCCTGGTTATATATTGTCATGTGCATATTCGTGGTTATATATCGTTTTGGGTAGATACCTGGTTATATATCGTCTTTCGCAGGGACCTAGTTATATATTGTCATGTGCATAGTCCTGGTTATATATTGTCATGTGTATAGTCGTGGTTATATATCGTTTTGGGTAGATACCTGGTTATATATCGTTTTGTGTAGAGGCCTAGTTATATATATTGTCATGCGTATAGTCCTGGTTATATATTGTCATGTGCATATTCGTGGTTATATATCGTTTTGGGTAGATACCTGGTTATATATCGTCTTTCGCAGGGACCTGGTTATATATTGTCATGTGCATAGTCCTGGTTATATATTGTCATGTGTATAGTCGTGGTTATATATCGTTTTGGGTAGATACCTGGTTATATATCGTTTTGTGTAGAGGCCTAGTTATATATATTGTCATGCGTATAGTCCTGGTTATATATTGTCTTGTGCATAGTGGTGGTTATATATCGTTTTGGCTAGATACCTGGTTATATATCGTTTTGTGTAGAGGCCTAGTTATATATATTGTCATGCGTATAGTCCTGGTTATATATTGTCTTGTGCATAGTGGTGGTTATATATCGTTTTGGCTAGATACCTGGTTATACATCGTTTTGTGTAGAGGCCTAGTTATATATATTGTCATGCGTATAGTCCTGGTTATATATTGTCATGTGCATATTCGTGGTTATATATCGTTTTGGGTAGATACCTGGTTATATATCGTTTTGTGTAGAGGCCTAGTTATATATATTGTCATGCGTATAGTCCTGGTTATATATTGTCATGTGCATATTCGTGGTTATATATCGTTTTGGCTAGATACCTGGTTATATATCGTTTTGTGTAGAGGCCTAGTTATATATATTGTCATGCGTATAGTCCTGGTTATATATTGTCTTGTGCATAGTGGTGGTTATATATCGTTTTGGCTAGATACCTGGTTATACATCGTTTTGTGTAGAGGCCTAGTTATATATATTGTCATGCGTATAGTCCTGGTTATATATTGTCATGTGCATATTCGTGGTTATATATCGTTTTGGCTAGATACCTGGTTATATATCGTCTTGCGCAGAGACCTAGTTATATATATTGTCATGCGTATAGTCCTGGTTATATATTGTCATGTGCATATTCGTGGTTATATATCGTTTTGGGTAGATACCTGGTTATATATCGTTTTGTGTAGAGGCCTAGTTATATATATTGTCATGCGTATAGTCCTGGTTATATATTGTCATGTGCATATTCGTGGTTATATATCGTTTTGGGTAGATACCTGATTATATATCGTTTTGTGTAGAGGCCTAGTTATATATATTGTCATGCGTATAGTCCTGGTTATATATTGTCTTGTGCATAGTGGTGGTTATATATCGTTTTGTGTAGATACCTGGTTATATATCGTCTTGCGCAGAGGCCTAGTTATATATATTGTCATGCGTATAGTCCTGGTTATATATTGTCTTGTGCATAGTCGTGGTTATATATCGTTTTGGGTAGATACCTGGTTATATATCGTTTTGTGTAGAGGCCTAGTTATATATATTATCATGCGTATAGTCCTGGTTATATATTGTCTTGTGCATAGTCGTGGTTATATATCGTTTTGGGTAGATACCTGGTTATATATCGTCTTTCGCAGGGACCTAGTTATATATTGTCATGTGCATAGTCCTGGTTATATATTGTCATGTGTATAGTCGTGGTTATATATCGTTTTGGGTAGATACCTGGTTATATATCGTTTTGTGTAGAGGCCTAGTTATATATATTGTCATGCGTATAGTCCTGGTTATATATTGTCTTGTGCATAGTGGTGGTTATATATCGTTTTGGGTAGATACCTGGTTATATATCGTTTTGTGTAGAGGCCTAGTTATATATATTGTCATGCGTATAGTCCTGGTTATATATTGTCATGTGCATATTCGTGGTTATATATCGTTTTGGGTAGATACCTGGTTATATATCGTTTTGTGTAGAGGCCTAGTTATATATATTGTCATGCGTATAGTCCTGGTTATATATTGTCTTGTGCATAGTGGTGGTTATATATCGTTTTGTGTAGAGGCCTAGTTATATATATTGTCATGCGTATAGTCCTGGTTATATATTGTCTTGTGCATAGTGGTGGTTATATATCGTTTTGGGTAGATACCTGGTTATATATCGTTTTGTGTAGAGGCCTAGTTATATATATTGTCATGCGTATAGTCCTGGTTATATATTGTCATGTGCATATTCGTGGTTATATATCGTTTTGGGTAGATACCTGGTTATATATCGTTTTGTGTAGAGGCCTAGTTATATATATTGTCATGCGTATAGTCCTGGTTATATATTGTCTTGTGCATAGTGGTGGTTATATATCGTTTTGTGTAGAGGCCTAGTTATATATATTGTCATGCGTATAGTCCTGGTTATATATTGTCTTGTGCATAGTGGTGGTTATATATCGTTTTGGCTAGATACCTGGTTATATATCGTCTTTCGCAGGGACCTAGTTATATATTGTCATGTGCATAGTCCTGGTTATATATTGTCATGTGCATAGTCGTGGTTATATATCGTTTTGGGTAGATACCTGGTTATATATCGTTTTGTGTAGAGACCTAGTTATATATCGTCTTGTGTAGAGACCTAGTTATATATTGTCATGCGTATAGTCCTGGTTATATATTGTCTTGTGCATAGTCGTGGTTATATATCGTTTTGGGTAGATACCTGGTTATATATCGTTTCGTGTAGAGACCTAGTTATATATCTTCTTGTGTAGAGACCTAGTTATATATTCTCTTGTGTATAGATATGAATACGTGTTATTACATATAAGGTGTCATTCTTTATATAACTGTATTGTAATGTGCTAAAGTTGTGCGATGTATAAATAGGAAATTACTTTCACTTCTAGGATCAAGGAAGGGTACATTGGATTAAATGGTAGAATTATAGGCAAAAGGGATGTGTATCATAAGATTAAGGAAGTTACATACGCACATGTAAAACCCTCTGAACGGAACCCGGCCACCTGTTGCACCCCCTTGTCGAGATATTTTGGTGGCATTTACTAATATCACGAGGGGAAAAAATTTGCCTCGAGCGTGGAGGGGTTGTTTTACGTATAATTTTTTAAATACATTGAGGGTTCTCATTTTAATTTTTTTTTAATGTTTAGTGAATTTGTAAAAGTCTTAATCTAAATAAACTTAGGGTTTATTTCGTTAAAAATATTACAAATGAATTACAAACAAAACCTGAAATTAAGAAAACATTATTGGGTTATAAAAATACAATAATAATAAAGAATTAGGAAACTCCTAGAGAAGAGAAAATTCGCCTGGAGGGCACGTCTAAGTTGGAACGTAAAGGTAACATTTCTAAAGGTAAATTAATAATGGTACAAGTGAATGTATAGGAATATCGTCTCACCTTAGCGGCTGGCGAGCATCAGATGAGCAGTAAGCGTGACGTAGGGGAAGCGGAACGGCGCGAGGTTCTATGTACGGCCACTGGATGTACACTGAAGGTGGGCAGGCAACTCCACAGAGTGCGTGACAGGCGCGTTGCTACAGTCACGTGCTTTTGTGTTCCCACGCGATCAATTACCATCTCACTCTGATACACTACGCAAAAACTTTTTTTAAATTGTTTACTTTTGCAAAACAATCTTCTATCGCTCATACGAATTGATATATTACTGTAGGGCCTTGAGGAAAGTGAAGACGTAAAAAGACGTTGCAAAGAGAAGAGTGTGGCAAGGAGTGTCTGTCTTCCGGCTCCACCTCCTTGTCAAAGCACACAAAGATAGATCCTTCATGTGGAAGTATCTCCAGTCTAGCGTGTGAAACCTCTACATACAGGAATCCAACCTCGAACCCGTGACTCCCGTCCGGGTGACTATCGTCAGGCCAGAGTCAGTAGGCTTGGTGTTACGGTGACCGGCCTGCCCCTGGGTCGAGACGAACTCCAACCAGGCACAGAGGTCCAGGACTACTCGGGACCAGTAGAACCACTCAAACGGCCGGGTTTCCATACATCTATACCCCGTATCATTAGTTCGGTCCAGATAGTGCAATCGGGGCTTTATCCAACACGAGTGACGTTACCTAAGGGCCGGACATCCAGACTAGGAACCATGGTCCTATGAGGACATAGCCCACCCGTTAGCCCTTGAGGAGCTGCGAATAATATCAGAATGGAAGTGGTGAGACTTATTACATAGCGAAATTGCTGGAGTTTATAGAATCGCGTGCGTAAATTGACCACCGCCATTCCCAGAAGCCTCTTAAAGAGAAATTCCGCTCCCTAGAGGTGATGGCTGCGGAATGTTCCGCTTTGCGGATCCACAGACTTGTCCGCTAGCCGTGAGTCTAGCTCGGCTGAAGCTGGGAGCATTTCGGAGATGCGCCCCACTCAGAACATCTACCACACGGCGCTGAATATTCTGTGTGTTACCGCTTATATTAATTAAAACTAAACGCAATTAAATTAAACTAAAAGAATGTAATGGTAAATAATAGAAACTCTATTTAGATATAAAAATGTAGATCTTAAAGTCTTTAAAATGTTAGACTTTAATTATTTAAATAAAAATATAATCTAATTACTCGTACATTTTATTTAGAAACAAAATTATGTAAATATTCAAGAAAAACAAATGTTTTTTGTTTAGAAATATTTGAGTTCTATGTTATGTCCTGCGATTCACTATTTTTTAAAATAATTTTCTTGAATAAATCAACTGCTCTATATATGACGTTTGGATATTTATTTTGTTTTTTGAAGCTGAAGGTAGGTTAGGGGTCCGCGGAGCTGGCCCCGTGTATGGGCGCCAATGGTTTTAAGGCGGTCAGAGAGTATGACTTGTACAGGGTTGCGAACAAGAAGCACGCTTGGATTTTACCGGGCGGAATAGAATCAGGCAGAACTAGGGGAAGGAGATAAAGAGCACGGGGAAGGTCTGCGTGACCTGCGGGGAAAGAAACCTTCTCTAGACCGAGATGAAACAATAACTTCTACTCTCGTAAGAAAGTTACACGAGACAGACAAAAGCACAAACTACACAATAAGCATAAGTATGAAAATATTTAAAAAATGTTACAAAATATTTATATGGCTGAATACCTGTGACACCATCTTCAAACTCGCTCGAATGTTACGTCCAAGTTAAAGCAACTCTGTAGCACTATCCCCATGTATAGTACCCAAGAATGTTGTACTCCTCCAAGTACAAGGGTCTGCAACCCCTACAGCTGCATACCTCTTGAAATTTTAGAGACTTTTTCACACCAACAGTTCTACATTTCTTAACAAACATGTATTTACCATCGCAAAACTTCCCAATGGCTTTATATGTAGCTATTATTGCTCTTGAATATAGGATTTTCAACCCTTTTTCAAGACAATAATAAATATTCTGTGACTGAAAAGCCCCCATCCGTCATTTATGGCACACAGCTCAACAAGTATACAAGTACTTTAATGCTTGAGCGGACACATCAGGCTCACCGTCTGGAGAAGTCTAGAACCTTCTAAGAAGTGAAGCGGCTAGAAACGGCAAGCCGATATATAAAGGTTTTGTTACACGAGGGGAGTAAACGCTTTAGTGACAGCGACAGTCCTGGTCAAGTGTAAATAGACCTAACTCAGGAGTTACTAGACCTAAATAAACAATGTTTGGGAGCCTTTTATAAATGCTGGGTGTAAATAATAGTAGCCATAAAAGTGGGTAAATTAGTAAATAGTTATTTTGTCCAAAATTTTCTTACTAATTCAATTCCTTCTATTAAGCCACACTCTCCTTGTACAAATTTTCAATCATTAATAAAATACTTTTTATTCATTCACTCAAACTCAAATACATTTTTTTTAATTTGTAGTGTATGACACTTGATGTTAATAGAGTTTTTAAAATATTAATTCATTTATTGAATAATTATAACTTTATATGGGAGAAAAAGCTTTCACGAAGAGGATAAGGTATATAATATAGTTACTTCGTCCCATTTGGTTTAAAATAAGTGATAGCATATGATTACATAAAACAGCTGATCTAATGTTACAGGTTATATGGTAGGACAGCTGTTTTAGTACATAGGTTATGTTACTTTATTTATACTAATTGTAACTATTTAATAAAAAGTGCCTAAAATAATATTTGTTTTTCACCAAAGTAGGAATTGACTCAAATACTTTAAAATTGCTTGTTGTAATCATCTTGAATTCACTGATTAAACTACAATTAAATAATACTTAACTAAGTGAATACGTAAGGGCTTACTTGCTGACGTGTTTTGAAACAATCGTTCCTTTTACGATAGAGTATTTGCTTTGTAAAAGGGACGATTGTTTCGAAGTGTGCCAGCAAGTAAGCCCTTACGTATTCACTTAGTTAAGTATTATTTGATTATAGTAAAAAACTTTGTTTATATTATATGCTGTTATCAAATAACATTTTTTCAATAAAGGAAAACGTTACAGGATTAATACAAACTAAAGTTTAACATTTATTCTGTTTATTTTTAAAGTGAAAATGTTCTTAAAATCTACTCTCATAAGTAACTTGTAACAAATAGCATAATATAGCATAGCTTGCAAAATTAAATTCAAGATTTTTTTTAAAACTGTATTTCATGGTGTTTAAAAATGTATTTTGTGAGGTTCCCGAAGTAGGATTTCTGATCCAAAAAAATTAGGAAAAATCTTCTGGGGCAGTATTATTTAAAACTTTGCTGAAGAGTATCCAAGTGAACAATGTCTGCAACCACATCTAACATGGGAGATATTTAGTTTTCATTGAAAAATTATGCCAGAGTAGGAAATTCAAAGATACTCTCTGTTATCAAAATAGGACCAACTGGTTCTGGAGTGAATTTTGCCATCGGCTGTGGTATGTGGTGCTTCAAGTCCCACGTTGTTTGTTCAGTTTGTCAATAATTGTAGCTAGTTATGGCAAACTTGACAACCTATTTTCATCACCAAACAAGTTTTTTTTTCTAATAAAAACTTCGATCTAAATTCGAAATTAGGAGTCAACATTTTCCCAAAGATAACGATCTCTCTTCTACATTCTTGCAAGAAGGCAGTAAGCTACAATTTTTAATTAAATTTACATCAAACTTTTTTTGCGATAATACTTTTCGCTATGACATTACTGAAACATTAACTTTGGCGTTTTAGTGAAATCCTATAATGAATGAACTTCTAATCACAAAATGGAACATAAAAGAAAAGCAATGAAATGAAGTTGTAATGTTCAGAGTTTAAAGCAGGGTCGAATGTATTTATTACCCATTAATTTATATAACTCCAACTTTAAATGTCACCTATAAAATTCTACATTAAAAACATTCCCAAGTTGAAAGTAGAGCAATAAATTTTAAATTATTTCAATTTCTTTTACTGAAAACCTGTTTAAAATATGAAACATTAATTATTCACCAAATAAAATGGGGATTTTAAAACTTTATTTATACAAAAAATATTAACGTAATTTTTTAAAATTTTATTTGCAAGTAATAAAGCTACAAAAACCAGTTCATAAAATTAGTCAGTAGTTTTCACTTTTCTCTCTAATGACTAATTTAAAAAATCTGAGTTTTTGAATTGGTTTAGTTACAATATAACCAATAGAAATATTAACATTATTTGGAAGCTAATCATCTTCAAACAGTAATTTCTTAGTGAAATTCCTAATAGACTCATATTCACTTCTGTTAGAATATTTGTATATATTCAAGTACATTTTTCTGCCTTTCCTGACATTACAATATTTCCCTTCGTAGGTGAGTTTCGAAATGACTCCATTTAAAAAACTTAAATAGTATTGTTTGCCCAAATCTTGAGTTCATCTTAATATACTGTAAGCCAAGCCCCTCCCCTTGGAAACCAATAGGAAGCAATGTCTACAAGTGGTGCAGGCCTGGCTTACAGTACATAAAGATGAACTCAAGAATTGGTATTATTTAAGTTTTGAAAATGAAGTTATTCTGAAACACATCAGTAAAGGAAAATATTGTAATGTTAAGAAAGGCAAAAAGTGTACTCGAATATATATTTTTTCTTAGTGTACTACAAATAAAAAAATATGTAAAATAGAAAAATAAAAAAATGTTTTTATAAATTATTATTTTAAAAATAAACCAGATTTGATTGAAAATATTCACATGTGTACGACCAGTTCAGTAATTGAAGCCTCGTATCTCAGTGACGTGACGTTATTGGTTGTCTCAGGGAAAAGGGTCAAACTAAGTACATACCATTCCCTATATTGAATCCTGACCCAGATCCTAAATTATTGATTCAATCAAAATTTTTGATGAAAAACATCATATTAATAGCGCAAGATTTTAAAATATGGATTCTAAAATATCCAAAACAGCTTTTACCAACGCTCATTATACGCTTCCTCACGGCTGAAGGAAAATTTTAACACACTTAAAAGGTGTATTAAAATAAAATCAACTGATGGTCTCTAGTTGAAGCTACACTGCACAAAGATTATTTAGTTTCTAAATGTCATATGACGAAACGTTTAATCATGTTCTCAGGTACTTTACATCAGCAAACTAGCCTTAACAATCCTAGCAGGAGATATTATGGTGTTAGCTTTTTGGGTTTTTCATCACAAGTACTTGAGTGATGCCAAACTGGTCAAGCTAAGGAGGGAAACAAAGTTCTAGTGACCTCTGATAACACAGATGTACAGTGTCAAATGCATTCTCCAAGTCAAGAAAATTGTAGCAATTAGAATACTTTTATTTAATTCCTTATGTTTGTTACTAGCATTCAACACATCTCCAGTATCTATGTTCTTAATGAACCAAAATTGTTTTTAGATATTATTTTTGAGTTTTTGACAAATTTTTTATGGAAAAGAGTTTGTCAAAACCCCTAGCAAAGTTAGAGATTAAAGATATCCGCTATTATTATACATGGCATGTCGATCTTTAACTTTTAAATTCAGTTTTATGTCCGAATATTTAAAGGCATCAGCTCAAATTGATTTTTCTATACTCAAATTAATTATATGCATAAGAGGTGTAACAAATTAATTATATGCATAAGAGGTGTAACAAATTAGTTATATGCATAAGAGGTGTAACAAATTAGTTATATGCATAAGAGGTGTAACAAATTAGTTATATGCATAAGAGGTGTAACAAATTAGTTATATGCATAAGAGGTGTAACAAATTAGTTATATGCATAAGAGGTGTAACAAATTAGTTATATGCATAAGAGGTGTAACAAATTAGTTATATGCATAAGAGGTGTAACAAATTAGTTATATGCATAAGAGGTGTAACAAATTAGTTATATGCATAAGAGGTGTAACAAATTAGTTATATGCATAAGAGGTGTAACAAATTAGTTATATGCATAAGAGGTGTAACAAATTAGTTATATGCATAAGAGGTGTAACAAATTAGTTATATGCATAAGAGGTGTAACAAATTAGTTATATGCATAAGAGGTGTAACAAATTAGTTATATGCATAAGAGGTGTAACAAATTAGTTATATGCATAAGAGGTGTAACAAATTAGTTATATGCATAAGAGGTGTAACAAATTAGTTATATGCATAAGAGGTGTAACAAATTAGTTATATGCATAAGAGGTGTAACAAATTAGTTATATGCATAAGAGGTGTAACAAATTAGTTATATGCATAAGAGGTGTAACAAATTAGTTATATGCATAAGAGGTGTAACAAATTAGTTATATGCATAAGAGGTGTAACAAATTAGTTATATGCATAAGAGGTGTAACAAATTAGTTATATGCATAAGAGGTGTAACAAATTAGTTATATGCATAAGAGGTGTAACAAATTAGTTATATGCATAAGAGGTGTAACAAATTAGTTATATGCATAAGAGGTGTAACAAATTAGTTATATGCATAAGAGGTGTAACAAATTAGTTATATGCATAAGAGGTGTAACAAATTAGTTATATGCATAAGAGGTGTAACAAATTAGTTATATGCATAAGAGGTGTAACAAATTAGTTATATGCATAAGAGGTGTAACAAATTAGTTATATGCATAAGAGGTGTAACAAATTAGTTATATGCATAAGAGGTGTAACAAATTAGTTATATGCATAAGAGGTGTAACAAATTAGTTATATGCATAAGAGGTGTAACAAATTAGTTATATGCATAAGAGGTGTAACAAATTAGTTATATGCATAAGAGGTGTAACAAATTAGTTATATGCATAAGAGGTGTAACAAATTAGTTATATGCATAAGAGGTGTAACAAATTAGTTATATGCATAAGAGGTGTAACAAATTAGTTATATGCATAAGAGGTGTAACAAATTAGTTATATGCATAAGAGGTGTAACAAATTAGTTATATGCATAAGAGGTGTAACAAATTAGTTATATGCATAAGAGGTGTAACAAATTAGTTATATGCATAAGAGGTGTAACAAATTAGTTATATGCATAAGAGGTGTAACAAATTAGTCAGATAAAGTTTCGATAGTGTTATGTTTATGTTATATATTCCACTACATTTCAATTTAATTTTATTTATGATGGTTTTAACCTCGAATATATCAGTAGAGAAATTATAATATCAGATAGAAATAATATTGAGGAACCGGTTTATGAATATTTCTGATCAGTTTATATTCAACGTGTCCATAGTAAGTATTCATTTGATTAGGTTGCATTTGAATCTCTAATATTTTGATCCATTGTTAGATAAATAATTTTGTCATTATTCTTGGAAGTACTTTATTTATAATTTTCTTGTTATTTGTATTATCCGATGTAATTGTTGCCAGTAATCATGATTCAGTTTAGCTTCCGTAACCACATTACCAAAGATTTTTGCATATTTCCTTTCTATTCAGACTTTGGAATTAGGATTAGTTTTATAGAATAATTAATTGGGATTAATTGTAAACAAAGCAATCGTTGAAAATTTTGAGATGTATCGACTTTTTGTTACTTATTTGAAGTAGTGACTTTTAATCGTTAATATTTTCAATAACGATTTAAAAAATTATAATTACGTTTTAGAAACATAATTGTATTAACATTAAAACAACAGTTGGTGTGATGACAGAATTATTAATGTTAAGAGAGGCAATAAGGATAAAATATCAGTATACCAGGTGCCGCCATTGATATCTACTCAAAGTATATGATTGTAATGTAAACAAAATAATCTCTCCTTTTATTATCTGTCTGTATAGGAAACTGGTAACAAGCTATATTTAATCATTCCAAAATGCCCTGCAACTTGAAGCTTCGTATGGCCATTTGCTTATATATTGTCAGTTTAGTGCACTTCAGTGTAGTTTTAGCCAACATTTTTGAAATCGTTAACACTTCTTCAGGCCTAACCAAGCTTTGAAGGAAAGACATTGCAAGTTAGTTAGACTTGAACCTTTAGCTGACTTGATCACAGTTTTTCTTTTAATAAGTCTTTTATTTAGAGTTTAATCGTACTCACATATACAATTTTTTATTCTAGTGAATCAGTAAATACTTGATATTTGTCCATAAGTCATGCGATTCCGAACTTATAAACAATGAAAATAACAAAACGTTATTTTTTGTGCAAACGACAAACAAAATTTCGATAAAGATATGTACCAAATATTATTTAATTTTATTATTCTCAATTTCATAATAAAAACAATGTTATATAATGTTTATGGTATTAATTTCGAAAGTTCTACACAACAATAAAAAGCACTAGACTTTTTAGGTATAAATAGTTTTGTATATATAGCCTTTTTATTTTATAGTTTTATCGTGTAAATGCATGTAACAACTTTTTATACCAGGAAATCTGAATATTTCATATACATTAAATTTATACCAAGGTCATATGATTTAGGGTCTATAAAGAATTCAAGTGAACAAAAAATTAATTTTAATTTTTTTTTCTAATAAAGAAAAATATGTTTTGGATAAAAGTATGTACCGTACATGATAAGTGATACAGTTTATGGTTATTGCTTGCTTTTTATGATTTTTTTAAAAAAATTGTTACACACAAGTCTATTAGACCATGACCTTCTGAAAAATATAACTGTTAGCTCCAGGGATAAAAGAAGGATTGATCTTCGCTCAGAGCATTCAAATTTGTAATTACAACATTGTTAAATAACATTTATAACAAGTGATATACATAAAAATGTTTAAGTAAATTCCTACTGAGGTTAACAAAGAATAATTTTATTTTAGTTACCCTAGAGCAGGGGTTCTCAACCTTTTAGTAACCACGTACCACTTGAAATTTTCAGAGATTTTGACGTACCACCTTATATTTATATATATTTTTATTTTTATAAATAATTATATATAATTTACATTTGGTCATGTTTAGGAAAATAAAAATGCATTCTACAACTGTATGTATGTACATAGAATTTACTTAGATACAAAATGAAATATCTTACATTAAAAACAATCTCAAATTAGTTCATTGAACATAGTCATTTAAATTTAAACAGATCTTAATGACTCGTTGTTGTTGTTTGTCCTTGACCAAATTTTCTATATCTGGGTCGATTGAACTCAACTTGATTCTTAAGTCCTCTTCAACACTAATGCGGTTTCTGTATTTTTTTTTTTTTATGTACAGCAGTTCTGAAAAGCCCGATTCACATAAGTACGAGGTTACAAATGGAAGTAAAAAGATTATTGCTTGCTTGAACACTGATGGGTATTCAGTTTTTGTCCCCATCCAAAAGTCTATTAAAGATTTTTCTTTAAACGAATCTTTCATTGAGCTGTCACTTGTAAGGTCGATGAAACACTCTTTTGAGTGACTCGGAAATTCCCCTGAAAATGAATTTCTAATCCACTCATATTTAGAAAAATCTTGATTAAAATATTTATCAAAACTCGTTTTAAGGGTTTCCATATGACTAGTGATATCATCAGTCACTTCTGGCTTCAGAGCAATATCATTGGAGAAGGAATTGAGTCACTCGGGTTGTTTGTGTAGCGGCAAGGTCAGCGTCAAACTGCCACTATTCTATGTAAAACACAGATGGAGGAATTGTATTCTTAACGCGGAAATGTTGCATCATAACAGTTTTTATTGTTATTATTAATATATGACTGCGTACCACCTGAAATGTCCCCGCGTACCACCGGTGGTACGCGTACCACCGGTTGAGAACCACTGCCCTAGAGCACTATTTATGATATTGTGTGGTAACCATGACAACAGTTTAAGGTTGTTTAATGGAGGTTTCGACGACAAGCAGATGGGGGGGGGAATTTCATATCCATCTTTGAGAAATTTATTTCTAGGTATTGGAAAGTTGGTGCATTGCCAAAGCGCACAGACTTCGAACATGAAGATTCTTAGTTCGAATCCGGCTGGATCCCTCACATTTTATAATGTAATTAATGAATAAATATTTGAAAAAACTGTATAAACATCAATTGTCATCTACTATAGGTTAAAAAAAATGTATTTGAAGTTGATTTGATGAATAAAAACATATTTTATTAAAGATTGAAAATGTTGTACAAGATGCATATTAGGAGAGTGTGAGGTAATAGAAGGAATTTAAAAATGAAATTTAATTAATTGATAACTCGACTAAAGTGCATTGCAAAAAAAACAATCACTAAGTTTATATTAAAAAAGGCAAATGTCAAGTTTATAATCATTATTGGGTTAAAACTACATTAAAGGGAAAATTTCCTTTGCTGAGTGATGAATTTAACAAAATACTTCACAACAATGTTTTAAATGATTTTGCAGAACTTAAGATTTTTACAAATTAATTTTACTTGAATATTCTTACAATTACATTAACTGAACAAGATGAAATATAAAGGATTAAAAATAATTGGAAAATAAATATTAAAAGTTAGAAAATTGATAAAAACTTCTGAGAACAGAAGGCATCTATTTTTGTTTATTTAAGAAGTTTTCTATGTAAAAATAAACGCACAATTTTTTTTAACAACATTCTTAAAACCAAAACTGATTTTGTATATGAAGTAAAAGATTACTATAAATGAAAACACAAGATCTAGCAGGCTGTTTCATATTCTATAAAACAGACATTTTTATTCTACATTTTAAATAATGGCAGAAGATAAAACTGAAAAGAGAAAAAGGAATTCTTTAAGGATTTAAAGGGTGAGATTTTGAAATGAATACCCAAACCATAATTCTAGTTTTATTTGCATAAACCACTTTAAAAACAAAGCTTTATTTCAGAGCAAATCCCAATTGAAGTTATCAGTATCTGTAAAACCATTACAGCAGAGAACACAAAGTATTTATGCAGCAGTGCTGCCAACCTAGAAAACAAATTTACATTAGGTGAAAACTCTGTTTAAATACAAAGATAAGATGATATTTTGTTACTGGAAGACGTGTAAAAGTTGGATTTAGCAGAATGGATTTGAGCTGACAAGGAATCAAAGTTAGGTTAATGCAGCATGAACATAATGGATTTGAAGAAATGTAGTTAGCTACGCTGTCAAGGAATAGATCATAGGTTCCCATACTGGAGAGCAAGTCAGGGGAGTAGACACCAGTTGGAAAATAGTAAGATAAATTCTTATTTAGTTAAAACTTAAGTACACAATTTACCAAAATTTAAAACTAAATTTACACCTCAGATTTTTTTAATGTAGTAATCTTATTGACCATGATGTTCATAAATTTTTTAAAATTTAAATAAAGTAAATGTATGCATTTATAAAAGTAATATAACTAAAGGTTGTGCAAATCTTATAAACTTGAAATTAAATCAACATAACAGTTGAATAGAATAATATTACAAAAGTGTCGCAAAACAAATGTTTGCTGTTTAATGTGGCAACAGTGCAATGGACAAATTTTCATTTTGAATAAAACACTAACAAATTAACACAGGCAGCTCTTCGATTATACTTACCTTTTTCAAGTACCTACTTGTGCGAAAAAACATTTTCAGTACTTATTGTAATAAAAACAAAATATAGGAATGAACTTGATGTTGCTAATGTCTTACTTTGTGCCTTTACTAAAGTACAACCTTAAAAGCTCGTCCATCACACTAACAGATTTTTCTGTTATCAGTTAAAATTTACCTCGTGAATTAAAACTTGAAATGTTATATCATGTGTCTTGTGAAAGTGCGTATAAATAAATAAATTGTTTTCAATTTATAATTTATATATTTTTATCTTTTTCATATGCTCATACCATTTATTTACTGTGCAAAGTGGAGGGGGGCGTGGGGGGCTTTCATTTCAAGAAAAGGGGGCGTGGTTCCAAAAAGTTTGGAAACCCCTGATCTAGAATATAGGTAGAGTAACAAAAATATTCAAGATTTGCAAAAATCAAGGAGCAGAAGCACTATAGCAAATTGATAATAAAGAAATCAGTCTTCTGCAAAAGACATTAAAATAGAGAAAATATTTTATTAAATCAGAGCAATGTGATCCATGTACTCGAACTTCTACTAGAGTTAACTTAGTAGTATTTCTGTAAGTTTTGCATTTTATTTGCCACGTGGTTGTGGTTTGAGAAATTTTATTAAATTTATTTTACAAGATTTGAAAAATAAAATTTATTGATTTTTTTAGAGGATTTTGACAACAGAAGACATAGAAATCAGAAATGGTTATGATGACAGGTCGATAAAATATCATTTATCAAATTAAGAAAGTTTAAAATGTTAAATTCCATAGCATAAAAATACAGTAGAGTCTCGCTCATCAGACCTTCACTTATCTGATCTGTAGGTTGAATACTCCCTTAGTTTCAAATTGTGCGATTAATGGAGATGTACGTACGTAGAAGACACATCTGTCACAAATACATTTAGATCTTCAATGTGCACGGTACATTTTTAGTTGCTACAACTGTACCACAGTTTTATTATAAGTGTACCCAACTGTACAAAATACACAATGACACATGTGTATAGTTGCTACAACTGTACCACAGTTCCATTATAAGTGGACCCAGCTGTACAGTAGCGACAATGACACATGTGGCATCGGGTTGGTTATTCACACCAGCTGCGCCACAGGCCACAATTACTGTCACTGCCATTAGCTAGTCGAAGTCGATTGCTACGCTAGTGCAGTGTTGTACTCGGTTCCGATTTGTCGTCTGCTTGTCCGTTGTGCGTCTGTAGTTCCTGTATGTGTGTTACATTTACTGAATTGGATTTTTAGGGTAATTCTGTGAATTTGGTGAAAATGGCAACCAAGAGGAAGAAAGTTGTTATTTTAATGCAACAAAAACTAGATGCAATCAAGAGACTGGACAGGGGAGAGACAATCCAAAAGGTAGCTGACGACACTGGTGTTGGAAGAGTAACAGTATAAGACTGGAAAAAAGGCGCGTAAAAATAGAAAAATGGTGTACATCAAGAATTACAAAAAGTGTATTAGAAGAAAGAAAAGCTATGAAAAAGTTAGTGAAGCGTTGTAAATATGGTTTACTTAGTTCAGGGACTGAGTATATTGTACACAATATTGTGTACAGTGTATATTTAAATATTTCATTACAGTACTACTCTACATTGTGCTATTCCCTTGAATTTTTTAGCCTATTGAAACTTAAGTAATCACTTTTACATTAGTTTATGACTATCCAAACTTTAATTTTGTAAAAACTTACTGAAAAAACGTTTATGATTGCTCCGTGGCGATCTTCATCAGTGTCTAAATTTTCTGCTTGGAGTTATTGTTAGGTTAAGCGGTGAAGAAACCGTCACCGCTTAACCTAACAACAACTACAAGCAGAAAATTTAGACACTGATGAAGATCGCCATGGAACGATCGAAAACGTTCTGTCTCAGTAAGGTTTTACAAAATTAAAGTTCGGATAGTCATAAGCTAATGTAAAAGTGATTAATATGATATTTATTTTTATGCAGTGAAACTTTGTCTGTTGTTTTCTTATCAACAGTACAGTTATGTAACATTTAATGGGTTTTTCTTAACACCTCCCTATCATCCGACATTCTGCGGCCCGTTTATGACAGATAAGCGAGACTCTACTGTATATGAAACTCTAACAGTTATTGTTTAACCTCAAACAAATGTTAACGTTTTAGGATGTTACCAAAACACTAATTTCCATTTCACTGAACTCTAAATATTTACATGTTTACAATTAAATCTGAATTAATTCTACAGCAAAATATGTAGGAAACAAAATTTAATGAACAATTGAATCTGAATTAATTCTACAGCAAAATATGTAGGAAACAAAATTTAATGAACAATTGAATCTGAATTAATTCTACAGCAAAATATGTAGGAAACAAAACTTAATGAACAATTGAATCTGAATTAATTCTAGAGCAAAATATGTAGGAAACAAAACTTAATGAACAATTAAATCTGAATTAATTCTACAGCAAAATATGTAGGAAACAAAACTTAATGAACAATTAAATCTGAATTAATTCTACAGCAAAATATGTAGGAAACAAAACTTAATGAACAATTGAATTCATTTATGGCCAATATTTGAAACATGTTGATAGAATATATTCAAGCTAATCAACAATATCATCATATCTATAAGTAAACTTATAGATTTATTAATAAACGTAGTTATCAAAAGCTCCAAGATAAAGTCAGCGTGACAGTGTTGGGAAAAGTAGATGTAAAATATAGTTTACTTGGTATGTTGATAATATTCTACACTTTACCCGCTGTATTTGTAAATTAAACCAGCCTTTTCTTGCAAAAAGCAGCTGTGTCTCATAAAATTTTAAAAAATAGAAAAGGAAAAGAAAGCTACCTGATTTACATGACAAAGACACAGACTATAAGTGACGGTGATGATGGGGCTGGTTGCTGGGGGCGGTTACAGTTGTCTTGAAGCTGATGAGGGGCTGGTTGCTGGGGGCGGTTACCAGTCTTGAAGCTGATGGTGGAATAATTATTGAGGAACAGTAATTAAATATTTAATACATGAAAACAAGATTGTTTTCATAAAATAGGAGAATCATAGAGATATTAGTAATAATTTGGTCTGATTTTAAGAAATAGACAAAAATATCTATAAAACCGGATATCTATCTATCGAAACCGTAAAATTCACTATAAACTAATCTAACATTATTTAATGGAATATAAACACTTTACTTACATTAATCAGCTGGTATGGCAGTTCGTAGGAAGTGCAACTGGGTTCTACAAGTATACCCAATCCCTACATCTTGTCAGCTTGTTTCAAGAACCTTTAGTCTGAAACTGAAAAAAAGTCTTTATTCACAAAAGTACATTTTGTTAAATTCTGATTGTGTAAATATGTATTATAGAAGATGACATTAAAAAAACCGTAAAGTGTACCACCCCATTTTGATTTTTTACCTATGTTATTTATCAATACATGCTAAAGAAAAATTAAGTAATTTTACATGTAAAAACTTAATATTTGTTGATGCCATCTTCACGTGAGCTACTAGTTACCACTAAACACTTTTAAATGTTTATAAACTTGCCTATAGTAGCAGTTATAGTGCTATTTTATAAGTTTATAAACAGGTTTATAAACATTTAAAAGTGTTTAGTAAAAACTTTATATAGTTGTTAATACATACAATAGACAGCATTTAAATATAATCTTACTTCAAATAACTCTATTAATTGTTGGGGATAGAGGTAAACCACATTAATCTACAGATATGTCCTGATTGGTTGATTCATAATCAATGCATATCCTAAAATATAATAGCTACAGACTTTATATCGTCCTAAAAGCGATTACAGTATGCAAAATTTAAAGGTTTTTTTTAAAAATTTGGTTATAGAGTAATTGTAGATATGAATTCATGGAAGCAGTCAATTGTTTGAAATGCTGAAACAGAACTGACAGTAAAATACTGGAACAAAGTGATCAAATTATTATTTAAATTATCAAAATACGGTACAAACTTGTATTTAAAACAAATAAAAGACACACACAAAACTCACAAATTATTCATTTTTTAACTCATACGCATTTCAATGACAGTTATTATCATCAGTGAATGTTGCTCGTACAAACTCTTTTAGTAGCTACACTCACTCATCATGATGATTTTGCCATTGAAACGTGTTTGAGTTAAAAAATGATTAATTTCTGAGTTTTGTGTATGTCTTTTATTTGTTTTTACATAACCTCACAAACTAAGCTCAAAGAATAGTTGTACAAACTTGTATTTATTGAATTTTAAGAATCACATATTTATAGTTTTACAGAATAATATAAATATCGAAATCTTGTTGCTGTTCATAACAAGCTGGTTGTAATTCTTATTACACTTTTGCTAACTTGCGACCAGACTTTTTGTTAACTAAAAGTTGTTAAATTGTTAACTTACACTTGGAGGAAACGTTTCCATCTTACGACTTGTAAGACGAAAACGTTTCCTCCAAGTGTAAGTTAACAATTTAACAACTTTTAGTTAACTAAAGGTCTGGTTCCAAGTAATAGGAAAAGTGTAAAAAGAATAATATAAATAAACATATTGTTCAAATATAAAGTAATTTCCTCCAACACATTTAGATTGTTTGATTGAAAAGCAACATAACAATGTAACCAAAAAGCTTTGAATTTCATTCTGAATCCTGGACAAAAACTGACAATTTAGAGTTTGTTTAACTACACTAAAACCTGCAACAAATCTAGTTTTGGATTTTTTTTGTTCTAAAACTAAACCAAATGCTCTACAAAGTTCTAAATAATCAATAAAAAGCATTATTTATCAGAAAACATATCTTACAATTTTATGGTTTGTCTGTGTCAGCAGTGTCTTGCTTAAGCATTTCATTGGAATGGCAGTATTTCTCATCCTGTAGCAATGTCTGCTCTCTACAAAATATAGTTTTCATTTTAAAAGTTATGTTCTTGCAAAAAAGTTTTACATTGCCACCTACAAAGTAATTGTACTTGGGGACCATTTTATAAAAAATCAAATAAGAAAAAATGATTTTGGACTTTGATCTCCTAATTTTTAAAATTTATAGTACCATATGTTATTACTTTATAACCAAACCTATCCTAACCAGATACTTTGATGCTACATTGTAAAATAATTATTTAATAAAGTTAAAGTAGTATATTATGTGCAGAATTTTATACATACTAACTTGCACACGTTCCTTAGTTACCTTATTTACACACAACGACACTACATATAATATCACACCTACAAATTCTACATAAACAAAAATATATACATATACACCATACTGATTCAAACCATTTTTTTTATAAACAAATTAGTTTGTGAAATTTAAATGCATTAATAATACATATTTAAATATGTACATACATTTGTTTATTGGCCACTTGTATTGTAGCCAAAGAATATTACAACATCCAATAATCTTCATTGTTACTACTTCTTTATACTAACTTTTTTTACCATTTTCAAGACAATATGGTGTGCGTTTGATGATATCGTTCAATTTGTCTCCACAAATATATTAAGCACTGTTTCTTTAAAGATTTCTCAATTTGCAAGTATTTGGGAAGTAACACTTTTGAAAATATGACCAGATTTTGATTCCTTAAGGATATAAACTTTGTAAGATATAGAAAGCTTTCTCTGTTAACTAAAGCCTATTAAATTATATTTTCTTCATTTCTTGCAATGCAAGAATGTTTACGAATGTTTTTCACAGTAAATTTACTCCACAACTATATCAAAGAAAGTTTATTAAGATATAATTTGTGAATTTTGTAGTCCATTATGTTCGGTAAAACTTAATTAATCACTTTAACATTAGTTTATGACTATCCGAACTATAAATTTAGTAAATTTGTAAAAACTTACTGAGACAGAACATTTTTGATCGCTATGTGGCGTTCTTCATCAATATCTTCAAATTGGAGTTGTTAGGTTAAGCAGTGACAGTTTTTTAAGACAGGTTTTTGATAGTTTCAAAGAGTATGTGTGATTTGTATTGGGTTTGTTCGTTTAATATGTTTGTACTTTGTATTTTTGTAAATTTCATATTGTTCTAGTGTGTGGAGATGTGGTCTTTTTTTGTTGTTATGTAAGATTTCTAGGTTATGGTAAATGTCTGTGATTTTGTGTCCTTTTTCTTTATGTGATTGTAAAATGCTGAGATGGTGTTCTTTTTGTGTTCATCGACTTTTTGTTTGAACCTGCGACCTGTTTGCCCAATGTAGAATTTGTTGCATTTTAATTTGTATATGTCTGGTGCTTGTAGTTTATCTTTGTTGTTGGTGTCATGTTGTATTTTGTATTGTAAATTGTTATTAGTTTTGTATGCTATTGTGTATCCTGTTTTTTGAAATTTGTGGGCTATTTTATTTGGTGTTCTGTTTATGTATGGTATTGTGATGTATTTGTTTTCCCAAACACATACCTGAACATGAGCAATCATTTTCATTTTCATGGTTTTACATACAGAAGTAATTTTTAAAATATATATTTTTTTAAATGCTACGCCACACAACATTAAAATTTACTAACAAAGCTAGGATAGGCTTTGTTATAAAAATAAACTCTCTGCTACAAGGCAAACTTGACAAATAAAGTGGCCTCCATTTTTGTTTTCATTTCTGCATCATTACAGCAAACAAGGAGGCTATGTTTAATGATATTAGTGTCCTTTACCTTGTAAACATTTTTTATAAATCAAATATGCCATAATCAGATACTTTGGTAACTAATGTTCTAATATTAAACTTACAATAATTTATAAACAAAAGAATAAATAGGCTACAACTAACAATTATAAAAAAATCAATATCAGACATGTTTCAATGACATTATGTCAACATCTTCAAGAATAAATTGTGAGTCATAGGCTATTAATTCTTTTGTTTATAACCTTCACTCACAAGCCAGTTCCAATATTGTTTACAATAATTTACTTAGGCAATTCTATAAATAAGATTTTTTTAAGATTATATGATCAACTATACTTATACTTTAAAGTTCAGTTTTACAGTTATTTTTAAATAAACAATTGAACAGGCAATGTTTGATGAAAGCAACACATATGTAATTAATTAAACTTGTCTGAACTGTAGCCATTTTCATAAAATCTGTTTGTGTGACAGTCAGATCTATACTTGCTGTTGTATTTAATGAATTAATATATTAATGGGTAGGAAATGTACCATATTAATGGCATTGTGAAATAAAATAACATTCTGATTTGATTACAATGCTGTTATATAAGCTCTCTAGAAGCTCAACAAGATCGTGACCAAAAAAACTCCCCTGTTGTTGAGAATGGGGGCTAACTCTCACTTACTCGTAAGGTCAGAGTCTAATTTCCTGTTTCAAATAAATATAATACATATCTGAATTAATATATGATGTTGCAACAGTTCATTAATGCGTGCAACGTGTGACTTTGTTTATTTTGCCAGTGAATATTGTCATGGCAACCGTGTCTTCAACTAGGTCTTGTTCTTTGTTAAATGTTTAGTCTAACTTGACTGTTATTGTGTTATAGTCAATGTTTAGTCTAACTTGACTGTTATTGTGTTATAGTCAATGTTTAGTCTAACTTGACTGTTATTGTGTTATAGTCAATGTTTAGTCTAACTTGACTGTTATTGTGTTATAGTCAATGTTTAGTCTAACTTGACTGTTATTGTGTTATAGTCAATGTTTAGTCTAACTTGACTGTTATTGTGTTATAGTCAATGTTTAGTCTAACTTGACTGTTATTGTGTTATAGTCAATGTTTAGTCTAACTTGACTGTTATTGTGTTATAGTCAATGTTTAGTCTAACTTGACTGTAGTCAATGTTTAGTCTAACTTGACTGTTATTGTGTTATAGTCAATGTTTAGTCTAACTTGACTGTTATTGTGTTATAGTCAATGTTTAGTCTAACTTGACTGTTATTGTGTTATAGTCAATGTCTAGTCTAACTTGACTGTTATTGTCTATAGTCAATGTTTAGTCTAACTTGACTGTTATTGTGTTATAGTCAATGTCTAGTCTAACTTGACTGTTATTGTTTATAGTCAATGTTTAGTCTAACTTGACTGTTATTGTGTTATAGTCAATGTTTAGTCTAACTTGACTGTTATTGTGTTATAGTCAATGTTTAGTCTAACTTGACTGTTATTGTGTTATAGTCAATGTTTAGTCTAACTTGACTGTTATTGTTTATAGTCAATGTTTAGTCTAACTTGACTGTTATTGTGTTATAGTCAATGTTTAGTCTAACTTGACTGTTATTGTGTTATAGTTGTCATGATTCAGATAAGGACGTCAACATGTTTCTCAAAACTAAACGAATGTTTTTTCAATATATTCTAAGTACAAAATAATGTTGGTTGAAATAATTTTAAGTAGCTTTAGTAAATTCACTTACAACTTTTTTTTAAAAAAATGTTTTAACTTGCCTATAGTAGCACTTACTTTTTTTTGTGTTGAGGACGGCCGTTTCGGGAGATGTGTCCCTTTGTCAACTCGGACCGTAACTGGGTAAACCTTCAACCTACGTAAACCTTGAGATCAGTTACGGTCCGAGTTGACAAAGGGACACATCTCCCGAAACGGCCGTCCTCAACACAAAAAAGTAAGTGCTACTATAGGCAAGTTAAAACATTTTTTAAAAAAAAAAGTTGTAAGTGATTACTAGTAGCTCACGCGAAGATGGAATCAACAAATGTTTAGTAAATTGTTATTTAAAGTTGTGAGGCAAGTGAGGAAGCTATGACATGCCTGAGGGACTCTATGACTTCTGAAATAGAGGATGCTCTAGGGATGAGTTACTCCTAATTTTTACTGTACCTTATTTTAATGCTGCAGATACATCTTCACATTTGCTGCTCTGAGATCGCTAATCAATAAGTACAATCACCAAAAGAGCTAAGTATCAGATCATGGTAGAATTAGAAGTAATCATAAAAATTCCTGAAAAATGACGCATAAATTTAAATATAATTAAAACAGAGTTTTTATGTTTAATCATTAATAAAACTAGTTATTATATAATTCATGTTCACAATCACATTACCTACTTTAAATTATAAAAAGTAACTTTCCTCAGTCCAAAAAAAATCTTGTGGATATCAACCTATTTGGTGGTTTTGAACAATTTTCCAAAATATCATAGGTGGTCGTTCTTATAAACAACTACCAAGTATAACATAAAATAATAAGCGATTGATTTGTGAGTAAAGTACAATTTATATATTTAAAATCTTTGGCAACAGAAAACTAAACTGCTTTCAACTTTAGATCTAAGTAGATAATGAACAAATTAGATTTTACACAAAATTAATACAAATTTTACCAAATAATGATTACATTACCCATTTTGAAATACCAAAAATTACAAAAAATATTAATTCAAACACTAAATATGATTGTTATACTATACAAAATGATTGAATACTAAAAATATATAATAAACAAATTAATATTATTAATACTTATATTACATTATAACTAGAAAGTATCCTGTTAAGCAGAATTTAGTTATGAAGTATTATAAATTGACTTAGTGTAACATTCATTCGGTTTTCCTGTAACATGGTTGCATACAAATATATGGTTTACATCTCTTAAACACAACGTAATTAATTAGCTTTTCAGTTCATTATATTCTATTAAAAAACTAAATATAATTAGTTGAAGTATTTTCATAACAGAAATTATTTAAATTTCGTCATTTCAGTAATTCTTTGGTACTTAATATGTAATGAACTTGATTGGATTAACATTGCATTCGAGACCGTAATTACTTTTTATGACTGTAATTACATACGGCTTTGAAGGAAATATCAATTTCATAAAAACCGTAGTAAATATGTTGAATATTAGATTATCGAGACAAATATATGTATAAATATAGATGTAATAACTTTCAACGTAACATATAATTAAAAAATTATTAAAACAGAAATTGTACTTTTATAGAAAAATATGATTAAAATAGAAATATCCCGACCCATGTTAATGTGGGTATAAATTTGTTTGGTCTCATTGTAGGTTAAAAGGTACTGTATATATAGTATTTTCACTACTCTAACTCACGGTAGATTTTTTTCAGCAAATCTTTAAGGAAATAAAGTTACAAAATGAACAAAACATTTTTCTAAATGTTTAGATAAGAGTCTTTGAACAATGCACTGATCAAGTGCAAAACGTGTCTGCTGAAAAATGTCAGTAAATAATAGTATTTCCCCATGTGTAGTTAATAATTAAACATGCCTAAAGACCTCTATGGCTGCAAAATGCCTGGTAGGATACAGAGCTGCTTTTTTACCTTACACCTATTCTTTGTTACTATACCTTATTTTAATACAGCACTTTTATCTTACCTTTCTTACAGATGCTTCAATAATCACAGTTCTTATCACAAACAGATAATATTGAAAGTTGGTAATAAGTAACAGGTTTTAAGGGTGAAAATGAAACCATACAATAATTGAACCCAACAATAATAACTCTAAATAGTTGTAAGCAATTATGCAATTAATTACGATATGATAATGACTAAAACTGTTGTAAATATGTTACACTTGTCTGTAGTAGCACTTACTTTTATAACTACAGTACTATGGGCAAGTGTAACATTTTTACAAGTAATTTTAGTAGCTCACGTGAAGATGGAATCAACTAATGGGATAATAGCCGAAAGTAACTAAGTTAACATACTTTTTTTCTTTTTCACATATGTAATTTAAAAATTAATTCTGAAGGAGAAAACATCAATATTTAATACCAAGCTTTAGAGGTTAAAGTTTGAAAAAAGTTAAAACATAAAGTTAACCTACCAAGACACCAAACTCTAAAAATTAAATGTGTTTTTATAAAACAGTATATTAATAAACAGTATTGTATAGTAAAATAATATATAGTAGCGCAGAAAATGTAGAAAACTTATGAAATTTATAAAGGGTTCTTAAGCTTCCAGCTTTCCCATTTTATTAAACTGGACCTATATTTTAGCCATCATAGCTTCTATGGTAATTATGAATACTGCTTTTCCTACATATAATAATGTAATAACACTAAATATTGGAGTTGGAGACGAAAATTAATAATTAACATCTCAGACTTAAAACCATTAAATCAATTTGTAAACAATACTGTAGAAACTGGATTGATAAGTTTGCATTGATAAATACTGAAACAAACTGTTTGTAAATTACTTCTAATAAATTATTAATTAAGGAATACATTAATAATACATAAATCATATCAATATTATCTAAATCTAAAACAGTACCCTACTTACAATCACACCCAACATAAACAACAAACTCAAAGCAATGGCGAGGGCAACAACCTTACAAACAAGATTAGATTATCACGGCCAATATTAAACATTAATTTTTTTACCGTTAAAAGCGACGGTCACACTACCTCTTGAGTAAACTTGAAACTACAAGTTGCCAACTAGTAAATGCCGAACAATTGTTGACAGAACTTCAAATAATTTAATAAACATTTGTATTATTCACAAAAATAAGTTGTCTTTTGAGGAAATATTACATATATTTACAAATATATATTCTTAATGAATAGTTTTAAAATATTTTGTAGCTTAAGAAAAATAAAAAACCCGATATTAATTCATACGCATTTAAATTTGTAATTTTACTTTCCTCCAAAATTTTGTTTACTCTTTTCGAATAATTGATGAACAACAAGGGGTTTGGTGGATCTCATGGTTATGCAGCATTGGTCACGTGACAATTGCTGCGGGTAGGGTTATGGGGGATCAGGTTTTTGTTATTTGGCTGAGGTTCAGGAGGGACATTTCCTAGCGGAAGAACTTTTTAATTGGGTGGGACGATTAAGGTTCATTTAGTTGAATGGGAATATGACTTGTGATATCTATAACAGAACCTAAACCTAACAAGGCACTAAAACTAAGTACACGTGACTCAATATTACCACTAAACCCAAACAAATTAAACAATTAACTTAAAGCTGCAAATTTGTCTAAGAACCAAGTACAAAGGATCGTGCTACAACTTGGCCTAGGTTATGAGAGAAAGTGAGAAGGAAAAAGCATAGGACGTAGATTACGGATGTTCCAGGAGTACCTTGGGCCGTGGTCTAAAGATAAGGGTTCAGTAGAATTACTGAGACCCGGGTGTGTGTGTGTATAGAGTGGACTTTAGGCCTTGCCAAAGAGTTTGGCGAGAGGGAACAGATGAATTCCACAATGGTAGAGGCTTTAAAGGAACATCGAATGGCGATATTGGAGAGAAACTAGGGCGATATGGTTCTCAGAGACTTGGACTGGAAGGATTCCAGCCGTTTTTGGACGTCCTAGTGAAAATCAGCCACCAGACTACGCAGCGAACCAGAGATTCGTACATTTTCCCAATCAGACTCCCAGAACAGAGTCTTTCTTTTACCCGGGTCTGGGCCCCCAAAACCCGCCCAGCCCTCGTTGCAGCGAACCTCTAGCGAGCTACCTCCGTCTCACATGCGCATGCGGTTAGTATCCCTACCGCGAGTGAAGGAAACGGGTTTGATTGCCCATGTACCAAGCTCATAAGCTCTTTCCATGGAGAATCAGGAGATAGTGAAATGAAACAGTACGGGAAGTGAAAAAAACCTGGCAAGAAAGAAACCCTGCCAGGAAAAATCCCGCGACAGATCATGCAGGAACCCCGGGGGCTTGGATCACCTTATGCTAAGGGATAAGGAGGGGTATTACCTTGCAAATACCTTGTTAGTGAGACTATGGTAGGAATGGCATGTACCAATTCTTCTGCTGCCTACTCGAAACTGAAAAGGAATGCAATCAAATTAGAAATTTCGTTGGGGCTAAGCTGCGACCCTGGGGATGTGCCCCTGCATCACCCGGAGCATAACTGTGAAGCACATTCTCTTAGTATGTATATTTTTAAACGGGATTTTTTTTTTTTTTTTAACCCGGGTCTGAGCCCCCATTTATCGACAATAGTTACAGTGCTGCCACCTAGTGTTAAACTGAAGTTTCAGTAAAATTATTCATTGCTATAAGTAAAAGTAATTGAGAGAGAAGTTTGGAAACCCTTTTTCAAGTAGTTCCATCTACCTGTGTGACGTGCAAAGTTACAGACAAACAAGATGGCTGCGCCGAGATAACAGACGCACAGATTTACTAGTATCGAGAATGTTTCTGCAAACTTTTAATCTGAAACTTTGTTAAACATATTAAAGTCATATTGATACCTATATTTCTTATTAAAACAACGTATGAATAGTCTAGTTAGACTAGAAGCAAGCAATGACGTCACTGGCTCTACCAGAGCCTTACCTATTGGTATCACCGCAGTACATATTTCACAATATGCTGATATTATTACATTAGAGATACGCAAACCCCTGTGACGATCGGCAACCTATTATACGAGCCTGCTTGCATCAAACTAATCGCAGGCGACAAGTATGTTTGGTTGTTTTTTTTTCAGTAAGAAGAACTAAAAAAAATTGAAAGAGGGACTGAAAAAGGAAGGCAAAATATAGGTACATATGAACCCTTGTGTACTTTGAAAATATTCAAGCGTGCGTGTCTTGCCTGGACTATTCCATATCACATCAGATACGAGTATTATCGGTGTCGAATGCCAGATCAAGGCTGTAGATTGTGTAATAAAAAAAAAACACACACACAATGAATAAAAAATGAATCTAACCTTTACATGATATCTGTTGGGCGGGATCTGACGTACACATTACCTGAAGGAGAGCTACTTTCTACAAGACAGGGAGAAACCTTCACGTTACAGGTCTTTGATGGAAGGTTGAGGGAAAAAGAATCTAACCTTTACATGATATCTGTTGGGCGGGATCTGAAGCAGACTCTACCTGAAGGAGAGCTACTTTCTACAAGACAGGGAGGAATCTTCACGTTACAGGTCTTTGATGGAAGGTTGAGGGAAAATGAATCTAACCTTTACGTGATATCTGTTGGGCGGGATCTGAAGCAGACTCTACCTGAAGCAGAGCTACTTTCTACAAGACAGGGAGGAATCTTCACGTTACAGGTCTTTGATGGAAGGTTGAGGGAAAATGAATCTAACCTTTACGTGATATCTGTTGGGCGGGATCTGAAGCAGACTCTACCTGAAGCAGAGCTACTTTCTACAAGACAGGGAGGAATCTTCACGTTACAGGTCTTTGATGGAAGGTTGAGGGAAAATGAATCTAACCTTTACGTGATATCTGTTGGGCGGGATCTGAAGCAGACTCTACCTGAAGCAGAGCTACTTTCTACAAGACAGGGAGGAATCTTCACGTTACAGGTCTTTGATGGAAGGTTGAGGGAAAATGAATCTAACCTTTACGTGATATCTGTTGGGCGGGATCTGAAGCAGACTCTACCTGAAGCAGAGCTACTTTCTACAAGACAGGGAGGAATCTTCACGTTACAGGTCTTTGATGGAAGGTTGAGGGAAAATGAATCTAACCTTTACGTGATATCTGTTGGGCGGGATCTGAAGCAGACTCTACCTGAAGCAGAGCTACTTTCTACAAGACAGGGAGGAATCTTCACGTTACAGGTCTTTGATGGAAGGTTGAGGGAAAATGAATCTAACCTTTACGTGATATCTGTTGGGCGGGATCTGAAGCAGACTCTACCTGAAGCAGAGCTACTTTCTACAAGACAGGGAGGAATCTTCACGTTACAGGTCTTTGATGGAAGGTTGAGGGAAAATGAATCTAACCTTTACGTGATATCTGTTGGGCGGGATCTGAAGCAGACTCTACCTGAAGCAGAGCTACTTTCTACAAGACAGGGAGGAATCTTCACGTTACAGGTCTTTGATGGAAGGTTGAGGGAAAATGAATCTAACCTTTACGTGATATCTGTTGGGCGGGATCTGAAGCAGACTCTACCTGAAGCAGAGCTACTTTCTACAAGACAGGGAGGAATCTTCACGTTACAGGTCTTTGATGGAAGGTTGAGGGAAAATGAATCTAACCTTTACGTGATATCTGTTGGGCGGGATCTGAAGCAGACTCTACCTGAAGCAGAGCTACTTTCTACAAGACAGGGAGGAATCTTCACGTTACAGGTCTTTGATGGAAGGTTGAGGGAAAATGAATCTAACCTTTACGTGATATCTGTTGGGCGGGATCTGAAGCAGACTCTACCTGAAGCAGAGCTACTTTCTACAAGACAGGGAGGAATCTTCACGTTACAGGTCTTTGATGGAAGGTTGAGGGAAAATGAATCTAACCTTTACGTGATATCTGTTGGGCGGGATCTGAAGCAGACTCTACCTGAAGCAGAGCTACTTTCTACAAGACAGGGAGGAATCTTCACGTTACAGGTCTTTGATGGAAGGTTGAGGGAAAATGAATCTAACCTTTACGTGATATCTGTTGGGCGGGATCTGAAGCAGACTCTACCTGAAGCAGAGCTACTTTCTACAAGACAGGGAGGAATCTTCACGTTACAGGTCTTTGATGGAAGGTTGAGGGAAAATGAATCTAACCTTTACGTGATATCTGTTGGGCGGGATCTGAAGCAGACTCTACCTGAAGCAGAGCTACTTTCTACAAGACAGGGAGGAATCTTCACGTTACAGGTCTTTGATGGAAGGTTGAGGGAAAATGAATCTAACCTTTACGTGATATCTGTTGGGCGGGATCTGAAGCAGACTCTACCTGAAGCAGAGCTACTTTCTACAAGACAGGGAGGAATCTTCACGTTACAGGTCTTTGATGGAAGGTTGAGGGAAAATGAATCTAACCTTTACGTGATATCTGTTGGGCGGGATCTGAAGCAGACTCTACCTGAAGCAGAGCTACTTTCTACAAGACAGGGAGGAATCTTCACGTTACAGGTCTTTGATGGAAGGTTGAGGGAAAAAGAATCTAACCTTTACATGATATCTGGTAGGCGGGATCTGACGTACACATTACCTGAAGGAGAGCTACTTTCTACAAGACAGGGAGAATCCTTTGTATTACAGGTCCTTGATGGTAGGTGGATGGAATAAATGAAGAATCTAACCTTACATGGCATCTGGTAGGCAGGGTCTTTAGTAGACTCTAACTGAAGCAGAGCTACTTCTTACAAGGCAGGGAGGAACCCTAAGCTAACAGGTATTTGTTGGAAGAGGGAAAGAATAAAGAAAGAATCTATCCCTTACATGACATCTGTTGTTCGGGGTAGACCATACCACATCCAGGGGAAAGCAGCCTACTTTATTTTTGTTATGATTAGGTTAGGCTGTTTTGGCGAAATAGTAAATTTTCTTTTGGAAAACAATAAAAATAGTGTAAGATAAAAATTTGTTTTGGAAGGTTTTGGAAAAGTCATAGATCTAGTTGTTCTTCTGTGAGTTGGGTCAAGACAGAGATTCTGAAGCATCAGGTGCTTTGCAAGTTTAGGGAGACAGAACGTTGCGGCGGACTGTGAGTTGGGTCAAGACAGAGATTCTGAAGCATCAGGTGCTTTGCAAGTTTAGGGAGACAGAACGTTGCGGCGGACTGTGAGTTGGGTCAAGACAGAGATTCTGAAGCATCAGGTGCTTTGCAAGTTTAGGGAGACAGAACGTTGCGGCGGACTGTGAGTTGGGTCAAGACAGAGATTCTGAAGCATCAGGTGCTTTGCAAGTTTAGGGAGACAGAACGTTGCGGCGGACTGTGAGTTGGGTCAAGACAGAGATTCCGAAGCATCAGGTGCTTTGCAAGTTTAGGGAGACAGAACGTTGCGGCGGACAAGTAGAGCGGAACAGTAGCAAGAAGGCCGAGCTGTAGAAAGTATTCTTCGCCCAAAACCCAGAGTCAGCCATTGTGACAGATGTAGATGCTGGAACTGGCGACGGTATGAGTGTCGCGCAAAGTGTTTACTTGCGATGTGTAGAGCGCCAGAGTACATTGCTTCGCGCCGAGCCATTGGGACAGATGTAGATGCTGGAACTGGCGACGGTACGAGTCTCGCGCAAAGTGTTTACTTGCGATGTGTAAGGCGCCAGAGTCCATTGCTTCGCGCCGAGCCATTGGGACAGATGTAGATGCTGGAACTGGCGACGACACGAGTCTCGCGCAGTGTTTACTTGCGATGTGTAAGGCGCCAGAGTCCATTGCTTCGCGCCGAGCCATTGGGACAGATGTAGATGCTGGAACTGGCGACGGTATGAGTGTCGCGCAAAGTGTTTACTTGCGATGTGTAGAGCGCCAGAGTACATTGCTTCGCGCCGAGCCATTGGGACAGATGTAGATGCTGGAACTGGCGACGGTACGAGTCTCGCGCAAAGTGTTTACTTGCGATGTGTAAGGCGCCAGAGTCCATTGCTTCGCGCCGAGCCATTGGGACAGATGTAGATGCTGGAACTGGCGACGACACGAGTCTCGCGCAGTGTTTACTTGCGATGTGTAAGGCGATGCTTTAACAAACAAGTTGTTAGAATACACTTCCCATTAACTAGGATAAATGTAGACAATATCCTCGAATGTCGCAACAAATAGTATTGTTTGTTATAGCGACAATAATTGTGTTATTAAGTATTTACTGCGTTTATCTTTGTCTAAAGACTTCGGCTCCAAATCCCAAGGGCGCCTGGAGTTGTTTAAAGCCGCTGGAGCAACGGTTCTCTGGAGAAGCAAGACGATGCGCTCGTGACCCCATCGAAGGTCAAAGGTCAGGTCTTCTCCTTCGGTTGGACTGAAACATTCCGACGTTGGTTGTTGCCCTATACTGCCTCATGATTCGGTGTATTTAGGCCAGAGAGATGTATGGGAGGGGGTAAGGCAACGCTAAATCGGGACCCTACCCTGAGGTATGCGCTGTTGTTTCAAGGCCTTATACTGCTCCAAATCGGGTTGCCCTTAGCATCGTAACTGTTGCAATGTTTTTAGCGTTTAGCACTACTGTGATGGGATAATCCGTCCGGGTGAAGCTCGGCTTTCAGCAAGTCCAAAGGGAGAAACGCCTCCTGAATGGGAGACGTGGTTGGAAGACCTCACTTGTAAATAAAGAGGGGACGCAGAGAAACCTAGTACAATATACGGTGTAACTCGGCAGAGGGAGAAACCACTCCTGAATGGGAGACGTGGTTGGAAGACCTCACTTGTAGATAGGGAGGGGACGCAGAGAAACCTAGTACAATATACGGTGTAGCTCGGCAGAGGGAGAAACCACTCCTGAATGGGAGACGTGGTTGGAAGACCTCACTTGTAGATAGGGAGGGGACGCAGAGAAACCTAGTACAATATACGATGCAGCTCGGCAGAGGGAGAAACCACTTCTGAATGGGAGACGTGGTTGGAAGACCTCACTTGTAGATAGAGGGGGGGACGCAGCGAAACCTAGTACAATATACGGTGCAGCTCGGTAGAGGGAGAAACCCCTCCCGAATGGGAGACGTGGTTGGAAGACTTTGCTAGTAGATGGGGAGGGACGCAGAGAAACCTAGTGCAATATACGGTGCAGCTCGGTAGAGGGAGAAACCTCTCCCGAATGGGAGACGTGGTTGGAAGACTTTGCTAGTAGAGGGGGGAGGACGCAGAGAAACCTAGTGCAATATACGGTGCAGCTCGTCAGAGGGAGAAATCCCTCCCGAATGGGAGACGTGGTTGGAAGACTTTGCTAGTAGAGGGGGGAGGACGCAGAGAAACCTAGTACAATATACGGTGCAGCTCGTCAGAGGGAGAAATCCCTCCCGAATGGGAGACGTGGTTGGAAGACTTTGCTAGTAGAGGGGGGAGG
Organism: Prosapia bicincta; assembly: GCA_036971475.1. Classification (NCBI taxonomy): domain Eukaryota; kingdom Metazoa; phylum Arthropoda; class Insecta; order Hemiptera; family Cercopidae; genus Prosapia; species Prosapia bicincta. The sequence continues at coordinate 197,203 of JBAIZL010000097.1, forward strand.
ACGCAGAGAAACCTAGTACAATATACGGTGCAGCTCGGTAGAGGGAGAAACCTCTCCCGAATGGGAGACGTGGTTGGAAGACTTTGCTAGTAGAGGGGGGAGGACGCAGAGAAACCTAGTGCAATATACGGTGCAGCTCGGTAGAGGGAGAAACCTCTCCCGAATGGGAGACGTGGTTGGAAGACTTTGCTAGTAGAGGGGGGAGGACGCAGAGAAACCTAGTGCAATGTACTTAAAAAAAAACTGATACATATAAACTTTATTTTCTTTACCAACAATTTTAACGTTACGTGTGTAAGTATTTTGTGAGCAACATTCACAAGCCCATGAAGATGACATCGTCCGTGACAAAACATTCGAACGTAAATTATTGTAACTTATTTTATTTTCGTGCACTGCAGGCTATAAAATAAGCGATTAATAAGCGACGCTGCTTGTCATTTTGGTACTCCACAATACTTTCTCCGTGCTTACTATACGTGCGAAAGTAAACGGGGATAAACACACAGGGTCTTGTTTACTGCGCTAGGAAATGGCCTAGTCCTGGAGACAGCGGCCTTGCTAAGGGGGTCAAGAAACAAGGCCAATGAGAGAGAGCGGAAACAAGATGGCCGCAGACGGAGCTCGCTTTTTTAAAATGACGCGTAACCGATCGAAATGTCGGTATTAATTGGACGATACGGGATTACACTGTTCCCAGATTCTATTGGTTTGCAGGATTGGATTTGTCACAGTTTGAGTCAATGGCGTCATTTTTCGCAACAAACTTTCACACAAAACTGCCAAAACTATCGCCATTTAGGTCTGCTGCATTTGTTCTTGTAGATTGTTTCAACACAACCAATATATTCTAGATACCAATGATGCTTCTTGTGCTATCTATTTTTCCTCAGAGGATTAAATTGACAAATTTCACTATATTTTAAATGTTTACTAAATTTCTGTTTTTTAAAATAAATAATAACAATCTATTTGGGCTTTAAAAAATGTTGAAATACAGACGTTACTTGAAACGTTTTGTAAATGGTGGAAATTACAAAATATATGATTTTACTTTTTGTCATTACAAGGAAAGAAGAAGTAGGCCAATACACTACCCTCTATTCGCTTCCAGTAACAAACCATCCTGTCCAAGGCCCGTGTTCAGTTGTACTCATGGACGCCCACATGGAAGTTTGTATCCAGGTTTGACGTGAAGGCATTGGACACTAAAATATTAAGCAGCTAAGAAATCCAAGTTTTAACTTTGTTAAATATGTAAATATGCCTAATCAAGGGAAACACATTTTTTGTAAGGAGGCTACATATTTAAAATATGTTAGTCCTGGGTCATGTCCTACAATTCACCAATCTTTAAAATAACTTTCTCGAAAAAATACACTAATCTACATGTGATGCCTGGGTATTTGTTTTGATTTTAAATCAGGGGTAATGTAGGGAGAGCGCGGCCCCCGGGTTTACAGGACCTACAATATTGATTCACACTTTACCACAGCATTTATAGCTAGCAATGTTGATTCCAGATACCGGGAGTCTATACTATATAGAAGCAGATTGCCTCATTTAACGCATACAAAAAATACGGAAATCGTTAACAAAATATTGCTAAAACCGGATTACCGATGAAAAGGCGGGACGACATTCTGAAAATTTAAGTTAAATACGATGATATGCAGCCAACACCATGTTCTCACTAGTTCTGTAGAGCTGCAAGCGTCGAGATGGGAAGTTAGTCAAATTCAATGAGGGTGGATATACGGAGAGTATTTCGTACTTATGAAGACACTTTTTACAGCTTTTATTACACACTTTTATAGTTTTACAAGGGGAAATTAGTGAAGAGGCTTCAAGAACGTAGATTTGGCATAATTTGTAGCGCGCAATTATGTTTCTCGCCCTTCCAACTTCGAAAGTGTATCCTTAGGATTCCCTAAAGATGATTTTTTTTATTTGTTAGGATTAACTTAGGCTATTCTTGAATTGAAAATTTTGCAAGTCTTATGCTACCCTATACCGAAGACTTCTTTGCAGCCTTGTTGTTCTGTGTGGCAGCATTGTTGTATTGTGTATCTGTGGACACAAGGATGGCAACAGCAGACATTGGTTTGTGACATTATCTTACGAATAGACAAATAAAGCGAAGAATGTGTGTCACGATAATGGGACGTCCGACGGGCACAGGTGTCACAGGTCATGAAGTAATCGCACATCTCGGGAGCAATGCCACCGTGTCGCTCATTAAAATCATTAAGTCGATTAAAAACGATCGTGAAAACATATTACTGGGTTTAGGAGAGACCTGTGTGCCGTACGATGAACGCTGCCGTCACTGAAGTTGGTTTCGAGAAGCAAGCGCTGCCCACACAATCTATTAATACGAAGTTCTTTGCGTTGTTTGGCCATTAGCGCAAGTAGGCCTAGTATTTAAGACAAAAGAAGAGCTTTCCTCCTAATCAGTAGCACTGGCATTATCTACGGGTGTTTTCTAACGTCGTACCACATTTCTCCCAGTGTGACGAAACGGGCCAAGATGGCTGCCAAAGCCACACAGCTGATTAAACGACGGATCTAATGTCTTCGGATAATTTGGCATCGGTAAAGTGTATCTGTCTACACATCCTCTCACGTGTACTAAGTGGGCGCGAGGCAGCCTCTAACATAATGACATCTGAAACGAATCTAAAATAAGCCTCACACAGACAGAGTTTCCTGGAAGGTCATGAATGAAAGGGACGAAGAACAAGGAGAATGGTAAAAAATGAAGAAAACTAAAGGAAGAAGTGACGAGCACACTGTTATCTGCTAAATTATTTATTGGTGATAATAAAAACTTAAAATGTAAATGTAAAAGGGAAATTTGTGCACAATTTTTCAATAGTTTTTTTTTCAGAATGTTCTGTGAGTCGCCAATATTGTTTAGTGTTTTTTGTCTGTCTGCAAGTATGCACAATACTGAAAACATTTCCCAGCCGTGACGTCAATCGCTAAATAATTCCGAACGCATTGTGTTGGTCGCATCACTGTTCTATACCAGCGTCAATGCTCTACTTTCTAAGCCAACAACATGACGGTCGCTTCTAGAAAGTCCTGCCACACGCTTTTATTGGGCTCTAGCAATAGCTTTTTGAATGTCATGGTTGATGCAGATGGTTGATAAATGTATTATCCAATCAGAAGACATCGTGCAATATTAGAATCATGGATCTCATTAGGATCTACAGTGGAAATCGAGAACCTCTGAAGTACGTTGCATAGAGAGAAGGCCTGCTTCAGTAAAGTTAGTCCATCATCTCCAAATGTTCTCCAAGCGGTGCCTTCCCCATTTTCCTCCAATTATCCTTAATAATTCTTCCTTTAATCTCTCCCATAACTTGTTTTGTCTCTTCTCTTAATCCTTTTATTTCTTTACAAATTTTCTTCCCTAGTCTTTTTGTCCCTCTTTTGCTTCTGTTTTCTCATTATACCTTTTCTTTTATCTTCATTATCTTTTCCATTAATTTTTTAACCTTCCTCTTTTATTATCTTCTTCTATTTTCCCTTGTTTTTCTTTCTTTTTATTGTCTCACCTTTTATTTCTTGTTGGTACTTGTTTTCTCATTTCATCTTTTCTTTTAAACCTCATTATATTTTATATTCTTCTTCAAATTCTTGTTGTTTCTCTTTTTCTTCTGTTTTCTTCTTTTACGTCTTCTTTTATTTCTAGTTAACCCGTGTTCTCAGGGGCGTATCCAGGAGGGTGGTTTGGATCCTGAGGGGTCAGAGGGCAAAGCCTTTCTGGGGAAATTTTGAATATTTTTATCCGTAGAAATATTATTTTATGATTTTATGGCACTCAAATTTCACAATTGTGAAACATCGGGAAGATATTTTGCTAAAAACCAAGCGCTGTTTTATACGTTAATATGTTTTACTAACACTATTTGGTTTGGGGGGCACGTGCCCCTGAGCCCCCCTTGGCTACGCCACCTAGTGCACTCTTATTCTATCTCTTCTTTTAATCCGCTGAAGGATACGACCTGAAAATGATTGAGTGGGGATAGTGTAGCTCAAGCAGGGTTACAAAGTGCCTGCAGACCTTGTTCGCCATACACTATCATCTTATTCCATCTCTTCTTTTAATCCTCTGAAGGATACGACCTGAAAATGATTGAGTGGGGATAGTGTAGCCCAAGCAGGGTTACAAAGTGCCTGCATACCTTGTTCGCCATACACTATCCTCTTATTCCATCTCTTCTTTTAATCCTCTGAAGGATACGACCTGAAAATGATTGAGTGGGGATAGTGTAGCCCAAGCAGGGTTACAAAGTGCCTGCATACCTTGTTCGCCATACACTATCCTCTTATTCTATCTCTTCTTTTAATCCTCTGAAGGATACGACCTGAAAATGATTGAGTGGGGATAGTGTAGCCCAAGCAGGGTTACAAAGTGCCTGCATACCTTGTTCGCCATACACTATCCTCTTATTCCATCTCTTCTTTTAATCCTCTGAAGGATACGACCTGAAAATGATTGAGTGGGGATAGTGTAGCCCAAGCAGGGTTACAAAGTGCCTGCATACCTTGTTCGCCATACACTATCCTCTTATTCCATCTCTTCTTTTAATCCTCTGAAGGATACGACCTGAAAATGATTGAGTGGGGATAGTGTAGCCCAAGCAGGGTTACAAAATGTCTGCAGACCTTGTCGCCATACACTATCCTCTTATTCCATCTCTTCTTTTAATCCTCTGAAGGATACGACCAGAAAATGATTGAGTGGGGATAGTGTAGCCCAAGCAGGGTTACAAAGTGCCTGCATACCTTGTTCTCCATACACTATCCTCTTATTCCATCTCTTCTTTAATCCTCTGAAGGATACGACCAGAAAATGATTGAGTGGGGATAGTGTAGCCCAAGCAGGGTTACAAAGTGCCTGCATACCTTGTTCGCCATACACTATCCTCTTATTCCATCTCTTCTTTTAATCGTCTGAAGGATACGACGTGAAAATGATTGAGTGGGGATAGTGTAGCCCAAGCAGGGTTACAAAGTGCCTGCAGACCTTGTTCGCCATACACTATCCTCTTATTCCATCTCTTCTTTTAATCCTCTGAAGGATACGACCAGAAAATGATTGAGTGGGGATAGTGTAGCCCAAGCAGGGTTACAAAATGTCTGCAGACCTTGTCGCCATACACTATCCTCTTATTCTATCTCTTCTTTTAATCCTCTGAAGGATACGACCTGAAAATGATTGAGTGGGGATAGTGTAACCCAAGCAGGGTTACAAAGTGCCTGCATACCTTGATCGCCATACACTATCCTCTTATTCCATCTCTTCTTTTAATCCTCTGAAGGATACGACCTGAAAATGATTGAGTGGGGATAGTGTAACCCAAGCAGGGTTACAAAGTGCCTGCATACCTTGTTCGCCATACACTATCCTTTTATTCCATCTCTTCTTTTAATCCTCTGAAGGATACGACCTGAAAATGATTGAGTGGGGATAGTGTAGCTCAATCAGGGTTACAAAGTGACTTGTCGGCCATACACTATCCTCTTATTCCATCTCTTCTTTTAATCCTCTGAAGGATACGACCTGAAAATGATTGAGTGGGGATAGTGTAGCTCAATGAGGGTTACAAAGTGCCTGCATACCTTGTTCGCCATACACTATCCTCTTATTCCATCTCTTCTTTTAATCCTCTGAAGGATACGACCTGAAAATGATTGAGTGGGGATAGTGTAGCCCAAGCAGGGTTACAAAGTGCCTTGTCGGCCATACACTATCATCTTATTCCATCTCTTCTTTTAATCCTCTGAAGGATACGACCTGAAAGTGATTGAGTGAGGATAGTGTAGCTCAATGAGGGTTACAAAGTGCCTGCAGACCTTGTTCGCCATACACTATCCTCTTATTCTACCTCTTCTTTTAATCCTCTGAAGGATACGACCTGAAAATGATTGAGTGGGGATAGTGTAGCTCAATGAGGGTTACAAAGTGCCTGCAGACCTTGTTCGCCATACACTATCCTCTTATTCCATCTCTTCTTTTAATCCTCTGAAGGATACGACCTGAAAATGATTGAGTGAGGATAGTGTAGCTCAATGAGGGTTACAAAGTGCCTGCATACCTTGTTCGCCATACACTATCCTCTTATTCCATCTCTTCTTTTAATCCTCTGAAGGATACGACCTGAAAATGATTGAGTGGGGATAGTGTAGCCCAAGCAGGGTTACAAAGTGCCTTGTCGGCCATACACTATCCTCTTATTCCATCTCTTCTTTTAATCCTCTGAAGGATACGACCTGAAAATGATTGAGTGGGGATAGTGTAGCCCAAGCAGGGTTACAAAGTGCCTGCATACCTTGTTCTCCATACACTATCCTCTTATTCCATCTCTTCCTTTAATCCTCTGAAGGATACGACCTGAAAATGATTGAGTGGGGATAGTGTAGCCCAAGCAGGGTTACAAAATGTCTGCATACCTTGTCACCATACACTATCCTCTTATTCCATCTCTTCTTTTAATCCTCTGAAGGATACGACCTGAAAATGATTGAGTGGGGATAGTGTAGCTCAATGAGGGTTACAAAGTGCCTTGTCGGCCATACACTATCCTCTTATTCCATCTCTTCTTTTAATCCTCTGAAGGATACGACCTGAAAATGATTGAGTGGGGATAGTGTAGCCCAAGCAGGGTTACAAAGTGCCTGCATACCTTGTTCTCCATACACTATCCTCTTATTCCATCTCTTCTTTTAATCCTCTGAAGGATACGACCTGAAAATGATTGAGTGGGGATAGTGTAGCCCAAGCAGGGTTACAAAATGTCTGCATACCTTGTCACCATACACTATCCTCTTAATCCATCTCTTCTTTTAATCCTCTGAAGGATACGACCTGAAAATGATTGAGTGAGGATAGTGTAGGCCAAGCAGGGTTACAAAGTGCCTGCATACCTTGTTCGCCATACACTATCCTCTTATTCCATCTCTTCTTTTAATCCTCTGAAGGATACGACCTGAAAATGATTGAGTAAGGATAGTGTAGGCCAAGCAGGGTTACAAAATGACTGCATACCTTGTTCGCCATACACTATCCTCTTATTCCATCTCTTCTTTTAATCCTCTGAAGGATACGACCTGAAAATGATTGAGTGAGGATAGTGTAGGCCAAGCAGGGTTACAAAATGACTGCATACCTTGTTCGCCATACACTATCCTCTTACTCCATCTCTTCTTTTAATCCTCTGAAGGATACGACCTGAAAATGATTGAGTGGGGATAGTGTAGCCCAAGCAGGGTTACAAAGTACCTGCATACCTTGTTCTCCATACACTATCCTCTTATTCCATCTCTTCTTTTAATCCTCTGAAGGATACGACCTGAAAATGATTGAGTGGGGATAGTGTAGCCCAAGCAGGGTTACAAAATGTCTGCATACCTTGTCACCATACACTATCCTCTTATTCCATCTCTTCTTTTAATCCTCTGAAGGATACGACCTGAAAATGATTGAGTGAGGATAGTGTAGGCCAAGCAGGGTTACAAAATGACTGCATACCTTGTTCGCCATACACTATCCTCTTATTCCATCTCTTCTTTTAATCCTCTGAAGGATACGACCTGAAAATGATTGAGTGGGGATAGTGTAGCTCAATGAGGGTAACAAAATGTCTGCAGACCTTGTTCGCCATACACTATCCTCTTATTCTATCTCTTCTTTTAATCTTCTGAAGGATACGACCTGAAAATGATTGAGTGGGGATAGTGTAGCCCAAGCAGGGTTACAAAATGTCTGCAGACCTTGTTCGCCATACACTATCCTCTTATTCCATCTCTTCTTTTAATCCTCTGAAGGATACGACCTGAAAATGATTGAGTGGGGATAGTGTAGCCCAAGCAGGGTTACAAAATGTCTGCATACCTATTCGCCATACACTATCCTCTTATTCCATCTCTTCTTTTAATCCTCTGAAGTTTACGACCTGAAAATGATTGAGTGGGGATAGTGTAGCTCAATGAGGGTTACAAAGTGCCTTGTCGGCCATACACTATCCTCTTATTCCATCTCTTCTTTTAATCCTCTGAAGGATACGACCTGAAAATGATTGAGTGAGGATAGTGTAGCCCAAGCAGGATTACAAAGTGCCTGCAGACCTTGTTCGCCATACACTATCCGCTTATTCCATCTCTTCTTTTAATCCTCTGAAGGATACGACCTGAAAATGATTGAGTGGGGATAGTGTAGCCCAAGCAGGGTTACAAAATGTCTGCATACCTTGTTCGCCATACACTATCCTCTTATTCCATCTCTTCTTTTATTCCTCTGAAGGATACGACCTGAAAATGATTGAGTGGGGATAGTGTAGCCCAAGCAGGGTTACAAAGTGCCTGCAGACCTTGTTCGCCATACACTATCCTCTTATTCCATCTCTTCTTTTAATCCTCTGAAGGATACGACCTGAAAATGATTGAGTGGGGATAGTGTAGCTCAATGAGGGTTACAAAGTGCCTGCAGACCTTGTTCGCCATACACTATCCTCTTATTCCATATCTTCTTTTAATCCTCTGAAGGATACGACCTGAAAATGATTGAGTGGGGATAGTGTAGCTCAATGAGGGTTACAAAGTGCCTGCAGACCTTGTTCGCCATACACTATCCTCTTATTCCATCTCTTCTTTTAATCCTCTGAAGGATACGACCTGAAAATTATTGAGTGAGGATAGTGTAGCTCAATGAGGGTTACAAAGTGCCTGCATACCTTGTTCGCCATACACTATCCTCTTATTCCATCTCTTCTTTTAATCCTCTGAAGGATACGACCTGAAAATGATTGAGTGAGGATAGTGTAGCTCAATGAGGGTTACAAAGTGCCTGCATACCTTGTTCGCTATACACTATCCTCTTATTCCATCTCTTCTTTTAATCCTCTGAAGGATACGACCTGAAAATGATTGAGTGAGGATAATGTAGCTCAATGAGGGTTACAAAGTGCCTGCATACCTTGCTCGCCATACACTATCCTCTTATTCCATCTCTTCTTTTAATCCTCTGAAGGATACGACCTGAAAATGATTGAGTGAGGATAATGTAGCTCAAGCAGGGTTACAAAGTGCCTGCATACCTTGTTCGCCATACACTATCCTCTTATTCCATCTCTTCTTTTAATCCTCTGAAGGATACGACCTGAAAATGATTGAGTGAGGATAGTGTAGCTCAATGAGGGATACAAAGTGCCTGCATACCTTGCTCGCCATACACTATCCTCTTATTCCATCTCTTCTTTTAATCCTCTGAAGGATACGACCTGAAAATGATTGAGTGGGGATAGTGTAGCCCAAGCAGGGTTACAAAGTGCCTTGTCGGCCATACACTATCCTTTTATTCCATCTCTTCTTTTAATCCTCTGAAGGATACGACCTGAAAATGATTGAGTGGGGATAGTGTAGCCCAAGCAGGGTTACAAAATGTCTGCATACCTTGTTCGCCATACACTATCCTCTTTTTCCATCTCTTCTTTTAATCCTCTGAAGGATACGACCTGAAAATGATTGAGTGGGGATAGTGTAGCCCAAGCAGGGTTACAAAATGTCTGCATACCTTGTTCGCCATACACTATCCTCTTATTCCATCTCTTCTTTTAATCCTCTGAAGGATACGACCTGAAAATGATTGAGTGGGGATAGTGTAGCCCAAGCAGGGTTACAAAGTGCCTGCAGACCTTGTTCACCATACACTATCCTCTTATTCCATCTCTTCTTTTAATCCTCTGAAGGATACGACCTGAAAATGATTGAGTGGGGATAGTGTAGCTCAATGAGGGTTACAAAGTGCCTGCAGACCTTGTTCGCCATACACTATCCTCTTATTCCATATCTTCTTTTAATCCTCTGAAGGATACGACCTGAAAATGATTGAGTGGGGATAGTGTAGCACAATGAGGGTTACAAAGTGCCTGCAGACCTTGTTCGCCATACACTATCCTCTTATTCCATCTCTTCTTTTAATCCTCTGAAGGATACGACCTGAAAATTATTGAGTGAGGATAGTGTAGCTCAATGAGGGTTACAAAGTGCCTGCATACCTTGTTCGCCATACACTATCCTCTTATTCCATCTCTTCTTTTAATCCTCTGAAGGATACGACCTGAAAATGATTGAGTGAGGATAGTGTAGCTCAATGAGGGTTACAAAGTGCCTGCATACCTTGTTCGCCATACACTATCCTCTTATTCCATCTCTTCTTTTAATCCTCTGAAGGATACGACCTGAAAATGATTGAGTGAAGATAATGTAGCTCAATGAGGGTTACAAAGTGCCTGCATACCTTGCTCGCCATACACTATCCTCTTATTCCATCTCTTCTTTTAATCCTCTGAAGGATACGACCTGAAAATGATTGAGTGGGGATAGTGTAGCCCAAGCAGGGTTACAAAGTGCCTTGTCGGCCATACACTATCCTTTTATTCCATCTCTTCTTTTAATCCTCTGAAGGATACGACCTGAAAATGATTGAGTGGGGATAGTGTAGCCCAAGCAGGGTTACAAAGTGCCTGCAGACCTTGTTCGCCATACACTCTCCTCTTATTCCATCTCTTCTTTTAATCCTCTGAAGGATACGACCTGAAAATGATTGAGTGGGGATAGTGTAGCTCAATGAGGGTTACAAAGTGCCTGCATACCTTGTTCGCCATACACTATCCTCTTATTCCATCTCTTCTTTTAATCCTCTGAAGGATACGACCTGAAAATGATTGAGTGGGGATAGTGTAGCTCAATGAGGGCTACAAAATGTCTGCATACCTTGTCGCCATACACTATCCTCTTATTCCATCTCTTCTTTTAATCCTCTGAAGGATACGACCTGAAAATGATTGAGTGGGGATAGTGTAGCTCAATGAGGGTTACAAAGTGCCTGCATACCTTGTTCGCCATACACTATCCTCTTATTCCATCTCCTCTTTAATTCCTCTGAAGGATACGACCTGAAAATGATTGAGTGGGGATAGTGTAGCCCAAGCAGGGTTACAAAGTGCCTGCATACCTTGTTCGCCATACACTATCCTCTTATTCCATCTCTTCTTTTAATCCTCTGAAGGATACGACCTGAAAATGATTGAGTGGGCATAGTGTAGCCCAAGCAGGGTTACAAAGTGCCTGCATACCTTGTTCTCCATACACTATCCTCTTATTCCATCTCTTCTTTTAATCCTCTGAAGGATACGACCTGAAAATTATTGAGTGAGGATAGTGTAGCTCAAGCAGGGTTACAAAGTGATTGCACACCTTGTTCGCCATACACTATCCTCTTATTCCATCTCTTCTTTTAATCCTCTGAAGGATACGACCTGAAAGTGATTGAGTGAGGATAGTGTAGCCCAAGCAGGGTTACAAAGTGCCTGCATACCTTGTTCGCCATACACTATCCTCTTATTCCATCTCTTCTTTTAATCCTCTGAAGGATACGACCTGAAAGTGATTGAGTGGGGATAGTGTAGCCCAAGCAGGGTTACAAAGTGCCTGCATACCTTGTTCGCCATACACTATCCTCTTATTCTATCTCTTCTTTTAATCCTCTGAAGGATACGACCTGAAAGTGATTGAGTGAGGATAGTGTAGCCCAAGCAGGGTTACAAAGTGCCTGCATACCTTGTTCGCCATACACTATCCTCTTATTCTATCTCTTCTTTTAATCCTCTGAAGGATACGACCTGAAAGTGATTGAGTGGGGATAGTGTAGCTCAATGAGGGTTACAAAATGTCTGCATACCTTGTCGCCATACACTATCCTCTTATTCCATCTCTTCTTTTAATCCCCTGAAGGATACGACCTGAAAATGATTGAGTGGGGATAGTGTAGCTCAATGAGGGTTACAAAGTGCCTTGTCGGCCATACACTATCCTCTTATGCCATCTCTTCTTTTAATCCTCTGAAGGATACGACCTGAAAATGATTGAGTGGGGATAGTGTAGCCCAAGCAGGGTTACAAAGTGCCTGCAGACCTTGTTCGCCATACACTATCCTCTTATTCCATCTCTTCTTTTAATCCTCTGAAGGATACGACCTGAAAATGATTGAGTGGGGATAGTGTAGCTCAATGAGGGTTACAAAGTGCCTGCAGACCTTGTTCGCCCTACACTATCCTCTTATTCCATCTCTTCTTTTAATCCTCTGAAGGATCCGACCTGAAAATGATTGATTGGGGATAGTGTAGCTCAATGAGGGTTACAAAGTGCCTGCATACCTTGTTCGCCATACACTATCCTCTTATTCCATCTCTTCTTTTAATCCTCTGAAGGATACGACCTGAAAATGATTGAGTGTGGATAGTGTAGCCCAAGCAGGGTTACAAAGTGCCTGCATACCTTGTTCGCCATACACTATCCTCTTATTCCATCTCTTCTTTTAATCCTCTGAAGGATACGACCTGAAAATGATTGAGTAGGGATAGTGTAGCTCAATGAGGGTTACAAAGTGCCTGCATACCTTGTTCGCCATACACTATCCTCTTATTCCATCTCTTCTTTTAATCCTCTGAAGGATACGACCTGAAAATGATTGAGTGGGGATAGTGTAGCCCAAGCAGGGTTACAAAATGTCTGCATACCTTGTCGCCATACACTATCCTCTTATTCCATCTCTTCTTTTAATCCTCTGAAGGATACGACCTGAAAATGATTGAGTGAGGATAGTGTAGCCCAAGCAGGGTTACAAAGTGCCTGCATACCTTGTTCGCCATACACTATCCTCTTATTCCATCTCTTCTTTTAATCCTCTGAAGGATACGACCTGAAAATGATTGAGTGGGGATAGTGTAGCCCAAGCAGGGTTACAAAATGTCTGCATACCTTGTCGCCATACACTATCCTCTTATTCCATCTCTTCTTTTAATCCTCTGAAGGATACGACCTGAAAATGATTGAGTGAGGATAGTGTAGCCCAAGCAGGGTTACAAAGTGCCTGCATACCTTGTTCGCCATACACTATCCTCTTATTCCATCTCTTCTTTTAATCCTCTGAAGGATACGACCTGAAAATGATTGAGTGGGGATAGTGTAGCCCAAGCAGGGTTACAAAATGTCTGCATACCTTGTCGCCATACACTATCCTCTTATTCCATCTCTTCTTTTAATCCTCTGAAGGATACGACCTGAAAATGATTGAGTGAGGATAGTGTAGCCCAAGCAGGGTTACAAAGTGCCTGCATACCTTGTTCGCCATACACTATCCTCTTATTCCATCTCTTCTTTTAATCCTCTGAAGGATACGACCTGAAAATGATTGAGTGAGGATAGTGTAGCCCAAGCAGGGTTACAAAGTGCCTTGTCGGCCATACACTATCCTCTTATTCCAACTCTTCTTTTAATCCTCTGAAGGATACGACCTGAAAATGATTGAGTGAGGATAGTGTAGCCCAAGCAGGGTTACAAAATGACTGCATACTTTGTCACCATACACTATCCTCTTATTCCATCTCTTCTTTTAATCCTCTGAAGGATACGACCTGAAAATGATTGAGTGAGGATATTGTAGCCCAAGCAGGGTTACAAAATGACTGCATACCTTGTCACCATACACTATCCTCTTATTCCATCTCTTCTTTTAATCCTCTGAAGGATACGACCTGATAATGATTGAGTGGGGATAGTGTAGCCCAAGCAGGGTTACAAAGTGCCTGCATACCTTGTTCGCCGTACACTATCCTCTTATTCCATCTCTTCTTTTAATCCTCTGAAGGATACGACCTGAAAATGATTGAGTGAGGATAGTGTAGCCCAAGCAGGGTTACAAAATGACTGCATACCTTGTCACCATACACTATCCTCTTATTCCATCTCTTCTTTTAATCCTCTGAAGGATACGACCTGAAAATGATTGAGTGGGGATAGTGTAGCCCAAGCAGGGTTACAAAGTGCCTTGTCGGCCATACACTATCCTCTTATTCCATCTCTTCTTTTAATCCTCTGAAGGATACGACCTGAAAGTGATTGAGTGGGGATAGTGTAGCCCAAGCAGGGTTACAAAGTGCCTTGTCGGCCATACACTATCCTCTTATTCCATCTCTTCTTTTAATCCTCTGAAGGATACGACCTGAAAATGATTGAGTGGGGATAGTGTAGCCCAAGCAGGGTTACAAAGTCCCTTGTTCGCCATACACTATCCTCTTATTCCATCTCTTCTTTTAATCCTCTGAAGGATACGACCTGAAAATGATTGAGTGGGGATAGTGTAGCCCAAGCAGGGTTACAAAGTGCCTGCAGACCTTGTTCGCCATACACTATCCTCTTATTCCATTTCTTCTTTTAATCCTCTGAAGGATACGACCTGAAAATGATTGAGTGGGGATAGTGTAGCCCAAGCAGGGTTACAAAGTGCCTGCAGACCTTGTTCGCCATACACTATCCTCTTATTGCATCTCTTCTTTTAATCCTCTGAAGGATACGACCTGAAAATGATTGAGTGGGGATAGTGTAGCCCAAGCAGGGTTACAAAGTGCCTGCAGACCTTGTTCGCCATACACTATCCTCTTATTCCATCTCTTCTTTTAATCCTCTGAAGGATACGACCTGAAAATGATTGAGTGAGGATAGTGTAGCCCAAGCAGGGTTACAAAGTGCCTGCAGAGCTAGTTCGCCATACACTATCCTCTTATTCCATCTCTTCTTTTAATCCTCTGAAGGATACGACCTGAAAATGATTGAGTGGGGATAGTGTAGCCCAAGCAGGGTTACAAAGTGCCTGCAGACATTGTTCGCCATACACTATCCTCTTATTGCATCTCTTCTTTTAATCCTCTGAAGGATACGACCTGAAAATGATTGAGTGGGGATAGTGTAGCCCAAGCAGGGTTACAAAGTGCCTGCAGACCTTGTTCGCCATACACTATCCTCTTATTCCATCTCTTCTTTTAATCCTCTGAAGGATACGACCTGAAAATGATTGAGTGGGGATAGTGTAGCCCAAGCAGGGTTACAAAGTGCCTGCAGACCTTGTTCGCCATACACTATCCTCTTATTCCATCTCTTCTTTTAATCCTCTGAAGGATACGACCTGAAAATGATTGAGTGGGGATAGTGTAGCCCAAGCAGGGTTACAAAATGTCTGCATACCTTGTCGCCATACACTATCCTCTTATTCCATCTCTTCTTTTAATCCTCTGAAGGATACGACCTGAAAATGATTGAGTGGGGATAGTGTAGCCCAAGCAGGGTTACAAAGTGCCTGCAGACCTTGTTCGCCATACACTATCCTCTTATTCCATCTCTTCTTTTAATCCTCTGAAGGATACGACCTGAAAATTATTGAGTGGGGATAGTGTAGCACAAGCAGGGTTACAAAGTGCCTTGGCGGCCATACACTATCCTCTTATTCCATCTCTTCTTTTAATCCTCTGAAGGATACGACCTGAAAATGATTGAGTGGGGATAGTGTAGCCCAAGCAGGGTTACAAAGTGCCTGCAGACCTTGTTCGCCATACACTATCCTCTTATTCCATCTCTTCTTTTAATCCTCTGAAGGATACGACCTGAAAATGATTGAGTGGGGATAGTGTAGCCCAAGCAGGGTTACAAAGTGCCTTGTCGGCCATACACTATCCTCTTATTCCATCTCTTCTTTTAATCCTCTGAAGGATACGACCAGAAAATGATTGAGTGGGGATAGTGTAGCCCAAGCAGGGTTACAAAGTGCCTTGTCGGCCATACACTATCCTCTTATTCCATCTCTTCTTTTAATCCTGTGAAGGATACGACCAGAAAATGATTGAGTGGGGATAGTGTAGCCCAAGCAGGGTTACAAAGTGCCTTGTCGGCCATACACTATCCTCTTATTCCATCTCTTCTTTTAATCCTGTGAAGGATACGACCAGAAAATGATTGAGTGGGGATAGTGTAGCCCAAGCAGGGTTACAAAGTGCCTTGTCGGCCATACACTATCCTCTTATTCCATCTCTTCTTTTAATCCTCTGAAGGATACGACCAGAAAATGATTGAGTGGGGATAGTGTAGCCCAAGCAGGGTTACAAAGTGCCTTGTCGGCCATACACTATCCTCTTATTCCATCTCTTCTTTTAATCCTCTGAAGGATACGACCAGAAAATGATTGAGTGGGGATAGTGTAGCCCAAGCAGGGTTACAAAGTGCCTTGTCGGCCATACACTATCCTCTTATTGGAATATTTGAACTAAAATAATATTACCGAGTTGTGTGGGAACGCCATATCGGAGCGTGTGCTTTTAATAACGGGCAGAATCATCCAGGCGTTAAAGTCACTCCATATAACGGTCGGCCATTAAACAATATCGCCGCCATTTCAGTCTATATACAAGACTGTCGCAATAAAGCAGAGCAGCTCACGCGCCCGTTCTGTTATAATGGGTCTGGGGCTGAAATATTAAACAGTTATGGTTCGTGACGCACCTGGGTCCAGGTCAGTGACTCGGCAAGGCCGAATCCCTGCCTCAAGGCGAATCCCAACGGTCCGACACTCACAGACGCGAGCGTTTCATTTCATTTAATGTGTTTCTTTACTGCTGGCAGCCATTGGAGTACGCATTACCTTCAGGTTGTGCCCATGGGTTTAGTCTCGGCAACGGCCAATGACTTCGCTAATTGCGGCTTCGGCCACTAGAGGATCGACTCTATGCTTTACAGTTCTGCAACTGTTTTAACTTAAACTCTGAGGTTGTAAGAATGTACCCAATTGTGAAAATCAATAGGCTGTAGTGGTATTTATAATAAATCTCCTACTTTAATTACATCTATAATGGTTTTTCTCATATTTATTCTATTTCACTCATCCCTTTAATGGTATGTGTTAATATTTTAGAATTTTTAATATATCGTCTACTTCACTCACACATATAGTGGTATTTTTAAAATTTCGTCTACTTCATTTACCTCTATAACGGTATTTTTAATATTTTGCCTACTTCACACACAGTTATAATGGTATTTTTTAAATTTTGTCTACTTCACTTACACCTGTAGGGGTATTTTTAATATTTCGTCTACTTTACTCACCCCTATAATGATATTTTTTGGTATTCCGTCTACTTCACTCATACCTATAATGATATTTTTGATATTCCGTCTACTTCACTTAGAGCTGTAGGGGTATTTTTGATATTTCATCTACTTCACTCATACCTATAATGATATTTTTGATATTCCGTCTACTTCACTGGCCCCTATAATGATATTTCTATTATTCCGTCTTCTTCACTCATACCTATAATGATATCTACTTCACTTAGAGCTGTAGGGGTATTTTTGATATTCCGTCTACTTCACTCATACCTATAATGATATTTTTGATATTCCGTCTACTTCACTGGCCCCTATAATGATATTTCTATTATTCCGTCTTCTTCACTCATACCTATAATGATATTTTTAATATTTTGTCTAATTTACTGACACATACAATGGTATTTTTAATGTTTTGTCCACTTCACTTAGAGCTGTAGGGGTATTTTTAAGATTTCGTCTACTTTACTTAGACTTATAATGATATTTTTGATATTCCGTCTACTTCACTGGCCCCTATAATGATATTTCTATTATTCCGTCTTCTTCACTCATACCTATAATGATATTTTTAATATTTTGTCTAACTTACTGACACATACAATGGTATTTTTAATGTTTTGTCCACTTCACTTAGAGCTGTAGGGGTATTTTTAAGATTTCGTCTACTTTACTTAGACTTATAATGATATTTTCAATATTCCGTCTTCTTCACTCATACCTATAATGATATTTTTAATATTTTGTCTAATTTACTGACACATACAATGGTATTTTTAATGTTTTGTCCACTTCACTTAGAGCTGTAGGGGTATTTTTAAGATTTCGTCTACTTTACTTAGAGTTATAATGATATTTTCAATATTCCGTCTACTTCACTCATACCTATAATGATATTTTTGATATTCCGTCTACTTCACTTAGAGCTGTAGGGGTATTTTTGATATTTCATCTACTTCACTCATACCTATAATGATATTTTTTGATATTCCGTCTACTTCACTTAGAGCTGTAGGGGTATTTTTGATATTCCGTCTACTTCACTCATACCTATAATGATATTTTTGATATTCCGTCTACTTCACTGGCCCCTATAATGATATTTCTATTATTCCGTCTTCTTCACTCATACCTATAATGATATTTTTAATATTTTGTCTACCTTACTGACACATACAATGGTATTTTTAATGTTTTGTCCACTTCACTTAGAGCTGTAGGGGTATTTTTAAGATTTCGTCTACTTTACTTAAACTTATAATGATATTTTCAATATTTCGTCTACTTCACTCACACATATAGTGGTATTTTTAAAATTTCGTCTACTTCACTTACCTCTATAACGGTATTTTTAATATTTTGCCTACTTCACACACAGTTATAATGATATTTTTTAAATTTTGTCTACTTCACTTACACCTGTAGGGGTATTTTTAATATTTCGTCTACTTCACTCACCCCTATAATGATATTTTTAATATTTTGTCTAATTTACTGACACATACAATGGTATTTTTAATGTTTTGTCTACTTCACTTAGAGCTGTAGGGGGTATTTTTAATATTTCGTCTACTTCACTCACCCCTATAATGACATTTCTGATATTCCGTCTACTTCACTCATACCTATAATGATATTTCTATTATTCCCTCTTCTTCACTCATACCTATAATGATATTTTTAATATTTTGTCTAACTTACTGACACATACAATGGTATTTTTAATGTTTTGTCCACTTTACTTAGAGCTGTAGGGGTATTTTTAAGATTTCGTCTACTTTACTTAGACTTATAATGATATTTTTGATATTCCGTCTACTTCACTGGCCCCTATAATGATATTTCTATTATTCCGTCTTCTTCACTCATACCTATAATGATATTTTTAATATTTTGTCTAATTTACTGACACATACAATGGTATTTTTAATGTTTTGTCCACTTCACTTATAGCTGTAGGGGTATTTTTAAGATTTCGTCTACTTTACTTAGACTTATAATGATATTTTCAATATTCCGTCTTCTTCACTCATACCTATAATGATATTTTTAATATTTTGTCTAATTTACTGACACATACAATGGTATTTTTAATGTTTTGTCCACTTCACTTAGAGCTGTAGGGGTATTTTTAAGATTTCGTCTACTTTACTTAGACTTATAATGATATTTTTGATATTCCGTCTACTTCACTGGCCCCTATAATGATATTTCTATTATTCCGTCTTCTTCACTCATACCTATAATGATATTTTTAATATTTTGTCTAATTTACTGACACATACAATGGTATTTTTAATGTTTTGTCCACTTCACTTAGAGCTGTAGGGGTATTTTTAAGATTTCGTCTACTTTACTTAGACTTATAATGATATTTTTGATATTCCGTCTACTTCACTGGCCCCTATAATGATATTTCTATTATTCCGTCTTCTTCACTCATACCTATAATGATATTTTTAATATTTTGTCTAACTTACTGACACA
The DNA here is from genome assembly GCA_036971475.1 of Prosapia bicincta. Taxonomy (NCBI): domain Eukaryota; kingdom Metazoa; phylum Arthropoda; class Insecta; order Hemiptera; family Cercopidae; genus Prosapia; species Prosapia bicincta. Next base: position 216,703 of record JBAIZL010000097.1, read on the forward strand.
TACAATGGTATTTTTAATGTTTTGTCCACTTTACTTAGAGCTGTAGGGGTATTTTTAAGATTTCGTCTACTTTACTTAGACTTATAATGATATTTTTGATATTCCGTCTACTTCACTGGCCCCTATAATGATATTTCTATTATTCCGTCTTCTTCACTCATACCTATAATGATATTTTTAATATTTTGTCTAATTTACTGACACATACAATGGTATTTTTAATGTTTTGTCCACTTCACTTAGAGCTGTAGGGGTATTTTTAAAATTTCGTCTACTTCACTTACCTCTATAACGGTATTTTTAATATTTTGCCTACTTCACACACAGTTATAATGATATTTTTTAAATTTTGTCTACTTCACTTACACCTGTAGGGGTATTTTTAATATTTCGTCTACTTCACTCACCCCTATAATGATATTTTTAATATTTTGTCTAATTTACTGACACATACAATGGTATTTTTAATGTTTTGTCTACTTCACTTAGAGCTGTAGGGGTATTTTTAAGATTTCGTCTACTTTACTTAGACTTATAATGGTATTTTTAATATTTTATCTACTTCACATACAGCTGTAGTGGTTTTTTTAATATTTCGTCTGCTTTACTTATAATGGTATTTTCAATGCTTTGTCTACTTCACTTACAGCTGTAGTGGTTTTTTTAATATTTTGTCTACTTTACTTACACTTATAATGGTATTGTTAATATTTTGTCTACTTTACTTACACATATATTGGTATTTTTATTATTTTATCTACTTTACTTACACGTATATTGGTATTTTTAATATTTTATCTACTTTACTTACACGTATATTGGTATTTTTAATATTTTATCTACTTTACTTACACATATATTGGTATTTTTTAATATTTTATCTACTTTACTTACACGTATAATGGTATTTTTAATATTTTATCTACTTTACTTACACATATATTGGTATTTTTAATATTTTATCTACTTTACTTACACATATATTGGTATTTTTAATATTTTATCTACTTTACTTACACATATATTGGTATTTTTTAATATTTTATCTACTTTACTTACACGTATAATGGTATTTTTAATATTTTATCTACTTTACTTACACATATATTGGTATTTTTAATATTTTATCTACTTTACTTACACATATATTTGTATTTTTAATATTTTATCTACTTTACTTACACATATATTGGTATTTTTTAATATTTTATCTACTTTACTTACACGTATAATGGTATTTTTAATATTTTATCTACTTTACTTACACATATATTGGTATTTTTAATATTTTATCTACTTTACTTACACATATATTGGTATTTTTAATATTTTATCTACTTTACTTACACATATATTGGTATTTTTTAATATTTTATTTACTTTACTTACACGTATAATGGTATTTTTAATATTTTATCTACTTTACTTACACATATATTGGTATTTTTAATATTTTATCTACTTTACTTACACATATATTGGTATTTTTAATATTTTATCTACTTTACTTACACATATATTGGTATTTTTAATATTTTATCCACTTTACTTACACACATATTGGTATTTTTTAATATTTTATCTACTTTACTTACACATATATTGGTATTTTTAATATTTTATCTTTTTTACTTACACGTATATTGGTATTTTTTAATATTTTGTCTACTTTACTTACACATATATTGGTATTTTTAATATTTTATCTACATTACTTACACGTATAATGGTATTTTTAATATTTTATCTACTTTACTTACACATATATTGGTATTTTTTAATATTTTGTCTACTTTATTTACACATATATTGGTATTTTTAATATTTTATCTACATTACTTACACGTATAATGGTATTTTTAATATTTTATCTACTTTACTTACACATATATTGGTATTTTTTTAATATTTTATCTACTTTACTTACACATATATTGGTATTTTTAATATTTTATCTACTTTACTTACACATATATTGGTATTTTTTAATATTTTATCTACTTTACTTACACATATATTGGTATTTTTAATATTTTATCTACTTTACTTACACGTATAATGGTATTTTTAATACTTTATCTACTTTACTTACACATATATTGGTATTTTTAATATTTTATCTACTTTACTTACACATATATTGGTATTTTTAATATTTTATCTACTTTACTTACACATATATTGGTATTTTTAATATTTTATCTACTTTACTTACACATATTGGTATTTTTAATATTTTGTCTACTTTACTTACACATATTGGTATTTTTAATATTTTGTCTACTTTACTGACACTTAGTTTGGTCTACTTCACTTACAAATGTAGGGTTTTTTTTAATATTTCGTATACTTCTGTTACACCTATAGGCCTAGTGGCATTTTAAATATTTCATCTAATTCACTTACCTATTTGTATAATGTAAACGACATTTAAAGTTTTCGCATATTTAAATTTTGTGTTAGGTAGAGTCAGCCCTATGCGGCTTCCACGCAGCAATGGAGTTTGTCATTCATAATCGTTACCTAAATATATAAGAATCAATTGTGTTTTCTCCTTCAATGTGTGTCTTATAGTTTCGGCTGGAAATATCAATTCCAAACGTTATGTAATGAAGTTGGTCGCCATGCATCACCTACACACAGCCCAATGCGAGGACCGGCGGCATTGACCTACGCTAGGAGATACAGTTAGCTGTTGGAGTAGGCGGCCCCTCAAGTGTCGAATTGTCTGACAGGGCCTTGCTCCTCTTTCGTTTGTCCATCACCCCTCCTTATGCCTATGTATTTAGGAACACACTTTTGAAATGAATAGAAAAGTAACGAATGTTGTTCGTTCTTGCTCGGTCATCGTTGTTATCCCCGCCTCCAGATATTTTAGCGATCGTGCTTATCAGCGCGTTAAACACTAAAATATTGTCAGTGTGTCAGATATTTTACTGACACAGTTTTGATTCATTATAATGGGTGTAGTGACTCCCAAACATACAAACAACAAACAAACCAACCGGCTGTAAAATATACTTAAAATAATATTTTACTGTCCACAAACATAATTCCGAATTGCCGATAATGCAAGCCTGCTATTGTTCCTTTGGCCAAAGAATGTATTTCTTTGAAATTTTACCAACTGTCATCCGCTGCTGCTTTCCTTCTGATAACGTTACGAGGAACTGAAGAGCCAATAGCGTCTTGTCAAAGTAACGCTGGTCATCATTGTTACGACAATTCCGGAAGCTTCACTAGGCAGTGCACATTTCCCTTTGGGTTAATATTTCCTTAAGCAACACTTTTATTTTGATATAATTCTTAGTATTAAACAAAAAATGAAAGGAATATTTAAAAAAAGAAATAAAGAATTAATTTATAAACAGACATAATCTTCATAAAGAGAAGACATTATCCAGGACAATTCTCTTTTAAGTTTGTCTGCAGACCCCAAACTTTCCGGCGATGGGAAATACCAGGCACGTCGCCAGTAATTGTGGGAGGGACTATTTTAGAATATAAGATAAAATATTGACAAACATATTACAAGATAAAAATGGCCTGGAAGTTCTATTCACATGACCGTACGCGCTACCCTCTTGGTTTTTTATTTCAAAAACATTTAAATATTAGTTTCGTTTCATTATTTCGGGGCAAGGGTCATAACCCCCTGATTCCCTGGATGTGGCAGTATGCAAAGGGTTCACAGGGCACGGTAAACCTTGGGTTCCGAGAAACAGATACCTCTCTGTGTTAGTAAACCCCTGCTTGACGTTCACAAGGCACGGTAAACCTTAGGTTCCGAGAGACAGATACCTCTCTGTTGTAGTAAACCCCTGCTTGACGTTCACAAGGCACGGTAAACCTTGGGTTCCGAGAGACAGATACCTCTCTGTTGTAGTAAACTTCTGCTTGACGTTCACAAGGCACGGTAAACCTTGGGTTCCGAGAGACAGATACCTCTCTGTTGTAGTAAACCCCTGCTTGACGTTCACAAGGCACGGTAAACCTTGGGTTCCGAGAGACAGATACCTCTCTGTTGTAGTAAACCCCTGCTTGACGTTCACAAGGCACGGCCAACCTTGGGTTCCGAGAGACAGATACCTCTCTGTTGTAGTAAACCCCTGCTTGACGTTCACAAGGCACGGCAAACCTTGGGTTCCGAGAGACAGATACCTCTCTGTTGTAGTAAACCCCTGCTTGACGTTCACAAGGCACGGCAAACCTTGGGTTGCGAGAGACAGATACCTCTCTGTTGTAGTAAACCCCTGCTTGACGTTCACAAGGCACGGTAAACCTTGGGTTCCGAGAGACAGATACCTCTCTGTTGTAGTAAACTTCTGCTTGACGTTCACAAGGCACGGTAAACCTTGGGTTCCGAGAGACAGATACCTCTCTGTTGTAGTAAACTTCTGCTTGACGTTCACAAGGCACGGTAAACCTTGGGTTCCGAGAGACAGATACCTCTCTGTTGTAGTAAACCCCTGCTTGACGTTCACAAGGCACGGTAAACCTTGGGTTCCGAGAGACAGATACCTCTCTGTTGTAGTAAACCCCTGCTTGACGTTCACAAGGCACGGCCAACCTTGGGTTCCGAGAGACAGATACCTCTCTGTTGTAGTAAACCCCTGCTTGACGTTCACAAGGCACGGCAAACCTTGGGTTCCGAGAGACAGATACCTCTCTGTTGTAGTAAACCCCTGCTTGACGTTCACAAGGCACGGTAAACCTTGGGTTCCGAGAGACAGATACCTCTCTGTTGTAGTAAACCCCTGCTTGACGTTCACAAGGCACGGTAAACCTTGGGTTCCGAGAGACAGATACCTCTCTGTTGTAGTAAACCCCTGTTGACGTTCACAAGGCACGGCAAACCTTGGGTTCCGAGAGACAGATACCTCTCTGTTGTAGTAAACCCCTGCTTGACGTTCACAAGGCACGGCAAACCTTGGGTTCCGAGAGACAGATACCTCTCTGTTGTAGTAAACCCCTGCTTGACGTTCACAAGGCACGGTAAACCTTGGGTTCCGAGAGACAGATACCTCTCTGTTGTAGTAAACCCCTGCTTGACGTTCACAAGGCACGGCCAACCTTGGGTTCCGAGAGACAGATACCTCTCTGTTGTAGTAAACCCCTGCTTGACGTTCACAAGGCACGGTAAACCTTGGGTTCCGAGAGACAGATACCTCTCTGTTGTAGTAAACCCCTGCTTGACGTTCACAAGGCACGGCAAACCTTGGGTTCCGAGAGACAGATACCTCTCTGTGTTAGTAAACCCCTGCTTTTCGATGCAGCTGTATATCACTTTAAGGGTGGCCTTTACACTTTAACTGTTTAGGTGCTCACTGCCAAAGGTTGCCACGTGCACAGAAAACCGTAGTCACTCTGGCGGCAAAGTTGCCAAAGGGGAACCAATACTTCTGTGATAACATAATTGTATTTTTATTAGCTACTTCAATAAATGAATGGCACTGTCTATATCGTGCTTCCGCTTTGTCGAACCCCTATACAAGCCCAGCGTGAACTCTCAAATCCCTGTTAGATGTGGTCGAGGTGTTTGCTGACCAGGTCCGGATGTTTTCGTAACGGCTTGTAGAGCGCATGTTTTCAGGAGTGCCAGTAAAGAGTAGCGCTGACCTATTGGCCTAGAAAGAAGGCGGCCGGCAGGATTGCTATACCCGGACATGCCGGGTTGGGTTATCAACGTTCCGCCGAAAATTCACCGCTTACATGTACATGCATTGAGTTTCACGAAATGGGAACTGATCAGATGACGATAGAGTTTGCAACAATGTACGAATTAACAGAACGGATTAAAAAAAACAATACAAGTTTATTTTGGAAACCATGTCGTTATATTATTACAGGGACACTTATGCAAAATGTCCAGGAAGAAATATAATCAAAGTAAAAATATCTGATCGCGACTCTATTACTTGTGGCTGTATGATGACAGAGGTTGCCACTGTTTTATGGGGGAGGGAATGAGAGAAAGCCTGGGCGAGAAATATTATCAACTTCAACACACCGAATTTGAAGAAGTCAAAACAATTTAACTGATTTTAACTCGATCTATATCTAGCAAGAATATAATGATGACGAGTAACCCAGAGAGTATAAGGTAAGCGGAATAAAGTTTTGTTCCTACGTTGTTGTAATTGTTGTAATAAAGTAAAAATTCATAAAAGGTTTAACGAACATTATCAAGTAAAGCATAAAGTCGATTAGGCATCAAGTATGCAGGGGGGACGTACCATTTAGCGCGGTCATGAAGACGTAGAGGAAGGATTAGGCATCACGTATGCAGGGGGACGTACCATTTATCCCGGTCATGAAGACGTGGAGGAAGGATTAGGCATCAAGTATGCAGGGGGGACGTACCATTTATCGCGGTAATGAAGACGTGGAGGAAGGATTAGGCATCAAGTATGCAGGGGGGACGTACCATTTATCCCGGTCATGAAGACGTGGAGGAAGGATTAGGCATCAAGTATGCAGGGGGGACGTACCATTTATCGCGGTCATGAAAACGTGGAGGAAGGATTAGGCATCAAGTATGCAGGGGGGACGTACCATTTATCGCGGTCATGAAGACGTGGAGGAAGGATTAGGCATCAAGTATGCAGGGAGACGTACCATTTATTCCGGTCATGAAGACGTAGAGGAAGGATTAGGCATCAAGTAAGCAGGGGGGACGTATTTATGCCGGTCATGAAGACGTGGAGGAAGAATTAGGCATCAAGTATGCAGGGGGGACGTACCATTTATCCCGGTCATGAAGACGTGGAGGAAGGATTAGGCATCAAGTATGCAGGGGGGACGTACCATTTATCGCGGTAATGAAGACGTGGAGGAAGGATTAGGCATCAAGTATGCAGGGGGGACGTACCATTTATCCCGGTCATGAAGACGTGGAGGAAGGATTAGGCATCAAGTATGCAGGGGGGACGTACCCTTTATCCCGGTCATGAAGACGTGGAGGAAGGATTAGGCATCAAGTATAAAGGGGGGACGTACCATTTATCGCGGTCATGAATACGTGGATTAAGGATTAGGCATCAAGTATGCAGGGGGACGTACCATTTATCGCGGTCATGAAGACGTGTAGGAAGGATTAGGCATCAAGTATGCAGGGGGGACGTACCATTTATCCCGGTCATAAAGACGTGGAGGAAGGATTAGGCATCAAGTATGCAGGGGGGACGTACCATTTATCGCGGTCATGAAGACGTAGAGGAAGGATTAGGCATCACGTATGCAGGGGGGACGTACCATTTATCGCGGTCATGAAGACGTGGAGGAAGGATTAGGCATCAAGTATGCAGGGGGGACGTAGCATTTATCGCGGTCATGAAGACGTGGAGGAAGGATTAGGCATCAAGTATGCAGGGGGGACGTACCATTTATCGCGGTCATGAAGACGTGGAGAAAGGATTAGGCATCAAGTATGCAGGGGGGACGTACCATTTATCGCGGTCATGAAGACGTGGAGGAAGGATTTGGCACCAAGTATGCAGGGGGGACGTACCATTTATCCCGGTCATGAAGACGTAGAGGAAGGATTAGGCATCAAGTAAGCAGGGGGGACGTACCATTTATCCCGGTCATGAAGACGTGGAGGAAGGATTAGGCATCAAGTATGCAGGGGGGACGTACCATTTATCCCGGTCATGAAGACGTGGAGGAAGGATTAGGCATCAAGTTTGCAGGGGGGACGTACCATTTATCGCGGTCATGAAGACGTAGAGGAAGGATTAGGCATCAAGTATGCAGGGGGGACGTACCATTTATCGCGGCCATGAAGACGTGGAGGAAGGATTAGGCATCAAGTATGCAGGGGGGACGTACCATTTATCCCGGTCATGAAGACGTGGAGGAAGGATTAGGCATCAAGTATGCAGGGGGGACGTACCATTTATCGCGGTCATGAAGTCGTGGAGGAAGGATTAGGCATCAAGTATGCAGGGGGAAGTACCATTTATCGCGGTCATGAAGACGTGGAGGAAGGATTAGGCATCAAGTATGCAGGGGGGACGTACCATTTATCGCGGTCATGAAGACGTGGAGGAAGGATTAGGCATCAAGTATGCAGGGGGGACGTACCATTTATCCCGGTCATAAAGACGTGGAGGAAGGATTAGGCATCAAGTATGCAGTGGGGACGTACCATTTATCGCGGTCATGAAGACGTGGAGGAAGGATTAGGCATCAAGTATGCAGTGGGAACGTACCGTTTATCGCGGTCATGAAGACGTGGAGGAAGGATTAGGCATCAAGTATGCAGGGGGACGTACCATTTATCGCGGTCATGAAGACGTGGAGGAAGGATTAGGCATCAAGTATGCAGTGGGAACGTACCGTTTATCGCGGTCATGAAGACGTGGAGGAAGGATTAGGCATCAAGTATGCAGGGGGACGTACCATTTATCGCGGTCATGAAGACGTGGAGGAAGGATTAGGCATCAAGTATGCAGGGGGGACGTACCATTTATCGCGGTCATGAAGACGTGGAGGAAGGATTAGGCATCAAGTATGCAGTGGGGACGTAACATTTATCGCGGTCATGAAGACGTGGAGGAAGGATTAGGCATCAAGTATGCAGAGGGGACTTACCATTTATCCCGGTCATGAAGACGTGGAGGAAGGATTAGGCATCAAGTATGCAGTGGGGACGTACCATTTATCCCGGTCATGAAGACGTGGAGGAAGGATTAGGCATCAAGTATGCAGGGGGGACGTACCATTTATCGCGGTCATGAAGACGTGGAGGAAGGATTAGGCATCAAGTATGCAGGGAGACGTACCATTTATCCCGGTCATGAAGACGTGGAGGAAGGATTAGGCATCAAGTACTCAGGGGGACGTACCATTTATCGCGGTCATGAAGACGTGGAGGAAGGATTAGGCATCAAGTATGCAGTGGGACGTACCATTTATCGCGGTCATGAAGACGTGGAGGAAGGATTAGGCATCAAGTATGCAGGGGGGACGTACCATTTATCGCGGTCATGAAGACGTGGAGGAAGGATTAGGCATCAAGTATGCAGGGGGGACGTACCATTTATCGCGGTCATGAAGACGTGGAGGAAGGATTAGGCATCAAGTATGCAGGGGGGACGTACCATTTATCGCGGTCATGAAGACGTGGAGGAAGGATTATTCATCAAGTATGCAGGGAGGACGTACCATTTATCCCGGTCATGAAGACGTGGAGGAAGTATTAGGCATCAAGTATGCAGTGGGGACGTAACATTTATCGCGGTCATGAAGACGTGGAGGAAGGATTAGGCATCACGTATGCAGGGGGGACTTACCATTTATCCCGGTCATGAAGACGTGGAGGAAGGATTAGGCATCAAGTATGCAGTGGGGACGTACCATTTATCCCGGTCATGAAGACGTGGAGGAAGGATTAGGCATCAAGTATGCAGGGGGGACGTACCATTTATCGCGGTCATGAAGACGTGGAGGAAGGATTAGGCATCAAGTATGCAGGGAGACGTACCATTTATTCTGGTCATGAAGACGTGGAGGAAGGATTAGGCATCAAGTATTCAGGGGGGACGTACCATTTATCGCGGTCATGAAGACGTGGAGGAAGGATTAGGCATCAAGTATGCAGGGGGACGTACCATTTATCGCGGTCATGTAGACGTGGAGGAAGGATTAGGCATCAAGTATGCAGGGGGGACGTACCATTTATCGCGGTCATGAAGACGTGGAGGAAGGATTAGGCATCAAGTATGCGGGGGGACGTACCATTTATCGCGGTCATGAAGACGTGGAGGAAGGATTAGGCATCAAGTATAAAGGGGGGACGTACCATTTATCCCGGTCATAAAGACGTGGAGGAAGGATTAGGCATCAAGTATGCAGTGGGGACGTACCATTTATCGCGGTCATGAAGACGTGGAGGAAGGATTAGGCATCAAGTATGCAGTGGGAACGTACCATTTATCGCGGTCATGAAGACGTGGAGGAAGGATTAGGCATCAAGTATGCAGGGGGACGTACCATTTATCGCGGTCATGAAGACGTGGAGGAAGGATTAGGCATCAAGTATGCAGAGGGGACGTACCATTTATCGCGGTCATGAAGACGTGGAGGAAGGATTAGGCATCAAGTATGCAGTGGGGACGTAACATTTATCGCGGTCATGAAGACGTAGAGGAAGGATTAGGCATCAAGTATGCAGAGGGGACTTACCATTTATCCCGGTCATGAAGACGTGGAGGAAGGATTAGGCATCAAGTATGCAGTGGGGACGTACCATTTATCCCGGTCATGAAGACGTGGAGGAAGGATTAGGCATCAAGTATGCAGGGGGGACGTACCATTTATCGCGGTCATGAAGACGTGGAGGAAGGATTAGGCATCAAGTATGCAGGGAGACGTACCATTTATCCCGGTCATGAAGACGTGGAGGAAGGATTAGGCATCAAGTACTCAGGGGGACGTACCATTTATCGCGGTCATGAAGACGTGGAGGAAGGATTAGGTATCAAGTATGCAGGGGGACGTACCATTTATCGCGGTCATGAAGACGTGGAGGAAGGATTAGGCATCAAGTATGCAGGGGGGACGTACCATTTATCGCGGTCATGAAGACGTGGAGGAAGGATTAGGCATCAAGTATGCAGGGGGGACGTACCATTTATCGCGGTCATGAAGACGTGGAGGAAGGATTAGGCATCAAGTATGCAGGGGGGACGTACCATTTATCGCGGTCATGTAGACGTGGAGGAAGGATTAGGCATCAAGTATGCAGGGGGGACGTACCATTTATCGCGGTCATGAAGACGTGGAGGAAGGATTAGGCATCAAGTATGCGGGGGGACGTACCATTTATCGCGGTCATGAAGACGTGGAGGAAGGATTAGGCATCAAGTATGCAGGGGGGACGTACCATTTATCGCGGTCATGAAGACGTGGAGGAAGGATTAGGCATCAAGTATGCAGGGAGGACGTACCATTTATCGCGGTCATGAAGACGTGGAGGAAGGATTAGGCATCAAGTATGCAGGGGGGACGTACCATTTATCGCGGTCATGAAGACGTGGAGGAAGGATTAGGCATCAAGTATGCAGGGGGGACGTACCATTTATCGCGGTCATGAAGACGTGGAGGAAGGATTAGGCACCAAGTATGCAGGGGGGACGTACCATTTATCCCGGTCATGAAGACGTGGAGGAAGGATTAGGCATCAAGTATGCATTGGGGACGTACCATTTATCCCGGTCATGAAGACGTGGAGGAAGGATTAGGCATCAAGTATGCAGGGGGGACGTACCATTTATCGCGGTCATGAAGACGTGGAGGAAGGATTAGGCGATGGAAGGAGAATGAGGCAGTACTAAGGATGAGGCGTAATGAGCTTCTGATACTTCGAATAAAGGCATCGCTAGGTTGCTTGCTTAAAGTAGAGAAGCTGGGGGGAGAGTCATGGCTACTCAGTAAACACAGAGGTACCTACACGCTACACGCAGTGCTTACACGCTACACACATGAGCATATACGCTACACACAGTTGCCTATACGCTACACACACGAACCTATACGCTACACACAGTTGTCTATTCGCTACACACACGAACCTATACGCTACACACAGTTGTCTATTCGCTACACACACGAACCTATACGCTACACACACGAACCTATACGCTACACACAGTTGCCTATACGCTACACACACGAACCTATACGCTACACACAGTTGCCTATACGCTACACACACGAACCTATACGCTACACACACGAACATATACGCTACACACAGTTGCCTATACGCTACACACACGAACCTATACGCTACACACAGTTGCCTATACGCTACACACACGAACCTATACGCTACACACAGTTGTCTATTCGCTACACACACGAACCTATACGCTACACACACGAACCTATACGCTACACACACGAACCTATACGCTACACACACGAACCTATACGCTACACACAGTTGTCTATACGCTACACACACGAACCTATACGCTACACACAGAGGCCTATACGCTACACAAAATACCCGACAAGCTACACAAATGTGCCGACACGCTACACACAGGCGCCTACACGCTACACGCAGGTGCCTATACGCTACTCAGAGACCCCTATACCCTACACAGAGGTGTCTACTGGCAACAAAAAGGTACTTACCCACAAAAAGGTATACGCCACACAGGGTGCTTGCCCACTACACAGAAATACCTGCTACATAGAGATTACTTAAAACTACTCAGAAATGCCTGCCAAAGTACAACACCTGTCACCTTATTCACCCAGAAGTGTCTACCCGCTATACGGAGGCGCCAACCCACTACACAACGGTGCCGCAAAAAATCCACTTAGAGTACCTACCCGCTATACAGAGGTGTCTACCAGCTACACACAAGTGCCTATCAACTTACAGAAAGGTACATACCTACTACAGATAAGTGCCTACCCAAAACACCGCTATACAAAGGAGTCATCCAAATACCCAGAAGTGCCTACTACACAGAGGTACCTTCCTTCTACAAAGAGGTACCTACCTGCTACAGAGAGGTACCTGCTTGCTACACAGAACTACCTTCCTTCAGAACAAAGCTGTTTGGCGACTACACAGCGGCACCTGCCTACTATATAGATGATCTTGCCAAAACAAAGAGGTACCTACCTGCTACACTGATGTATCTGTCAACTATTCAGAGGTGCCTACCCACTACTCTGAAAATACCTGCCTGCTGCACAAAGGTACGTACCCACTACACACAGGTACTTACCCATAACTACTCGTTACATAGAGATGGTTGACAACAATGCAGAAATGTGTGGTAAATACACAGACCTACCCCCAATACACACGGAGGTGCCTACGCCTACACAGAGGGGCCAGTCAATTACACCTAGAGGTAACGTCCCGCCATTCAGAGGTTTCAGCCAACGACACAAAGGTGCCTACCCGCTATACAGAGGTGTCTGCCAACTACACAGAGGTGCCTACCTACATTCCCAGAAGGTATCTACCCACCACACAGAGGTCCTTATCTACTACACAGAGCTACCTACCCACCACACAGAGGTGCCTACTCACCACGCAGAGGTGCCTACCCACCTCACAAAGGTGACTACCCACCACACAGCGGTCCCTACCTACTACATAGAGGTGCCTACCCGCTATATAGAGGTGCCTGCCAACCACACAGAGGTGCCTACCTACCACACAGAGGTTCCGTACCAGCTACAGAGATGTGTCTACCCGCTACACAGTGGTGCTTACTCGATGTATAGAGAGGCTTGCCGCTACACAGAGATGCCTACCTACCATACAGAGGTTCCGTACCAGCTACAGAGATGTGTCTACCCGCTACACAGTGGTGCTTACTCGATGTATAGAGAGGCTTGCCGCTACACAGAGATGCCTACCTACCATACAGAGGTTCCGTACCAGCTACAGAGATGTGTCTACCCGCTACACAGTGGTGCTTACTCGATGTATAGAGAGGCTTGCCGCTACACAGAGATGCCTACCTACCATACAGAGGTTCCGTACCAGCTACAGAGATGTGTCTACCCGCTACACAGTGGTGCTTACTCGATGTATAGAGAGGCTTGCCGCTACACAGAGATGCCTACCTACCATACAGAGGTTCCGTACCAGCTACAGAGATGTGTCTACCCGCTACACAGTGGTGCTTACTCGATGTATAGAGAGGCTTGCCGCTACACAGAGATGCCTACCTACCATACAGAGGTACCTACCCACCACACAGAGGTACCTACCCACCACGCAGAGGGGCCTAACCGTTACACAGAGGTGCCTAACCGTTACACAGGGGTGCCTACCCACCACACAGAGGTACCTACCCACCACACAGAGGTGCCTCACCGTTATACAGAGGTGCCTACCCACCGCACAGAGGTACCTACCCACCACACAGAGGTACCTACCCACCACACAGAGGTGCCTCACCGTTACACAGAGGTGCCTACTCACCACACAGAGGTACCTACCCACAACAAAGAGGTGCCTCACCGTTACACAGAGGTGCCTACTCACCACACAGAGGTACCTACCCACCACAAAGAGGTGCCTAACCGTTACACAGGGGTACCTACCCACCACACAGAGGTACCTACCCACCACACAGAGGTGCCTCACCGTTACACAGAGGTACCTACCCACCACGCAGAGGTGCCTAACCGTTACACAGGGGTGCCTACCCACCACACAGAGGTACCTACCCACCACACAGAGGTGCCTCACCGTTACACAGATGTGCCTACCCACCGCACAGAGGTACCTACCCACCACACAGAGGTACCTACTTACCACACAGAGGTGCCTCACCGTTACACAGAGGTGCCTACTCACCACACAGAGGTACCTACCCACCACAAAGAGGTGCCTAACCATTACACAGAGGGGTTAGCATAAAAGAGATGTTTGCCAGCTAAACAGTTATTTTAACTTATTTTGTATAAATGTATTGGCTACATTTTTAATCTAGAAATAGTTATAGGCGTAACATTTGGGCGATTAAAATCTGTATTGACAGAGCACAAATATTGCCTATTCCTTGGAAGGACGGCGCTTTCACGGATTTGTCATCTCGTAGAGTTGCCCAGCGCATAACGATATCAACAATAACATATGGAACAAGTGCTGAATGTCTGGGAAATACGTGTATTTATTAGTCTATATACTTTTAAAAAAAATATTATGTTCTTGTTTGTAGAAGAACAAACATATTTAAATATAATATGTATCAAAAAGAATAAAATATGACTTTTTTTGTTACCAATTCCAAATCGTACCTTCAGGAAGATCATACCATGGTGTGCACATAAAGGCGGGTATCATCTTCGTTTGATTCTTGTACAATATCATTAGACATGTTTAGTCAAGTAAAGTCGGCGATTGACAGTGGGGTATAGGTTTGAGGACAGGTAAGTGGTTGTAGTTGTGAAGTATAAAGTGGGGGTACGCTACGAGAGAGTGTAGGGTTACCTTCACTTATAGCGCCGAAGGAGAGCCAGGGATGAGGGCCTGAAGAGGTTCCGTTACACGTAATCACAAAAGCAAACTACACACCTGCCCCCGGAATCACAGGCGCCAGGCTTTTAGTTTATTGACCTTCGACGATGACGCAGCATTATGAAACATGCTGTAACATTCGCTCCAGGTTGTCTTTTGCCCCCCCCCCAGAATTGGTTCCCCTACACACAAACAGACCTTTTAAAGGCCAAGAATGTTTACAACGTTAAAATAACTGTCGCTTATAAAACTTGATGCTAGGTTTCGAAAATTTTTAAAATATGATTTTAAAACTTTTATTATCCTAATATGTCGCACATTTTGGCTAGAATTTGTAATTAGCAATACTATTATTTATTAAAACACAAAAGGCGTGAGAAGTTGTGAAAAGTCAGAGCTGCGTCCCCCAGAGTCGTAGGGAGGTTAGAAGGGTAGTCACCGGTATGACCCGGGCTTTGATCCTCCCTATGTTTACATTCACAAACTTCTCTTGAGGAACTATCTTGAGACTTGATGATTCCATCGTAATACTCCTCCATTCGTTGTCTTCTTAAAGAAAGCTCCAGTTAGCCCTGCAGGACGCCTACACACCCAAGGTACAACCCCAACCTGCGCTTCAAGTAAACATATAGGTGGATCAGATACAGGTGGCCCTTTACTGCCATGTTAGTACACTTCAAGCCAAATACTTCTTGTTGAGCGGCTTATATATAACACTGCCATATGCTGGGGATAGAAGAGGACCTGTTAACGCGTCCAAGTTCAAGGTCGGATGGCTACAGTTAACTGGTGAGGCTCTGCTTTACCGAAGTTCCTGTGTGACGGGCACTAATGTAACACAATGACACCACTAACACTGCATTTCAGGCCGACAAAATGCCACATTATTCAGTCTATTTGCTATGTTAACGAGTGAATCATCATTCTTTAACAATGATTTAATCTCTTTGACATGTGTGCTCAGAAAAATCGAATATGTGTAGGTTATGTTACAACTTTATAGAACAGATTGTTAACGTTTTTCCGTGTAGACTTGCAGCAGCTAAGAGCCAGAGTTACCACTAAAGGAGCGATCATATGGTCTTATAGTCGCGTCACTCTTAGATGTACTAATTACCCCATAGATCTCGGTCATGAATATAGCTCATTATACAGTTACAGCATTATAGGTCAACACCCAATGCATCATGGTCTAACAGGTGTCCCCTTAGCAGAAATGAGTTCCTTCATATGTTCGAATGGTCTCACAGATTCCGGCCAAGTAGTAGGTCTTTCATGCCATTACATCATATGGCCAAAATGTTCATGATATTATAGCTTCTGCTTCTATAGTGAACGGTGGTATAGCTCATGCCCTTAGATTACCTTGGTTTTATTATAGCTTACGTTAGTATTGTTCTTAGTGTGTTAGCTAATCTTGCTAGATTACCTTGTTATTATTATTATATCTTATGGTTTTAGAGTAAATGGTAATATAACTTATGGTCGCAGAGTGAATGGTATTATAGCTTCTGCTTCTATAGTGAACGGTGGTATAGCTCATGCCCTTAGATTACCTTGGTTTTATTATAGCTTACGTTAGTATTGTTCTTAGTGTGTTAGCTAATCTTGCTAGATTACCTTGTTATTATTATTATATCTTATGGTTTTAGAGTAAATGGTAATATAACTTATGGTCGCAGAGTGAATGGTATTATAGCTTCTGCTTCTATAGTGAACGGTGGTATAGCTCATGCAATTAGATTACCTTGGTTTTATTATAGCTTACGTTAGTATTGTTCTTAGTGTGTTAGCTAATCTTGCTAGATTACCTTGTTATTATTATTATATCTTATGGTTTTAGAGTAAATGGTAATATAACTTATGGTCGCAGAGTGAATGGTATTATAGCTTCTGCTTCTATAGTGAACGGTGGTATAGCTCATGCCCTTAGATTACCTTGGTTTTATTATAGCTCACGTTAGTATTGTTCTTAGTGTGTTAGCTAATCTTCCAAGATTACCTTGTTATTATTATTATATCTTATGGTTTTAGAATAAATGGTAATATAACTTAGTGTCTCAGAGTGAATGGTATTATAGCTTCTGCTTCTATAGTGAACGGTGGTATAGCTCATGCCCTTAGATTACCTTGGTTTTATTATAGCTTACGTTAGTATTGCTCTTAGTGTGTTAGCTAATCTTCCAAGATTACCTTGTTATTATTATTATATCTTATGGTTTTAGAATAAATGGTAATATAACTTATGGTCTCAGAGTGAATGGTATTATAGCTTCTGCTTCTATAGTGAACGGTGGTATAGCTCATGCCCTTAGATTACCTTGGTTTTATTATAGCTTACGTTAGTATTGTTCGTAGTGTGTTAGCTAATCTTGCTAGATTACCTTGTTATTGTTATTATATCTTATGGTTTTAGAATAAATGGTAATATAACTTATGGTCTCAGAGTGAATGGTATTATAGCTTCTGCTTCTATAGTGAACGGTGGTATAGCTCATGCCCTTAGATTACCTTGGTTTTATTATAGCTTACGTTAGTTTTGTTCTTAGTGTGTTAGCTAATCTTGCTAGATTACCTTGTTATTATTATTATATCTTATGGTTTTAGAATAAATGGTAATATAACTTATGGTCTCAGAAGGAATAGTATTATAGCTTCTGCTTCTATAGTGAACGGTGGTATTATCATGCCCTTAGATTACCTTGGTTTTATTATAGCTTACGTTAGTATTGTTCTTAGTGTGTTAGCTAATCTTGCTAGATTACCTTGTTATTATTATTATATCTTATGGTTTTAGAATAAATGGTAATATAACTTATGGTCTCATAGTGAATGGTATTATCGCTTCTGCTTCTATGGAACGGTGGTATAGCTCATGCCCTTAGATTACCTTGGTTTTATTATAGCTTACGTTAGTATTGTTCTTAGTGTGTTAGCTAATCTTGCTAGATTACCTTGTATTTATTATTATATCTTATGGTTTTAGAATAAATGGTAATATAGCTTATGGTCTCATAGTGAATGGTATTATCGCTTCTGCTTCTATGGAACGGTGGTATTATCATGCCCTTAGATTACCTTGGTTTTATTATAGCTTACGTTAGTATTGCTCTTAGTGTGTTAGCTAATCTTGCTAGAAATCCTTGTTATTATTATTATATCTTATGGTTTTAGAATAAATGGTAATATAACTTATGGTCTCAGAGTGAATAGTATTATAGCTTCTGCTTCTATAGTGAACGTTGGTATAGCTCATGCCCTTAGATTACCTTGGTTTTATTATAGCTTACGTTAGTATTGCTCTTAGTGTGTTAGCTAATCTTGCTAGATTACCTTGTTATTATTATTATATCTTATGGTTTTAGAATAAATGGTAATATAACTTATGGTCTCAGAGTGAATGGTATTATAGCTTCTGCTTCTATAGTGAACGGTGGTATAGCTCATGCCCTTAGATTACCTTAGTTTTATTATAGCTTACGTTAGTATTGCTCTTAGCATGTTATCTAATCTTGCTAGATTACCTTGTTATTATTATTATATCTTATGGTTTTAGAATAAATGGTAATATAACTTATGGTCTCAGAGTGAATGGTATTATCGCTTCTGCTTCTATAGTGAACGGTGGTATAGCTCATGCCCTTAGATTACCTTGGTTTTATTATAGCTTACGTTAGTATTGCTCTTAGCATGTTAGCTAATCTTGCTAGATTACCTTGTTATTATTATTATATCTTATGGTTTTAGAATAAATGGTAATATAACTTATGGTCTCAGAGTGAATGGTATTATAGCTTCTGCTTCTATAGTGAACGGTGGTATAGTTCATGGCCTTAGATTACCTTGGTTTTATTATAGCTTACGTTAGTATTGTTCTTAGCATGTTAGCTAATCTTGCTAGATTACCTTGTTATTATTATTATATCTTATGGTTTTAGAATAAATGGTAATATAACTTATGGTCTCAGAGTGAATGGTATTATAGCTTCTGCTTCTATAGTGAACGTTGGTATAGCTCATGTCCTTAGATTACCTTGGTTTTATTATAGCTTACGTTAGTATTGCTCTTAGCATGTTATCTAATCTTGCTAGATTACCTTGTTATTATTATTATATCTTATCGTTTTAGAATAAATTGTAATATAACTTATGGTTTCAGAGTGAATGGTATTATCGCTTCTGCCTCTATAGTGAACGGTGGTATTATCATGCCCTTAGATTACCTTGGTTTTATTATAGCTTACGTTAGTATTGTTCTTAGCATGTTAGCTAATCTTGCTAGATTACCTTGTTATTATTATTATATCTTATGGTTTTAGAATAAATGGTAATATAACTTATGGTCTCAGAGTGAATGGTATTATAGCTTCTGCTTCTATAGTGAACGGTGGTATAGCTCATGCCCTTAGATTACCTTAGTTTTATTATAGCTTACGTTAGTATTGTTCTTAGCATGTTAGCTAATCTTGCTAGATTACCTTGTTATTATTATTATATCTTATGGTTTTAGAATAAATGGTAATATAACTTATGGTCTCAGAGTGAATGGTATTATAGTTTCTGCTTCTATAGTGAACGGTGGTATTATCATGCCCTTAGATTACCTTGGTTTTATTATAGCTTACGTTAGTATTGCTCTTAGCATGTTAGCTAATCTTGCTAGATTACCTTGTTATTATTATTATATCTCATGGTTTTAGAATAAATGGTAATATAACTTATGGTCTCAGAGGGAATAGTATTATAGCTTCTGCTTCTATAGTGAACGGTGGTATAGCTCATGCCCTTAGATTACCTTGGTTTTATTATAGCTTACGTTAGTATTGCTCTTAGCATGTTAGCTAATCTTGCTAGATTACCTTGTTATTATTATTATATCTTATGGTTTTAGAATAAATGGTAATATAACTTATGGTCTCAGAGGGAATAGTATTATAGCTTCTGCTTCTATAGTGAACGGTGGTATAGCTCATGCCCTTAGATTACCTTGGTTTTATTATAGCTTACGTTAGTATTGTTCTTAGTGTGTTAGCTAATCTTGTTAGATTACCTTGTTATTATTATTATATCTTATGGTTTTAGAATAAATGGTAATATAACTTATGGTCTCAGAGGGAATAGTATTATAGCTTCTGCTTCTATAGTGAACGTTGGTATAGCTCATGCCCTTAGATTACCTTGGTTTTATTATAGCTTACGTTAGTATTGCTCTTAGCATGTTAGCTAATCTTGCTAGATTACCTTGTTATTATTATTATATCTTATGGTTTTAGAATAAATGGTAATATAACTTATGGTCTCAGAGGGAATAGTATTATAGCTTCTGCTTCTATAGTGAACGGTGGTATAGCTCATGCCCTTAGATTACCTTGGTTTTATTATAGCTTACGTTAGTATTGCTCTTAGCATGTTAGCTAATCTTGCTAGATTACCTTGTTATTATTATTATATCTTATGGTTTTAGAATAAATGGTAATATAACTTATGGTCTCAGAGGGAATAGTATTATAGCTTCTGCTTCTATAGTGAACGGTGGTATAGCTCATGCCCTTAGATTACCTTGGTTTTATTATAGCTTACGTTAGTATTGCTCTTAGTGTGTTAGCTAATCTTGCTAGATTTCCTTGTTATTATTATTATATCTTATGGTTTTAGAATAAATGGTAATATAACTTATGGTCTCAGAGTGAATGGTATTATAGCTTCTGCTTCTATAGTGAACGGTGGTATTATCATGCCCTTAGATTACCTTGGTTTTATTATAGCTTACGTTAGTATTGCTCTTAGTGTGTTAGCTAATCTTGCTAGAAATCCTTGTTATTATTATTATATCTTATGGTTTTAGAATAAATGGTAATATAACTTATGGTCTCAGAGTGAATAGTATTATAGCTTCTGCTTCTATAGTGAACGTTGGTATAGCTCATGCCCTTAGATTACCTTGGTTTTATTATAGCTTACGTTAGTATTGCTCTTAGCATGTTAGCTAATCTTGCTATATTACCTTGTTATTATTATTATATCTTATGGTTTTAGAATAAATGGTAATATAACTTATGGTCTCAGAAGGAATAGTATTATAGCTTCTGCTTCTATAGTGAACGGTGGTATAGCTCATGCCCTAAGATTACCTTGGTTTTATTATAGCTTACGTTAGTATTGTTCTTAGTGTGTTAGCTAATCTTGTTAGATTACCTTGTTATTATTATTATTTCTTATGGTTTTAGAATAAATGGTAATATAACTTATGGTCTCAGAGGGAATAGTATTATAGCTTCTGCTTCTATAGTGAACGGTGGTATAGCTCATGCCCTTAGATTAGCTTGGTTTTATTATAGCTTACGTTAGTATTGTTCTTAGTGTGTTAGCTAATCTTGTTAGATTACCTTGTTATTATTATTATATCTTATGGTTTTAGAATAAATGGTAATATAACTTATGGTCTCAGAGTGATGGTATTATAGCTTCTGCTTCTATAGTGAACGGTGGTATTATCATGCCCTTAGATTACCTTGGTTTTATTATAGCTTACGTTAGTATTGCTCTTAGCATGTTAGCTAATCTTGCTAGATTACCTTGTTATTATTATTATATCTTATGGTTTTAGAATAAATGGTAATATAACTTATGGTCTCAGAGGGAATAGTATTATAGCTTCTGCTTCTATAGTGAACGGTGGTATAGCTCATGCCCTTAGATTACCTTGGTTTTATTATAGCTTACGTTAGTATTGCTCTTAGCATGTTAGCTAATCTTGCTAGATTACCTTGTTATTATTATTATATCTTATGGTTTTAGAATAAATGGTAATATAACTTATGGTCTCAGAGGGAATAGTATTATAGCTTCTGCTTCTATAGTGAACGGTGGTATAGCTCATGCCCTTAGATTACCTTGGTTTTATTATAGCTTACGTTAGTATTGCTCTTAGCATGTTAGCTAATCTTGCTAGATTACCTTGTTATTATTATTATATCTTATGGTTTTAGAATAAATGGTAATATAACTTATGGTCTCAGAGGGAATAGTATTATAGCTTCTGCTTCTATAGTGAACGGTGGTATAGCTCATGCCCTTAGATTACCTTGGTTTTATTATAGCTTACGTTAGTATTGCTCTTAGTGTGTTAGCTAATCTTGCTAGATTTCCTTGTTATTATTATTATATCTTATGGTTTTAGAATAAATGGTAATATAACTTATGGTCTCAGAGTGAATGGTATTATAGCTTCTGCTTCTATAGTGAACGGTGGTATTATCATGCCCTTAGATTACCTTGGTTTTATTATAGCTTACGTTAGTATTGCTCTTAGTGTGTTAGCTAATCTTGCTAGAAATCCTTGTTATTATTATTATATCTTATGGTTTTAGAATAAATGGTAATATAACTTATGGTCTCAGAGTGAATAGTATTATAGCTTCTGCTTCTATAGTGAACGTTGGTATAGCTCATGCCCTTAGATTACCTTGGTTTTATTATAGCTTACGTTAGTATTGCTCTTAGTGTGTTAGCTAATCTTGCTAGATTACCTTGTTATTATTATTATATCTTATGGTTTTAGAATAAATGGTAATATAACTTATGGTCTCAGAGTGAATGGTATTATAGCTTCTGCTTCTATAGTGAACGGTGGTATTATCATGCCCTTAGATTACCTTGGTTTTATTATAGCTTACGTTAGTATTGCTCTTAGCATGTTAGCTAATCTTGCTAGATTACCTTGTTATTATTATTATATCTTATGGTTTTAGAATAAATGGTAATATAACTTATGGTCTCAGAGGGAATAGTATTATAGCTTCTGCTTCTATAGTGAACGGTGGTATAGCTCATGCCCTTAGATTACCTTGGTTTTATTATAGCTTACGTTAGTATTGCTCTTAGCATGTTAGCTAATCTTGCTAGATTACCTTGTTATTATTATTATATCTTATCGTTTTAGAATAAATGGTAATATAACTTATGGTCTCAGAAGGAATAGTATTATAGCTTCTGCTTCTATAGTGAACGTTGGTATAGCTCATGCCCTTAGATTACCTTGGTTTTATTATAGCTTACGTTAGTATTGCTCTTAGCATGTTAGCTAATCTTGCTAGATTACCTTGTTATTATTATTATATCTTATGGTTTTAGAATAAATGGTAATATAACTTATGGTCTCAGAGGGAATAGTATTATAGCTTCTGCTTCTATAGTGAACGGTGGTATAGCTCATGCCCTTAGATTACCTTGGTTTTATTATAGCTTACGTTAGTATTGCTCTTAGCATGTTAGCTAATCTTGCTAGATTACCTTGTTATTATTATTATATCTTATGGTTTTAGAATAAATGGTAATATAACTTATGGTCTCAGAGGGAATAGTATTATAGCTTCTGCTTCTATAGTGAACGGTGGTATAGCTCATGCCCTTAGATTACCTTGGTTTTATTATAGCTTACGTTAGTATTGCTCTTAGTGTGTTAGCTAATCTTGCTAGATTTCCTTGTTATTATTATTATATCTTATGGTTTTAGAATAAATGGTAATATAACTTATGGTCTCAGAGTGAATGGTATTATAGCTTCTGCTTCTATAGTGAACGGTGGTATTATCATGCCCTTAGATTACCTTGGTTTTATTATAGCTTACGTTAGTATTGCTCTTAGTGTGTTAGCTAATCTTGCTAGAAATCCTTGTTATTATTATTATATCTTATGGTTTTAGAATAAATGGTAATATAACTTATGGTCTCAGAGTGAATAGTATTATAGCTTCTGCTTCTATAGTGAACGTTGGTATAGCTCATGCCCTTAGATTACCTTGGTTTTATTATAGCTTACGTTAGTATTGCTCTTAGCATGTTAGCTAATCTTGCTATATTACCTTGTTATTATTATTATATCTTATGGTTTTAGAATAAATGGTAATATAACTTATGGTCTCAGAAGGAATAGTATTATAGCTTCTGCTTCTATAGTGAACGTTGGTATAGCTCATGCCCTTAGATTACCTTGGTTTTATTATAGCTTACGTTAGTATTGCTCTTAGCATGTTAGCTAATCTTGCTAGATTACCTTGTTATTATTATTATATCTTATGGTTTTAGAATAAATGGTAATATAACTTATGGTCTCAGAGGGAATATTATTATAGCTTCTGCTTCTATAGTGAACGGTGGTATAGCTCATGCCCTTAGATTACCTTGGTTTTATTATAGCTTACGTTAGTATTGCTCTTAGTGTGTTAGCTAATCTTGCTAGATTACCTTGTTATTATTATTATATCTTATGGTTTTAGAATAAATGGTAATATAACTTATGGTCTCAGAGTGAATGGTATTATAGCTTCTGCTTCTATAGTGAACGGTGGTATTATCATGCCCTTAGAATACCTTGGTTTTATTATAGCTTACGTTAGTAATGCTCTTAGCATGTTAGCTAATCTTGCTAGATTACCTTGTTATTATTATTATATCTTATGGTTTTAGAATAAATGGTAATATAACTTATGGTCTCAGAGGGAATAGTATTATAGCTTCTGCTTCTATAGTGAACGGTGGTATAGCTCATGCCCTTAGATTACCTTGGTTTTATTATAGCTTACGTTAGTATTGCTCTTAGCATGTTAGCTAATCTTGCTAGATTACCTTGTTATTATTATTATATCTTATGGTTTTAGAATAAATGGTAATATAACTTATGGTCTCAGAGGGAATAGTATTATAGCTTCTGCTTCTATAGTGAACGGTGGTATAGCTCATGCCCTTAGATTACCTTGGTTTTATTATAGCTTACGTTAGTATTGCTCTTAGTGTGTTAGCTAATCTTGCTAGATTTCCTTGTTATTATTATTATATCTTATGGTTTTAGAATAAATGGTAATATAACTTATGGTCTCAGAGTGAATGGTATTATAGCTTCTGCTTCTATAGTGAACGGTGGTATTATCATGCCCTTAGATTACCTTGGTTTTATTATAGCTTACGTTAGTATTGCTCTTAGTGTGTTAGCTAATCTTGCTAGAAATCCTTGTTATTATTATTATATCTTATGGTTTTAGAATAAATGGTAATATAACTTATGGTCTCAGAGTGAATAGTATTATAGCTTCTGCTTCTATAGTGAACGTTGGTATAGCTCATGCCCTTAGATTACCTTGGTTTTATTATAGCTTACGTTAGTATTGCTCTTAGTGTGTTAGCTAATCTTGCTAGATTACCTTGTTATTATTATTATATCTTATGGTTTTAGAATAAATGGTAATATAACTTATGGTCTCAGAGTGAATGGTATTATAGCTTCTGCTTCTATAGTGAACGGTGGTATTATCATGCCCTTAGATTACCTTGGTTTTATTATAGCTTACGTTAGTATTGCTCTTAGCATGTTAGCTAATCTTGCTAGATTACCTTGTTATTATTATTATATCTTATCGTTTTAGAATAAATGGTAATATAACTTATGGTCTCAGAGGGAATAGTATTATAGCTTCTGCTTCTATAGTGAACGGTGGTATAGCTCATGCCCTTAGATTACCTTGGTTTTATTATAGCTTACGTTAGTATTGCTCTTAGCATGTTAGCTAATCTTGCTAGATTACCTTGTTATTATTATTATATCTTATCGTTTTAGAATAAATGGTAATATAACTTATGGTCTCAGAAGGAATAGTATTATAGCTTCTGCTTCTATAGTGAACGTTGGTATAGCTCATGCCCTTAGATTACCTTGGTTTTATTATAGCTTACGTTAGTATTGCTCTTAGCATGTTAGCTAATCTTGCTAGATTACCTTGTTATTATTATTATATCTTATGGTTTTAGAATAAATGGTAATATAACTTATGGTCTCAGAGGGAATAGTATTATAGCTTCTGCTTCTATAGTGAACGGTGGTATAGCTCATGCCCTTAGATTACCTTGGTTTTATTATAGCTTACGTTAGTATTGCTCTTAGCATGTTAGCTAATCTTGCTAGATTACCTTGTTATTATTATTATATCTTATGGTTTTAGAATAAATGGTAATATAACTTATGGTCTCAGAGGGAATAGTATTATAGCTTCTGCTTCTATAGTGAACGGTGGTATAGCTCATGCCCTTAGATTACCTTGGTTTTATTATAGCTTACGTTAGTATTGCTCTTAGTGTGTTAGCTAATCTTGCTAGATTTCCTTGTTATTATTATTATATCTTATGGTTTTAGAATAAATGGTAATATAACTTATGGTCTCAGAGTGAATGGTATTATAGCTTCTGCTTCTATAGTGAACGGTGGTATTATCATGCCCTTAGATTACCTTGGTTTTATTATAGCTTACGTTAGTATTGCTCTTAGTGTGTTAGCTAATCTTGCTAGAAATCCTTGTTATTATTATTATATCTTATGGTTTTAGAATAAATGGTAATATAACTTATGGTCTCAGAGTGAATAGTATTATAGCTTCTGCTTCTATAGTGAACGTTGGTATAGCTCATGCCCTTAGATTACCTTGGTTTTATTATAGCTTACGTTAGTATTGCTCTTAGCATGTTAGCTAATCTTGCTATATTACCTTGTTATTATTATTATATCTTATGGTTTTAGAATAAATGGTAATATAACTTATGGTCTCAGAAGGAATAGTATTATAGCTTCTGCTTCTATAGTGAACGTTGGTATAGCTCATGCCCTTAGATTACCTTGGTTTTATTATAGCTTACGTTAGTATTGCTCTTAGCATGTTAGCTAATCTTGCTAGATTACCTTGTTATTATTATTATATCTTATGGTTTTAGAATAAATGGTAATATAGCTTATGGTCTCAGAGGGAATATTATTATAGCTTCTGCTTCTATAGTGAACGGTGGTATAGCTCATGCCCTTAGATTACCTTGGTTTTATTATAGCTTACGTTAGTATTGCTCTTAGTGTGTTAGCTAATCTTGCTAGATTACCTTGTTATTATTATTATATCTTATGGTTTTAGAATAAATGGTAATATAACTTATGGTCTCAGAGTGAATGGTATTATAGCTTCTGCTTCTATAGTGAACGGTGGTATTATCATGCCCTTAGAATACCTTGGTTTTATTATAGCTTACGTTAGTAATGCTCTTAGCATGTTAGCTAATCTTGCTAGATTACCTTGTTATTATTATTATATCTTATGGTTTTAGAATAAATGGTAATATAACTTATGGTCTCAGAGTGATGGTATTATAGCTTCTGCTTCTATAGTGAACGGTGGTATAGCTCATGCCCTTAGATTACCTTGGTTTTATTATAGCTTACGTTAGTATTGCTCTTAGCATGTTAGCTAATCTTGCTAGATTACCTTGTTATTATTATTATATCTTATGGTTTTAGAATAAATGGTAATATAACTTATGGTCTCAGAGTGATGGTATTATAGCTTCTGCTTCTATATTGAACGGTGGTATAGCTCATGCCCTTAGATTACCTTGGTTTTATTATAGCTTACGTTAGTATTGTTCTTAGTGTGTTAGCTAATCTTCCAAGATTAACTTATTATTATTATATCTTATGGTTTTAGAATAAATGGTAATATAGCTTATGGTCTCATAGTGAATGGTATTATCGCTTCTGCTTCTATGGAACGGTGGTATAGCTCATGCCCTTAGATTACCTTGGTTTTATTATAGCTTACGTTAGTATTGCTCTTAGTGTGTTAGCTAATCTTGCTAGATTACCTTGTTATTATTATTATATCTTATGGTTTTAGAATAAATGGTAATATAACTTATGGTCTCAGAGTGAATGGTATTATAGCTTCTGCTTCTATAGTGAACGGTGGTATAGTTCATGGCCTTAGATTACCTTGGTTTTATTATAGCTTACGTTAGTATTGTTCTTAGTGTGTTAGCTAATCTTGCGTCCATTGTGCTATAGCCTATTGTCGTAGAGTTCATGGTACTATAGCCTATTGTCATAGAGTTCATGGTGCTATAGCCTATTGTCATAGAGTTCATGGTATTTTATCCTATGGTCTTAGATTTCATTGCGCTAATGCCTAGTCTTAGAGTTCATGGTATTATAGCCTATAATCTTAGAGTTTATGGCATTATTGCCTATGGTCATAGAGTTTATAAAATTTTAGGCTATGGTCTTAGAGCTCAGGGTATTATATCCTATTGTCATAGAGTTCATGGTACTATAGCCTATAGTCATAGAGTTCATGGTACTATAGCCTATAGTCATAGAGTTCATGATATTATGGCCTTTTCTTAGCGTCCATGGTGCTATAGCCTAGTCTTAGAGTTCATGGTACTATAGCCTATAGTCATAGAGTTCATGGTACTATAGCCTATAGTCATAGAGTTCATGATATTATGGCCTTGTCTTAGCGTCCGTGGTGCTATAGCCTAGTCTTAGAGTTCATGGTACTATAGCCTATAGTCAAAGAGTTCATGATATTATGGCCTTGTCTTAGCGACCATGGTGCTATAGCCTAGTCTTAGAGTTCATGGTACTATAGCCTATAGTCATAGAGTTCATGGTACTATAGCCTATAGTCATAGAGTTCATGGTACTATAGCCTATAGTCATAGAGTTCATGATATTATGGCCTTGTCTTAGCGTCCGTGGTGCTATAGCCTAGTCTTAGAGTTCATGGTACTATAGCCTATAGTCAAAGAGTTCATGATATTATGGCCTTGTCTTAGCGACCATGGTGCTATAGCCTAGTCTTAGAGTTCATGGTACTATAGCCTATAGTCATAGAGTTCATGGTACTATAGCCTATAGTCATAGAGTTCATGATATTATGGCCTTGTCTTAGCGTCCATGGTGCTATAGCCTAGTCTTAGAGTTCATGGTACTATAGCCTATAGTCATAGAGTTCATGGTACTATAGCCTATAGTCATAGAGTTCATGATATTATGGCCTTGTCTTAGCGTCCATGGTGCTATAGCCTAGTCTTAGAGTTCAAGGTACTATAGCCTATAGTCATAGAGTTCATGATATTATGGCCTTGTCTTAGCGTCCATGGTGCTATAGCCTAGTCTTAGAGTTCATGGTACTATAGCCTATAGTCATAGAGTTCATGGTACTATAGCCTATAGTCATAGAGTTCATGATATTATGGCCTTGTCTTAGCGTCCATGGTGCTATAGCCTAGTCTTAGAGTTCATGGTACTATAGCCTATAGTCATAGAGTTCATGGTACTATAGCCTATAGTCATAGAGTTCATGATATTATGGCCTTGTCTTAGCGTCCATGGTGCTATAGCCTAGTCTTAGAGTTCATGGTACTATAGCCTATAGTCATAGAGTTCATGGTACTATAGCCTATAGTCATAGAGTTCATGATATTATGGCCTTGTCTTAGCGTCCATGGTGCTATAGCCTAGTCTTAGAGTTCATGGTACTATAGCCTATAGTCATAGAGTTCATGGTACTATAGCCTATAGTCATAGAGTTCATGATATTATGGCCTTGTCTTAGCGTCCATGGTGCTATAGCCTAGTCATAGAGTTCATGGATTTATAGCCTAGTCTTAGCATCCATGGTTTTATACCCTGTGGTCATTTTTTTGGCATTATAGGGTATGGTGTTAGAGTTCATGGTGTTTTAGCCTGGTCTTAGGGTCCATGGTGATAAAGCTTATTGTTATAGAGTTCTGGTATTATTGCCTCTTCTTAGAGTTCATAGTGCTATAGCCTAATGTCATTGAGTTCATGGTGCTATAGCCTAGTCTTAGAGTTCATGGATTTATAGCCTAGTCTTAGCATCCATTGGGATATACCCTGTGGTCATTTTTTTGGCATTATAGGGTATGGTCTTAGAGTTCATGGTGTTTTAGCCTGGTCTTAGGGTCCATGGTGATAAAGCTTATTGTTATAGAGTTCTGGTATTATTGCCTCTTCTTAGAGTTCATAGTGCTATAGCCTAATGTCATTGAGTTCATGGTGCTATAGCCTAGTCTTAGAGTTCAAGGATTTATAGCCTAGTCTTAGCATCCATGGTGATATACCCTGTGGTCATTTTTTTGGCATTATATGGTATGGTCTTAGCGTTCATGGTGCTATAGCCTAGACTTAGAGTTCATGGATTTATAGCCTAGTCTTAGCATCCATGGTGATATACCCTGTGGTCATTTTTTTGGCATTATAGGGTATGGTCTTAGAGTTCATGGTGCTATAGCCTAGTCTTAGAGTTCATGGTATTATGGCCTTGTCTTAGCGTTCATGGTGCTATAGCCTAGACTTAGAGTTCATGGATTTATAGCCTAGTCTTAGCATCCATGGTGATATACCCTGTGGTAATTTTTTTGGCATTATAGGGTATGGTCTTAGAGTTCATTGTGCTGTAGCCTAGTCTTAGAGTTCATGGTGCTATAGCCTAGTCTTAGAGTTCATGGTGCTATAGCCTAGTCTTAGAGTTCATGGTGCTATAGCCTAGTCTTAGAGTTCATGGTGCTATAGCCTAGTCTTAGAGTTCATGGTGCTATAGCCTAGTCTTAGAGTTCATGGTGCTATAGTCTAGTCTTAGAGTTCATGGTGCTATAGCCTAGTCTTAGAGTTCATGGTGCTATAGCCTAGTCTTAGAGTTCATGGTGCTATAGCCTAGTCTTAGAGTTCGTGGTATTATAGCTTAGTCTTAGAGTTCATGGTGCTATAGCCTAGTCTTAGAGTTCGTGGTATTATAGCCTAGTCTTAG
This sequence comes from Prosapia bicincta, assembly GCA_036971475.1. Classification (NCBI taxonomy): domain Eukaryota; kingdom Metazoa; phylum Arthropoda; class Insecta; order Hemiptera; family Cercopidae; genus Prosapia; species Prosapia bicincta. The sequence continues at coordinate 247,351 of JBAIZL010000097.1, forward strand.
AGTTCATGGTGCTATAGCCTAGTCTTGTATTATAACCTATGGTCATAGTGTTTATGGCATTATAGATTAGGGTCATAGAGTTTATAGCCTATGTTAATAGAGTTTATGGCATTTTAGCCTATGGTCTTAGAGTTTATGACATAATAGTCTATGGTCATAGAGCTCATGGTGCTATTGTCAATTGTCTTTCAGTTCATGGTATTATAGCCTAGTCTTATCGTCCATGGTGATATAGCCTATAGTCATAGAGTTTACGCCATTATAGCCTATGGTCCTATAGTTCATGGTATTGTAGCCTACTCTTAGCGTCCATGGTGATATAGCCTATGCGGTTAGAGTTTATACATAATAGCGTATGGTCATAGAGTTTATTGTTATATAGTCTAAGGTCTTAGAATTCATGATGCTATAGCCTATGGTCATAGAGTTTATGGTATTATATCCTACTCTTAGCGTTCATGGTATTAAAGCCTATTGTCATAGAGCTAATGGCGCTATAGCCTACGGTCTTAGAGTTTATGGTAATATAGCCTATGTTTTTAGAGTTTATGGTATTTTATCCTATTTTCATAAAGTTCTTGTAATTATATCATATGGTCTTTGAGTTCATGTTGTTATAGTCTATGGTGTTAGTTTTTTAGGTATTATAGCCTATAGTCATAGAGTTCATGGTATTATATTCTATGGTCTTAGAGTTGATGGTAGTCCATTATAGCGTATGGTGTTTTATGCCTAACCAATTTACATCTTATATGCCTTAGGTTCATAGTGTAATATAATAGCCTATGCCCTTAGATTTCAATGTGTGTGTGTGGGGGGGGGGGGGTTTATAGCAAAGGTTATGCTTATTTTACATTATATTCTCTGAATTTTATGCGTTTCTAATGGACATTATAATACAGTTATTTTCTAGTGGAAATAGAACCATTAAAGACATTTACAGATTTTACTTCCCACCGCCTTCTAATTCTTTGGTCCCGAAATAGTCCTGGTTTTCTACTGCTTTGGCCGCTGAAGGTGTTTCACTGCGCTCTGTTCTACTCTGTGTCCGTGTAAATGAGCACAAAAATAATAGAATTTGTTGGATGAGGCTACAAAGAGGAAATCGGAGTCGGGTTTGGTATTCGGCCAAAGTTTCTGGCCTTAGTCCATACTGTAAGGCTTCGACGATTGGATGCAAAGGGCACTTCCTTGTGGAAGTACTCCAAGGAAGGGTAGGGTTACAGGTGACATAATGGAAGGAGGCTGAGGAAAGTTCGGCAACAGGTGACACAATTAAAGTAGTCCAAGGAAAGGTTGGGGGACAGGTGACATAAAGGAAGTAGGTAGAAGAAAGGTTCGGCCGATAGGCGACGCTGTGGAAGGGTTCGAGAACAAGTAACACAAATGAAGAAGGCCGAAGAAATTTCGGAAGATAGGTGACGCTGTGGATGCAGGCGAGGAAGGTTCGGGAACAGGTGACACAAAAGAAGTAGGCCTTCTTTTCGGAAGACAGGTGACGCCATGGAAGTAGTCGAGGAAAGGTTGGGGATCAGGTGACAAATTTAAGTAGATGAACCCATTTTAATGTTTTCATACCAGACAATACTAAATGAACAGAAACAAGATAAACACAAGAGAAACACATAAAGGGTAAGAAATTAACACAAAATTAAGCTAGTTTTGTACATTTATTTTTGTACACATTTCCTTAGAGTTACGAAAACTACAAAGTACATTTCCGAACGTCAGTGTTGAACATAAACAACAGTCATTTCACTACCAATCATAGAAGTCACTAAATTTAAAATTTCTTGACATGATTTCAATTTTGTTATTGCATATGGTCAATTCCTTTATGCTATGAATACAATAAACTGCTCCTATTGGCAGTTATACTCCATCTTTACACTTACAAACTATTTACATGAGAAAGTAATGCACCCCCCTCACTAATTATTTATTAGTCACAATGAGCTTTTTTAAAAAGCAGAGCGTATTCCTATTGGAGGGAATATAAATGGTTGCTTCACTGTACAATGACTACCCTACGCTAACTTAATGCGTCGCCTTCACCATGCGAGTAGCAATGGCGTCTTAGTGGCTTGAACATAAAGGGAGTTGGAAGATGGATACGGTAGTATGAGGTAAGAGACAAGAAAGTAGAAATAAGAATGAAACACAAACAACATAGAGATCAAGGGTATGAGAATATAAAGAACAACAAACAAATACAAGTATCTAGTAACAGTAGAAAGCCAGTAACGGTATAAGTCCAACAAATGTAAGACATAAAGGAAACAGTAATTGACAGAGACAGATAGTTTTTGGTACCAGATCCTGGAAGAATACAGCAGGAGAAGGATCAGGTTACGGGCATGGTGAAACACTTTGGTCTGAAAAATATTACTTGTCTTATTACAACATTGAAATACACAAAAAGGGATAAACCTCACACGTCATAGATTTGGCAATAAACCTGACCTTGTGAGTAGTGTTAGAGCCCGATTTTGGTACCATGAAAATTAAAAAGTTGTCTTTGTAAAACAGAACTATATATTATATAATACTTTACAATACTCACAGGGACTATATGGGTAAAAAGTGTCCGTTTAGGATGGCTTTACTCAGGCGAACTAACCCTAATGCATGGAATGAAATACGGTCTTCATCTTGAGTGCTGCAATGCAATAAAGTAGGCTAATACAAGGGTCGATTCACTTGTCAATCAGTTAGCTTACGGTAAGAAACATTTTGTTTTTAAAGCCAAATCTAACGTGGCCGGATATTTTGTAGCTATATTGTAATGTAGCACATCAAGTTGTATAAGAAATCCTCGAGCTCTTAAAATTCTGTTTGTGTGTGTAAGTGTTGTAAAGTTAATTTATTTTGAACTGTTTTCAAAATTTTAAATTTTTTATCGCCAGCACAGTTTGATTAGTTGCTTAGGACTGCCGTGTAAGATATAAACTCCAACAAACCGTAATAGACCAAATACATTTGAGAGTGTAGAGGTAGTAACTATAGAAGGTTTCGCCTATTCGTTTCTTCATTATCATCGCCCCTCTCCTTATTGCGGTAACATCTGACGTTAAAGTCTCCACCCTTTCATTAAATTTCTAAACAGAAGTTAACATTAATAAACTATTACAGTGGTAAAATCCATAGAAATAAAGTTAACAGATAATTATTTTAATGACAGCTTATTTTGACTTAAAAGAATAATTTTAAAGTTCGGAAAAAACTGTTACAATAAGTATTCTGTTAGTGGTAGTTAATATTTAACAATCCAAGTCCATTTAAACAAGGTTAGATGTTTCGGCTCATTTTTGGGCATTGTGAATAACGAAGTATTAGGACTTGCTGTCAGTAATGTCATTGGAAATATCATTGTACGACTTTATATACAAGTAGATATTTATATAATTTTGAGGGCTTAATGGGGCTGAGAAGGGAAGATGAATGCCGACCTACAACAGACGCTATAATTTACTTTCAGATGCAAATCTAACTGTTTGAATCGATTCTCTGTCAAGTACATTGGCGTTAAAGTCTTTGTTATGTTTACTTTGAGTCAGAAGTAGGTTACGCGGATCATGCAGTCCATTTGGCATTAACCTTGCCAGAGTCGAATATACATTACGCCCTGACAAAGGACTAGTCCGTTAGTTCGCTGGCCCAGTTTCTCCTCCCACCTCTGAGGAGATACGGTACAGTTTCTCCTTGCTCGAACAATGTGTTTCCAGGTGATACCTATCTAGAGTCCAGCAAACAGAAGTGAGGCAAACTTGTATCTATATAGATATCTGTAGAGATGACTAAAGGCCAGTTTAGTGTCTGGTGATTCGCCATTACAATATGCTTTGTCCGGTTGCGCCTGTTAAAAGTTTTATTTTAGTTTTGTACTTATTGCACCCTGTGTAGTAGTATATCTAATATAAACATCAACATACCTTAAATTGAGGTCTCAGCCAATAAGAGAATTCCACCTCAATGTTGTCAACATAACATCCTGTATTAGGTCATAGCGAGCGTTGAACACGTCTAATATTATCCCCGAGTCTGCTAAGCGTCAAATATCATCCCCAGGGTTGGCTGACCGTCATATATCATCCCCAGGGTTTGCTGAGCGTCAATTATCATCCCCCATGTGTGTTAAGCGTCAAATATCATCCCCAGGGTTGGCTGACCGTCATATATCATCCCCAGGGTTTGCTGAGCGTCAAATATCATCCCCCATGTGTGTTAAGCGTCAAATATTATCCCCCGTGTCTGCTAAGCGTCAAATATAATCCCCAGTATCTGATGAGCGTCAAATATAACCCCCCCCCAGTATGCTGACCGTCAAATATCATCCTCAGGGTTTGCTGAGCGTCAAATATTATCCCCGTGTGTGTTAAGCGTCAAATATAGTCCCCCGTGTCTGCTAAGCGTCAAATATCATCCCCAGGGTTTGCTGAGTGTCAAATATCATCCCCCGTGTGTGCTAAGCGTCAAATATCATCCCCCGTGTGTGCTAAGCGTCAAATATAATCCCCCGTGTCTGCTGAGCCAAAATACAGTTCTCCATATCTACTGGGCGTCGACACAGTCATTGATATCCACTGAATACAGTCGCAGATTTCTACCAAACGTATATTCTGTAGTGTATACTGAGGGACCGTAGACTCTAGTAGATTATTGTTTAACCTGAGGTAAGATGGAATTAATGCAAACAAGGGGTTGGTGTTGGCAAATTTATCACACAGACTTTAGAACTTTGAAGCGACAATAAAAATCAGTTGACAGGCGAATATGAAAGGAATAAACCGTCACCATAAAACATCAGTTGCCCAAGTAAACAATATATGTATAGAAACGACAAGGGTAAATAACGCAATACAACAAGTAATTTAATTAAAAAATATATAATTAGAGTTAAAACAAAAAAAACTTTACAAGATGTATGAAAGAAGAGTAGCGAACAGTGCTAAGTGAAGACGGGCGATCCCTTTTACATGTGGGCCTCTACAATGTACATCACTACAATTACACAGTATAAATAGGCGTCAATACATCATCTTAGCTCTTTCTTACATCTACAACACTTACTAGCTATTTACATTTTTGGTCCCTTTTTATTATCTACCTTTAATAGTTAAAAAATCTATTTAAATAATTACAAAAATAAATAACAATAACTCACAAGAAATTAACAAAAATGAGATAGTTTTTACACAGAACTCGGTTCTTACTTGCCAACTTAACACTAACCTACAGTTATTGCCTTGAGCGGGCATCGTTGCGCGGAGATTTCGTTTCAGATGAGGAAAGTGTGTGTGTTTAAAAGTAGAATAAATATGCAAACACTTCTCTGGGTAACAAAAATTAAAATTTCATGCCTTCTCTAAATTATGTCTGTAACAATCCCGCAGGACGTGTAGTGAGAGTGTATTGTGCGCCGTACCGATGAACAAGGGTTTGTGAAAGGTTTGCTTACAGTAATATCTCGATTAGATTTTTTTTGTAACCCGGGTCTGGACCCCCCCAAAATGGCAGCCGACCTCTAGCGCGCTGCCTCCGTCTCACATGAGAGGAAACTGTCATTAAGAAGTTACAGTAAACGTATTCAAACAAACAATTTTCAAAATTCTTTTGTCACAATTTTAGAAGAATCAAGTGTAAAGGCACAATTTAATAAAAGCGAATATAAGAATAATTCTAGCAAAAATATTGGTAACAAGAATAGCAGAACAAAATCAGAAACTAGTTGCGCATCAAATTGCAAAGAAAGTGCACACGACTCAAAATATTCTTCTCAAGATGTAAAATCCGATGAATCAGATGCAGCTGAATTAAACCTCAGAACGAATAGTCTAGAAGAATCAAGTTTGACTGTGTAATAACAGTGAACTGGAGAATAACATAACCAGGAAAGCAGAAAGTGATTCCGCACCACATTGCAAAAAAGTGTGTTCAAAGCAAACAAATATCAAGAAAAAAGGCCCGTGTCAAGCAGATTTTCTCGATAACTGCTAACTTGTTCGGTGCTTCTACCTGGCGGTAAGTTTGGAAAGCTACTGTCTAAACATTTCCCGAACTTTGTTAACCATTTTGCCAGTCGCGGTGACGGCGCAATGAAGCACTCCTCAGCAACACGAGACAGGTATCCAAGAGATGTCACACACACTTCTAACATTTATAAGTGGCCTACGTAAATGTTGCTTATATAAGTCCACGTGTAAATTCATGTTCGTTCGATTCAAGGCGGGTGTTACACGTCACTCCTACATGTGGATAAGAGTAATAGGAAAAACTCTCTCTCACTCTCTCTCTCTCACTCTCTCTCTCTCTCTCTCTCTCTCTCTCTCTCTCTCTCTCTATATATATATATATATATATATATATATATATATATATATATATAACATATCTTGGATTTTATTGTACTTAAACAAGAATCTTACTTGGTATATTTGGGAGTCGACTTTCGAGAACTATTATTTACGTGTTCTCATTTTCAATCTATTTAAAAAAGGCTCCTAAAAAGCTTGTAAACGAGAACACGTAAATAATAGTTCTCGAAAGTCGACTGCCAAATATAACAATTAAGATTCCTTGTTTAAGTACATTAAAGAGTAAGTGATAAGTGAACACAAGAAAACATGTTGCTTAGCTATATATGTGTGTGTATATATATATATATATATATATATATATATATATATATATATATATATATATATATATAATACGTTTTCTTGTTTAATAATTTAAAACAACATAGGTTATTCAAAAACAAGATTATTTATTAATTTATATCCAAAGCTTTTCGTTGGTAACAGTTCCAACATCATCCAAAAAGCTTTAGATATAAATTAATAAATTATTCTTGTTTTTGAATAACCTATGTTGTTAAAAAAAATATATATATATATATTTGTATAGGCCTATATTACAAAGAAAACTGCTGTACGCGTTTTGACAGAATTACGATCCTCCATGAGTACCACCTATGGAGGGTATTTTTAAAAAAACCTAACCATTTTAGAGGAAAATAATTTAACAAAATATTTTTACCACTAAAATTAAAAAACGACATAAACTATATAAACATACACTTTACATACCTAACCTAACCCTTTTGATCGCACGGATGAAGTGAATGCAACAGTGTTAGATTAGGGTAAGTAGTATTTACAAAACATCACAGAACCAGCGAGGTGTCTAAAAGGGGGAGGGTCGTCGTTAGACATAAGTTACCAAACAATTAAACTCAGGTAAATCCAACTGGACGTAAGTAGAGAGCAAAAAGCATCACACCCAGTGGGCGTTGAAGTCTCTTCACTTTAATGTGATATATTTATTGCAACCTAAATGAACCATCTTTTCTAAGCCATACCTTTTCTAAGTTGCATTTTTACTCCAAAATATATATTTAAAAAAAAACATTGTTTTGGATAATTAAAACGAATGTTAAAGACACATTCTGAAGAAATAAAACAAACGCAGTGTTAATAAACAAAACATTTTGCTGTCATCGCATAACAGCAAAGTTACAAGTAATGGAGGTAGAATACGCTAGCGTCGCCTTAGTGGAACAACGCCAAGGGAAAGCGTGGAAACATCGACACTGAGTAAGTGAAGGAAGACCAACAATTACAGGAGACAGGAGGCGAAGTTACTGAAAGTGTTCCAAAGTAAAGACTCCATTTACAAAGAGAAGTTTGGCCAACAGGGTGAAATGATGGCGGTTAAGCGAAGATTTACGTCAGAAGATCTAGTAAATACTTATGAAGGGAAACGAATACAAACAGGATTCAAGTTACAGACTACTCTGATAATGGAAGCTATCCGAAATGTGATTCTTTGGCAGTTTCGTCTTCGAAGACGATACAGATTGTACTCTCTAAAAGTACATTTAAAATTTATACTTTAAACAATTATCGATATTTTGCAGTAAAAGGTGACAGGGTAGCGTACTATCGGTTGTTTCAATTGTTTTTTAATCGCCCATTTTCGTTAAAGCGGCTAGTTTTAAAGTTTATTCACCCGATTATTTTTGTCTTACGTGTTCATATTATAAGAGTGAAGAAAGTATCGGTGGCTTTGGTAGGAATGTAATACTCTTCGTTGCTAGAAAATCGTTGGTTAGTACTTAATAGTCGTTATAGACAATTTGTTACGATTCTTATATTTTCATATAAACACAATTTAACTAAAGTTCTTTCTCTTCGAATAGCACAGGCTTCGAACATAATGTTTCAACTTTACCCTTACAAACAACGGAGCCTGCGTTAAATAAACCTCTTTCTCCGCGTCTTGAAATACCTCCCGAGAAGCACAACGGTGTTATTTGCTAAAACAACTGACAAATTAATTTAACAACAAATTATAAATACCATGTACAAATAGTTTAAAATTTACAAAATTATTTCAATGTTTGTTGAGACTGTTAATTTTATTTTCCTGAGGTTGGTCAAATTGCTTTAGCATTTCACATAGCCTTACCACTAAAAAACAGTGTTACCAAACTAATATAAATATATGTACAACCGTCTGGAAATTTCAACACTTCAGTAAGAACAGTCTCCAAATATTTACACATTATAAACACCATATCGCTACACTAAGTCTTCTTTATTATAGCTTACAATTGCACTTTAACCATGTTCTTTTCCCTTCGCTGACAAAATAATTATATTTTTACAGTGATGAATTTTATTTAGTTTATTGTAACAATTAATTCCCTAAAACTTGTGACATTATTGGCTCAGTCCAGAGCAATATAACAACTTACAACATAAAATGTTTCCATCTGCACAAAATTATTTGTTTTTTTATACAATGTATGCGAATAAATTGGATATCATACTCACGCTAATTTCAACTCACCACGAAGCCAAACAATATTTCTATGCAAGCAGCAATTCGTCGACAATAGAGGACAAAGCGTGAAGTCCTCAGATTAAACATATCACGTTGGTAGTGTTTAAAAGAGCTTTGACCTACGTTGCTAAAAACCAAATTTAAAATCTCGGTTTTATAAAATGTTGGGCCCTTTAATGAAGTTATTAAATTATTTCAACTTATTATAACTTTTTTCTTAAATGAGTTTTTAATTTTTAAAATATTGTAACACTCTGCAAAGCTATTTGGGCAGGCTAGCCAGACAACGTACGTCACAGCATCCGGCCACAGTGGTGTTCCATCTACGTTATTATTAGGCCTATGCAATGAAATATTCTGTTAAAAATAGTATCACAAAAGGCAGTGGAACATTATAGTGTAAGTCTACATAGTACAATGCAGTGGAACATTACAGTTAACTTATTTTAAACACATTACTGTTTAACAATATAGTTTAAATGCAGCAAATGCTGTAAAAAGAAATATTTCAGTTAAAATATACCACACACTGCTGTTAGAAATTATGGTTAAAATGCGCCAATAACAATTTTACATTACAGTAAAATTTACCTAATACAATGCTGTGGAACATTACAGTAAAATTTACCCAATACAATGCTGTGGAACATTACAGTAAAATTTACCTAATACAATGCTGTGAAACATTACAGTAAAATTTACCCAATACAATGCTGTGGAACATTACAGTAAAATTTACCCAATACAATGCTGTGGAACATTACAGTAAAATTTACCTAATACAATGCTGTGGAACATTACAGTTGAAATTTAAGAAACACAATTATATTTAAAATTATAATAAAAACGCACTAAACACAATGTGGTGCACCATTACAATTACAATTACCAAACTCAATGCTGAGGAACATTACAGAAAAATTTATTAAGTACAGTACAATGCTTTGGAACATCGTAGTTTAAATTTAAGAAATTATTTCTATCTAAAATAAAATTAAAATTTACAAAATACAATGTGGTATAAGATTACAACATTTACTAAACTCAATGCAGAGGAACATTATAATAAAATTTACCAAATACAGTACAATGGTGTCGAACGTTATAGTAAAAATTCCCAAATAGAGAACAATGCTCTGAAACATAGTTCAACGCTCTGTAGTTGAAATTTACCAAATAATTTTAATTTTAAATATAGTTAAACGCTCCAAATACAATATGATGGAACATTACAATAACATTTACTAAATACATTTCTGTTTGAAGTATTATTAAGGTGCACGAAATATAATGTTGTGGAACATTATAATAAAATTTACCAAATACAGTACAATGCTGTGGAACATTATAATAAAATTTACCAAATAAAGTACAATGCTGTTGAACATTATAATAAAATTTACCAAATACAGTACAATGCTGTGGAACATTGTAGCAGACATTTATTATATAATTTCTTTTTTAAATTAATTAATTAAAATGTACCAAATACAATGTGATGGAACATGACAATAGAATTTACCAAATGCAATGCTGTGGAGCATTGCAGTCGAAATTTACCAAATATATTTCTGTTTAAAATATAATTAAAATGCACCAAATACAATGTGATGGAACATGACAATAGAATTTACCAAATGCAATGCTGTGGAGCATTGCAGTCGAAATTTACCAAATATATTTCTGTTTAAAATATAATTAAAATGTACCAAATACAAAATGATGGAACATGACAATAGAATTTACTAAATCCAATACTGTGGAGCATTACAGTCGAAATTTACCAAATACAATGTGATGGAACATGACAATAGAATTTACCAAATGCAATGCTGTGGAGCATTACAGTCGAAATTTACCAAATATATTTCTGTTTAAAATATAACTAAAATGCACCAAATGTAATGCTGTGGAACATTGTAGCAGACATTTATTATATAATTTCTTTTTTAAATTAATTAATTAAAATGTACCAAATACAATGTGATGGAACATGACGATAGAATTTACCAAATGCAATGCTGTGGAGCATTGCAGTCGAAATTAACCAAATATATTTCTGTTTAAAATATAATTAAAATGTACCAAATACAATGTGATGGAACATGACGATAGAATTTACTAAATCCAATACTGTGGAGCATTACAGTCGAAATTTACCAAATACAATGTGATGGAACATGACAATAGAATTTACCAAATGCAATGCTGTGGAGCATTACAGTCGAAATTTACCAAATACAATGTGATGGAACATGACAATAGAATTTACCAAATGCAATGCTGTGGAGCATTACAGTCGAAATTTACCAAATACAATGTGATGGAACATGACAATAGAATTTACCAAATGCAATACTGTGGAGCATTACAGTCGAAATTTACCAAATACAATGTGATGGAACATGACAATAGAATTTACCAAATGCAATGCTGTGGAGCATTACAGTCGAAATTTACCAAATACAATGTGATGGAACATGACAATAGAATTTACCAAATGCAATGCTGTGGAGCATTACAGTCGAAATTTACCAAATACAATGTGATGGAGCATGACAATAGAATTTACCAAATGCAATACTGTGGAGCATTACAGTCGAAATTTACCAAATACAATGTGATGGAACATGACAATAGAATTTACCAAATGCAATGCTGTGGAGCATTACAGTCGAAATTTACCAAATACAATGTGATGGAACATGACAATAGAATTTACCAAATGCAATGCTGTGGAGCATTACAGTCGAAATTTACCAAATATATTTCTGTTTAAAATATAACTAAAATGCACCAAATGTAATGCTGTGGAACATTGTACCAGAAATTTATGAAATAGTTTTCATTTGAAATGTAATTAAAATGCACAAAAATACAATGCGGTGGAACATTACAGTAAAATTTACCAAATACAATACAATGCTGTGGAACATTGTAGCAGACATTTATTATATAATTTCTTTTTTAAATTAATTAATTGAAATGTACCAAATACAATGTGATGGAACATGACAATAGAATTTACCAAATGCAATGCTGTGGAACATTGTAGCAGACATTTATTATATAATTTCTTTTTTAAATTAATTAATTAAAATGTACCAAATACAATGTGATGGAACATGACAATAGAATTTACCAAATGCAATGCTGTGGAGCATTGCAGTCGAAATTTACCAAATATATTTCTGTTTAAAATATAATTAAAATGTACCAAATGTAATGCTGTGGAACATTGTACCAGAAATTTATGAAATAATTTTCATTTGAAATGTAATTAAAATACACCAAATACAATGCGGTGGAACAGTACAGTAAAATTTATCAAATTTTATAATGCGGAACATTATAGTTGACACTTACCAAATATATATCTGCTTAAAATATAATAAATTACACCAAATATAATGCTATGGAACATTACAATAAAATGTAAGAAGTACAGTACAGTGCTATTGTAGTTGAAATGTTACCAAATAATTTCCATTTAAACTATAATTAAAATTTATCAAATACAATGCGTGGAACATTACAATAAAATTTACCAAAGACAATGCATTAAAGAATGGGAGAACTGGCTCGCAGTTATGCCCTGAACTGAACCATTAACACTTGGCCCAGCCAATGGGGTATCAATACAATAATAGTTTAGCCATTTGAGAAATAACTCTTACAATCAAATTAATTTTAATTAATGAATTTAAAACTGACTTTGTATCAAGCGCGATGTATTCGTTATAAAACGTGTGATAAAGATAAAAGTATTTCCACAAACGGTGAGATCTGTTTTACAAAAAATGCTTTTTTTATTTTCAAGAATGAGCTAAGGGAAAGCGCGATCGGGGGCGTTTGTCAGTCTCTCCCAATCCGTTTGTGTATCTGTGCATGCTTGATGAGGTGCGCCTTCTGTCTGAAAGCTTTGCCACACACTTCGCATCTGAACGGTTTCTCGCCGGTGTGCGTTCTCAGGTGCACCTTTATGTTGGACTTGTTCAAGAAGCCCCGGTTGCAGATGGTGCAGCGGTGTACGGGCTTCTCCTTGCCCAGACCGCCTTCGCTGTACACCACCGTCGACGTCGCCACCGCCGTTTTACTCTTGGATCTACTCTTCGACTTCTTGGAGGGAGTCGTCGTGTGAGGAAAACCGACCTGGAGCTCGGGCGAAGGTCGCGTCGAGCTGTGGACAGGATTGTATCTGACTAGATCAGAAGTGGATACGACGTGTCCTGGAGGACTGTGCGCCAGGTAAGGAGTGGACGAGGAGGGGGATGGGCATTCGGACACGAGGCTGTACCCGCCCTCCTGTTTGACGTTAGGAACGAGAGCGAATGTGATTTCGTGCTTGGGAGGACCGTTCTGAAGCCTGCTTTGGAGGAGAGGCATGTGGGTGAAGTTTGCGGAAACGGGCTCGCGCTTCGGGTGACCGCCAGGAACAAAGGATATTGAGAGGGAAGCGGGAGGCGACGTGTTGGCGGCGAACTGGGAGTTGGCGAACTCTTGGATAGATTCTGCGGACACTATGGACTTGCCGCCGTTGGTCGATGAGTTCTGAGCGCACGTGTTGTCAAACCACTCGTCGATGTCTAACCAACTGTCTCTAGAGGCTTCTTCGTTGTTGACGGTGGTGTCGGCGATCGCGGAACCTATGATGGCCGCGATGTCTTCTATATCCGGCGGCAATATGTTGTTATAGTCCACATTCACTTCCGTCTTAATGGCGTCCAAATTACAGTCCATTGTGGACGAACTAACGACCTGATCTGTCGAGTAAAACACTGTGTTCTGATTGGTGGCGTCCGACGTGTTGTTGTTGGCTTCCACGCGGGGCGGACTGGGTGCCGACGCTATGGTGTGGTAGTGGTGGCCGGGTATCCCGTTGATGCTCAGGTGTCCCGTGTACCCCGTGAAGGGCGGGAGAGGTTTCAACTCGGCCAAGTTGTTGTTCTGTTCCGTGTTGTGAGCGCTCTTTAGCAATATATCCAAGTCATCCATTGCCGACTTGGAATTGGAATCCTCGTCTTCGGTGTCGCCCAACATTAGCTTCTGGTGCGACGAAGTATCCAAGAAGTGTTCAGCTATATTCCAACACGAGTTCAACAAGGGCTCCACTGGCATGCCCAATATCTCCGAGTCACCGCCGGACAGTTTCATCTTAGGCAAAGAACTCGATGGTGGAGGAGATTCCGGCGGCGCTCTCTTGGGGCTCAACCACGGCGGATCCAGCGGACTACCTACTCTACCCTGACCCGTCCGGCTTGCACTCACTTACACTGTTCTCGCGTCTTCTGTCTGTGGTCAGCAGGGAAACGTGTCATCCAGAAGGCGAGCAGCCAAGCAGCCGACGCGAGCGCATCGTGGCGACCTCACCTGGCAACAGAAAGAGCAAGCAAACAATGCGTCTAAATGAATAGAATCGAGAAGAAAGTTAATACACAAGGAAATATTTTACAAAAGGCGAACAGTTTAAGAAGAGCTGTAATAATGTAAGCAAGACATGTTACGTGTGAGGAAGAAGCAAACGATTATGTTCAAGGATTTGTTAAATGGGCATTAAATGGGCAATCAAAATGTTATTGTAATGCCTAGTACAGTGTTTAAGGCTAGTAAAACCATTCGCTGTGCTGCTGGTTTCGTCAATCAACAATGACAGCTTCAGGTTACAACGTAGAGATATATGTGGCACAAAACATGAATTCTTTTCAGTATACTGTATTGTGCACAGAATCTGAAGATCTTACCGTCGTTCGTACATAGTTTAATTTACATTATTTGTTATTGCAACGTATGGATGCAGAAGATTTAATTTTACTCTCTTGGATTTCTTATCAAATGATTTTATATACATTTAGTTTAGAAAATCATTTTGGTAAATATATTTACATCTCACACGTTTCCGAAATATATGGGATGGGATGTATGTAAATATATGGGAGGAGATGTATGTAAATATATGGGAGGGGATGTATGTAAATATATGGGAGGGGATGTCTGTAAATATATGGGAGGGGATGTATGTAAATATATGGGAGGGGATGTCTGTAAATATATGGGAGGGGATGTATGTAAATATATGGGAGGGGATGTATGTAAATATATGGGAGGGATGTATGTAAATATATGGGAGGGGATGTATGTAAATATATGGTAGGGGATGTATGTAAATATATGGGAGGG
Source organism: Prosapia bicincta (assembly GCA_036971475.1). NCBI lineage: Eukaryota > Metazoa > Arthropoda > Insecta > Hemiptera > Cercopidae > Prosapia > Prosapia bicincta. The sequence continues at coordinate 262,375 of JBAIZL010000097.1, forward strand.
GATGTATGTAAATATATGGGAGGGGATGTATGTAAATATATGGGAGGGGATGTATGTAAATATATGGGAGGGGATGTATGTAAATATATGGGAGGGGATGTATGTAAATATATGGGAGGGGGTGTA
>JBAIZL010000097.1:267500-292500 GCA_036971475.1 Prosapia bicincta
TCTGTTTTCATTGTTCCTTGGCTCGATGATACTTATTAATGTTAGTAATAAATTTAATAGCATACAGTATTGAATTATTACCACATAGGCTACAGAGTGCTGCAAGAGGCAAATCCAAATATCTACAAAAGGGTAGTAACGGGCTACAAGTATATATCTAGAAGGATGGTAGCAGGCTACAGGGCGATGGACTAGCTACAACAAAATGTCTGCAAGAGGGTAGTAGCAGGCTACAGAGATATTGCCTAGCTACAAGCAAATGTGTGCACAAGGGTAGAACTGCGATACATTGTGATGGCTGAGCTACAAGCAAGGATCTGCAGAAGGGCAGTAGAAGGCTACAGGGAGTAGGCGAGCTACAACAAATGCCTGTAGACTGATAGTTGTAGGTTACACGGAGATATCCCAAACACAAGCAAATGTCTGCAGGAGGGTAGTAGTGGGATACATTGTGATGGCTGAGCTACAAGCAAGGATCGGCAGAAGGGCAGTAGCAGGCTACACGGAGATAGTCCAAACACAAGAAAATGTCTTCAGGGGGGTAGTAGTGGGATACATTGTGATGGCTGAGCTACAAGCAAGGATCTGCAGAAGGGCAGTATTAGGCTACAGGGAGATAGCCGGGCTACAAGCAAATCTCTGTAGAATGATAGCTGCAGGCTACACGGAGATAGCCCAAACACAAGCAAATGTCTGCAGGGGGCAGTAGTGGGATACATTGTGATGGCTGAACTACAAGCAAGGATCAGCAGAAAGGCAGTAGCAGGCTACAGGGAGATTGCCGGGCTACAAGCATATATCTAAGAAGGATAGTAGCAGGCTACATGGAGATGGACTAGCTACAACAAAATGTCTGCAAGAGGGTAGTAGCAGGATACAGAGTTATTGCCTAGCTACGAGCAAATGTGTGCACAAGTGTAGTAGTGGGATACATTGTGATGGCTGAGCTACAAGCAAGGATCTGCAGAAGGGTAGTAGCAGGCTACAGGGAGATAGCCGGGCTACAAGCAAATGTCTGTAGAATGATAGTTGCAGGCTACACGGAGATAGTCCAAACAAAATCAAATGTCTGCAGGAGGGTAGTAGTGGGATACATTGTGATGGCTGAGCTACAAGCAAGGATCGGCGGAAGGGCAGTAGCAGGCTACAGGGAGATAGCCCAAACAAAAGCAAATGTCTGCAGGAGGGTAGTAGCAGGATCCAGGAAGATTGCTGGGCTACAAGCAAATGTCTGAGGAAGGGTAGTAGCAAGCTACAGGGAGATAGCCCAAACACAAGCAAATGTCTGTAGGAGGGTTGTAGCAGGATCCAGGAAGATTGCTGGGCTACAAGCAAATGTCTGAGGAAGGGTAGTAGCAAGCTACAGGGAGATAGCCCAAACACAAGCAAATGTCTGTAGGAGGGTAGTAGTGGGATACATTGTGATGGCTGAGCTACAAGCAAGGATCTGAAGAAGAGCAGTAGCAGGCTACAGGGAGATAGGCCAAACACAAGCAATTGTCTGCAGGAGGGTAGAAGCAGGATCCAGGAAGATTGCCGAACTACAAGCAAATGTCTGCAGGAGGGTAGTAGCAGGATCCAGGAAGATTGTCGAACCACAAGAAAATGTCTGCAGAAGAGTAGTAGCAGGCTACAGGGAGATAGCCCAACACAAGCAAATGTCTGCAGGAGGGTTGTAGCAGGATCCAGGAAGATTACCCAAACACAGGCAAATGTCTGCAGGATGGTAGTAGTAGGTTACAGGGAGATATTAGAGCAAAATCAAATGTCTGCAGAAGGGTAGTAACAGCCTACAGGCTGGTTTTCCAGTTACGAGCAAATGTCTGCTGGAGGGTAATAGTGATATATACAAGGTGATTCCCGGGTTACTAGTAACGTCTGTAGAAGGGTAGTAGTCGGCTACTGGGAGATGGTCGAGCTACAAGCAAATGTCTGCAGCAGGGTAGTAGTGGGACTGAGAGTGATGGTCAGCAACAAACAAAATGTCTTCCGAAGAGTAGTAATTGGGTAGAGTGTCATGGTCGAGCTGCAAGCAAATGTCTGCAGAAGGGTAGTAGTGGGTTACTGGGTGATGATCGAGTTATAGGCATTTGTCTGCAGGAGGGTAGTAGTGGGCTACAGGGTGATGGTCGAGTTATAGGCATTTGTCTGCAGGATGGTAGTAGTATGCTAGAGGGTTGTGTTCAGCTACAAACAAATTGTCTGCAGAAGGGCCGAAGCTGACTACAGGGAGGCTGTCGAGCAACGACCAAATGTCTGCAGAACGGTAGTAGTGTACTAGAAGGTGATGGTCAGCTACAAACAAATTGTCTGCAGAAAGGCCGAAGCTGACTACAGGGAGGCTGTCGAGCAACGACCAAATGTCTGCAGAACGGTAGTAGTGTACTAGAAGGTGATGGTCAGCTACAAACAATATATCTGCAGAAAGGTAGTGGCAGGCTACAGGCTGTATTTCGAGCAACGACCAAATGTCTGCAGAACGGTAGTAGTGTACTAGAAGGTGATGGTCAGCTACAAACAATATATCTGCAGAAAGGTAGTGGCAGGCTACAGGCTGTATTTCGAGCAACGACCAAATGTCTGCAGAACGGTAGTAGTGTACTAGAAGGTGATGGTCAGCTACAAACAATATATCTGCAGAAAGGTAGTGGCAGGCTACAGGCTGTATTTCGAGCAACGACCAAATGTCTGCAGAACGGTAGTAGTGTACTAGAAGGTGATGGTCAGCTACAAACAATATATCTGCAGAAAGGTAGTGGCAGGCTACAGGCTGTATTTCGAGCAACGACCAAATGTCTGCAGAACGGTAGTAGTGTACTAGAAGGTGATGGTCAGCTACAAACAATATATCTGCAGAAAGGTAGTGGCAGGCTACAGGCTGTATTTCGAGCAACGACCAAATGTCTGCAGAACGGTAGTAGTGTACTAGAAGGTGATGGTCAGCTACAAACAATATATCTGCAGAAAGGTAGTGGCAGGCTACAGGCTGTATTTCGAGCAACAAACAAATGTCAGCGGAAGGGTAGTAGAAGGCTAGAGTGTGATGGTCAAGAGACAGGCAAATTTCTGCAGAAGGGTAGTGGGCTATAGTGTGTTAGGCGAGCTATAAGCAGAAGGGTAGTAGAGAGCAGCAGGAAGATTGCCGAACCATATGCAAATGCCTGTAGAAGGGTAGTAGCAGGATCCAGGAAGATTGCTGGGCTACAAGCAAATGTCTACAGAAGGGTAGTAGCAGGCTAAAGGGAGAGAGCCCAAACACAAGCAAATGTCTGCAGGAGGGCAGTAGTGGGATACATTGTGATGGCTGAGCTACAAGCAAGGATCTGCAGAAGAGCAGTAGCAGGCTACAGGGAGATAGGCCAAACACAAGCAAATGTCTGCAGAAGGGTAGTAGCAGGCTACAGAGAGATAGCCGGGGTACGAGCAAATGTCTGCAGAAGGGTAGTAGCAGGCTACAGGGAGATAGCCCAAACACAAGCAAATGTCTGCAGGAGGGTAGTAGCAGGCTACAGGGAGATAGCCGGGCTACAAGCAAAAGTCTGCAGAAGGGTAGTAAGAGGCTACAGAGAGAAAGCTCAAACACAAGCAAATGTCTGCAGGAAGGTAGAAGCAGGATCCAGGAAGATTGTCGAACCACAAGCAAATGTCTGCAGAAGGGTAGTAGCAGGATCCAGGAAGATTGCCGAACTACAAGCAAATGTCTACAGAAGGGTAGTAGCAGGCTACAGGGAGAGAGCCCAAACACAAGCAAATGTCTGCAGGAGGGCAGTAGTGGGATACATTGTGATGGCTGAGCTACAAGCAAGGATCTGCAGAAGAGCAGTAGCAGGCTACAGGGAGATAGGCCAAACACAAGCAAATGTCTGCAGAAGGGTAGTAGCAGGCTACAGAGAGATAGCCGGGGTACGAGCAAATGTCTGCAGAAGGGTAGTAGCAGGTTACAGGGAGATAGCCCAAACACAAGCAAATGTCTGCAGGAGGGTAGTAGCAGGCTACAGGGAGATAGCCGGGCTACAAGCAAAAGTCTGCAGAAGGGTAGTAAGAGGCTACAGAGAGAAAGCTCAAACACAAGCAAATGTCTGCAGGAAGGTAGAAGCAGGATCCAGGAAGATTGTCGAACCACAAGCAAATGTCTGCAGAAGGGTAGTAGCAGGATCCAGGAAGATTGCCGAACTACAAGCAAAGGTCTGCAGAAGGGTAGTAGCAGGCTACAGTGAGATAGCCGGGCTACAAGCAAATGTCTGCAGAAGGGTAGTAGCAGGCTACAGAGAGATAGCTCAAACACAAGCAAATGTCTGCAGGAGGGTAGAAGCAAGGCCCAGGAAGGTTGTCGAACCACAAGCAAATGTCTGCAGAAGGGTAGTAGCAGGCTACAGAGAGATAGCCGGGGTACGAGCAAATGTCTGCAGAAGGGTAGTAGTAGGCTACATGGAGATAGCCCAAACACAAGCAAATGTCTGCAGGAGGGTAGTAGCAGGATCCAGGAAGATTGTCGAACCACAAGAAAATGTCTGCAGAAGGGTAGTAGCAGGCTACAGGGAGATAGCCCAACACAAGCAAATGTCTGCAGGAGGGTTGTAGCAGGATCCAGGAAGATTGCCCAAACACAGGCAAATGTCTGCAGAAGGGTAGTAGCAGGCTACAGAGAGATAGCTCAAACACAAGCACGCTAAAAGGTGATGGTCAAAACACAGGCAAATATATGCAGATGGGTAGTTGCAGGCTAGATAATGATGAACAAACCGCAGGCAAATATATGCAGATGGGTAGTAGCAAGCTAGACTGTGATGGTCAAACTACAGTCAAATATATGCAAAAAGGTAGTAGTACGCTACAGGGTGATGGTCAAACCACAGGAAAATATACGCAAAAGGGTAGTAGCACGCTAGAGGGTGATGGTCAAACCACAGGCAAATATATACAGATGGGTAGAGGCAGACTAGAGAGGGATAGTCGTACTACAAGCAAATGTCCACAGAAGGAAATTGCTTTCAATATGGTGATGGTCGAGCCACAGGCAAATGTATGCAAAAGAGTAGTATCAGGCTAGAGGGTAATGATCAAACCACAGGCAAATATATGCAGAAGGGTAGTAGCTCGTTAGAGGGTGATGGTCGTACTACAAGCAAATGTCCGCAGAAGGGTAATAGCATTCCATAGGGTGATGGTCGAGCCACAGGCAAATATCTGCAGTAGGGTTTTAGCACGCTAGAAGGTGATGGTTAAACCACAGGCAAATATATGCAGAAGGGTAGTAGCAGGATACAAGGTGATGGTCAATCCACAGGCAAATATATGCAGATGGGTAGTAGCAGGCTAGAGGGTGATGGTCGTACTACAAGCAAATGTCCGCAGAAGGGAAATAGCATTCCATATGGTGATGGTCGAGCCACAGGCAAATATATGCAAAAGGTTAGTAGCAGGCTAGACGGTTGATGGTCGTACTACAAGCAAATGTCCGCGGAAAGGGAATAACATTCCATAGGGTGATGGTCGAACCACAGGCAAATATATGTAGATGGGTAGTAGCAGGCTAGAGGGTGATGGTCGAGCCACAGGCAAATATATGCATATGGGTAGTAGCACGCCAGAGGGTGATGGTCAAACCACAGGCAAATATATGCAGATGGTAGTGACACGCTAGAGGGTGATGGTCTAAACCACGTCAAATATATGCAAAAGGTAGTGACACGCTAGAGGGTGATGGCCAAACCACAGGCAAATATATGTAGATGGGTAGTAGCAGGCTAGAGGGTGATGGTCGTACTACAAGGAAATGTCCGCAGTAGTCAAATAGCATTTCATAGGGTCATGGTCGAGCTACAGGCAAACATCTGCAGAAGGGTAGTAGTACGCTAGAGGATGAAGGTTGAGCCACAGGCAAACATCTGCAGAAGGGTAGTAGCAGGCTAGAGGGTGGTGGTCGTACTACAAGGAAATGTCCGCAGTAGTCAAATAGCATTTCATAGGGTCATGGTCGAGCTACAGGCAAACATCTGCAGAAGGGTAGTAGTACGCTAGAGGATGAAGGTTGAGCCACAGGCAAACATCTGCAGAAGGGTAGTAGCAGGCTAGAGGGTGATGGTCGTACTACAAGGAAATGTCCGCAGTAGTCAAATAGCATTTCATAGGGTCATGGTCGATCTACAGGCAAACATCTGCAGAAGGGTAGTAGTACGCTAGAGGATGAAGGTTGAGCCACAGGCAAACATCTGCAGAAGGGTAGTAGCAGGCTAGAGGGTGATGGTCGTACTACAAGGAAATGTCCGCAGTAGTCAAATAGCATTTCATAGGGTCATGGTCGAGCTACAGGCAAACATCTGCAGAAGGGTAGTAGTACGCTAGAGGATGAAGGTTGAGCCACAGGCAAACATCTGCAGAAGGGTAGTAGCAGGCTAGAGCGTGATGGTCGTACTACAAGGAAATGTCCGCAGTAGTCAAATAGCATTTCATAGGGTCATGGTCGATCTACAGGCAAACATCTGCAGAAGGGTAGTAGTACGCTAGAGGATGAAGGTTGAGCCACAGGCAAACATCTGCAGAAGGGTAGTAGCAGGCTAGAGGGTGATGGTCGAGCCACAGGCAAATATCTGCAGAAGGGTAGTATCAGGCTAGAGGGTGATGGTCGAGCCACAGGCAAATATCTGCAGAAGGGTAGTATCAGGCTAGAGGGTGATGGTCGAGCTACAGGCAAATATCTGCAGAAGGGTAGTAGCAGGCTAGAGGGTGATGGTCGAGCCACAGGCAAATATCTGCAGAAGGGTAGTATCAGGCTAGAGGGTGATGGTCGAGCCACAGGCAAATATCTGCAGAAGGGTAGTATCAGGCTAGAGGGTGATGGTCGAGCTACAGGCAAATATCTGCAGAAGGGTAGTAGCAGGCTAGAGGGTGATGGTCGAGCCACAGGCAAATATCTGCAGAAGGGTAGTATCAGGCTAGAGGGTGATGGTCTAGCTACAGGCAAATATCTGCAGAAGGGTAGTAGCAGGCTAGAGGGTGATGGTCGAGCCACAGGCAAATATCTGCAGAAGGGTAGTATCAGGCTAGAGGGTGATGGTCGAGCTACAGGCAAATATCTGCAGAAGGGTAGTATCAGGCTAGAGGGTGATGGTCGAGCTACAGGCAAATATCTGCAGAAGGGTAGTATCAGGCTAGAGGATGAAGGTTGAGCCACAGGCAAACATCTGCAGAAGGGTAGTAGCAGGCTAGAGGGTGATCGTCGAGCCACAGGCAAATATCTGCAGAAGGGTAGTAGCAGGCTAGAGGGTGATGGTCGAGCTACAGGCAAACATCTGCAGAAGGGTAGTAGCAGGCTAGAGCGTGATGGTCGTACTACAAGGAAATGTCCGCAGTAGTCAAATAGCATTTCATAGGGTCATGGTCGATCTACAGGCAAACATCTGCAGAAGGGTAGTAGTACGCTAGAGGATGAAGGTTGAGCCACAGGCAAACATCTGCAGAAGGGTAGTAGCAGGCTAGAGGGTGATGGTCGAGCCACAGGCAAATATCTGCAGAAGGGTAGTATCAGGCTAGAGGGTGATGGTCGAGCTACAGGCAAATATCTGCAGAAGGGTAGTATCAGGCTAGAGGGTGATGGTCGAGCTACAGGCAAATATCTGCAGAAGGGTAGTAGCAGGCTAGAGGGTGATGGTCGAGCCACAGGCAAATATCTGCAGAAGGGTAGTATCAGGCTAGAGGGTGATGGTCGAGCTACAGGCAAATATCTGCAGACGGATAGTAGCATTTCACAGGGTGAAATTGATGGTCGTGTCACAGGCAAACAACTACAGAAGGGTAGTAGCAGGCTACAGGGTGATGGTCGAGCCACAGGTAATTATCCACAGAAGGGTAGTAGCAGGCTTGAGGGTGATGGTCGTACTATAAGCAAATGTCCGCGGAAGGGTAGTAGCAGGCTAGAGGGTGATGGTCGAGCTACAGGCAAACATCTGCAGAAGGGTAGTAGCAGGCTAGAGCGTGATGGTCGTACTACAAGGAAATGTCCGCAGTAGTCAAATAGCATTTCATAGGGTCATGGTCGATCTACAGGCAAACATCTGCAGAAGGGTAGTAGTACGCTAGAGGATGAAGGTTGAGCCACAGGCAAACATCTGCAGAAGAGTAGTAGCAGGCTAGAGGGTGATGGTCGAGCCACAGGCAAATATCTGCAGAAGGGTAGTATCAGGCTAGAGGGTGATGGTCGAGCTACAGGCAAATATCTGCAGAAGGGTAGTATCAGGCTAGAGGGTGATGGTCGAGCTACAGGCAAATATCTGCAGAAGGGTAGTAGCAGGCTAGAGGGTGATGGTCGAGCCACAGGCAAATATCTGCAGAAGGGTAGTATCAGGCTAGAGGGTGATGGTCGAGCTACAGGCAAATATCTGCAGACGGATAGTAGCATTTCACAGGGTGAAATTGATGGTCGTGTCACAGGCAAACAACTACAGAAGGGTAGTAGCAGGCTACAGGGTGATGGTCGAGCCACAGGTAATTATCCACAGAAGGGTAGTAGCAGGCTTGAGGGTGATGGTCGTACTATAAGCAAATGTCCGCGGAAGGGTAGTAGCAGGCTAGAGGGTGATGGTCGAGCTACAGGCAAACATCTGCAGAAGGGTAGTAGCAGGCTAGAGCGTGATGGTCGTACTACAAGGAAATGTCCGCAGTAGTCAAATAGCATTTCATAGGGTCATGGTCGATCTACAGGCAAACATCTGCAGAAGGGTAGTAGTACGCTAGAGGATGAAGGTTGAGCCACAGGCAAACATCTGCAGAAGAGTAGTAGCAGGCTAGAGGGTGATGGTCGAGCCACAGGCAAATATCTGCAGAAGGGTAGTATCAGGCTAGAGGGTGATGGTCGAGCTACAGGCAAATATCTGCAGAAGGGTAGTATCAGGCTAGAGGGTGATGGTCGAGCTACAGGCAAATATCTGCAGAAGGGTAGTAGCAGGCTAGAGGGTGATGGTCGAGCCACAGGCAAATATCTGCAGAAGGGTAGTATCAGGCTAGAGGGTGATGGTCGAGCTACAGGCAAATATCTGCAGACGGATAGTAGCATTTCACAGGGTGAAATTGATGGTCGTGTCACAGGCAAACAACTACAGAAGGGTAGTAGCAGGCTACAGGGTGATGGTCGAGCCACAGGTAATTATCCACAGAAGGGTAGTAGCAGGCTTGAGGGTGATGGTCGTACTATAAGCAAATGTCCGCGGAAGGGTAGTAGTAGGCTAGAGGGAGATGTTCGAACTATAAGCAAACGTCTGCTTAGTTTAAATTAAGAAGAAATTTAATCCTCCCAATATTTCAAATTTTTTTTTATTTCTAAAACGAGTAAAATTATTATTAATATTACAAATTTGGCAAATAAATTTGCGTTATATATGATGCCCTTACCAGAAGGGTAACCTTCTGCCAACATATAGACAACCGGACCAACAATAAAACAAATTAGTATTACTTAATATATCACCTAGAACACCCGAGGACCACGGCAAATCACCTGATACTTATGGGAGGTTATCTTGTGTAGATGGAAGATTCTTACAGTTGTTCTCCTAATCTGTGTCTCCCTTCTTATAAATCATATTTCAAGAAATTGTATTTGCATTTAACGGTAATGACATTGGATGGCCTATTAACCGTACATGTCGTATCGATCGTGTCGTTTGATGGGAGGTGTGGTGATGGGAGGTGTGGTGGTGGACGGAGGTCATTGATACATAAAGGTAGAACAAATTAAGTTCAACTGGAAGTATGCTGAGTGAAGTGGTGTACAATACCGAAAGCGGTGGCTCAATCTAGGGGATACCTCGTCACTCAGAGCTTGCGGGTGGTCTACCTCGCCATCTCTTGGCGGAGAGATGTAAACACATGTAGCTATAGGAACGTTTTATCTGGAATGGACCGACTTATTGTGGCCTCAGAAAGTATTTCACAATATATCTTTAAATATAAATGTTATAATGAAAGACAATCTGGAATTATGATAAAGAAACTTTGAACTCGCCCTGGTAAATATTTGATTCTATAGCAACGGATTATATTACAAATTTATTTACTCTATTTAATTATGAAAAGGAAAACATCAACAATAAACAATACAGTACTTCTTGAGTTTTGCCCACGCATACCCAATAACCTACTTATCAACGTCTTGCGAACGGAGCCGACGGTTTATTTGAGGTTAGTTTTCCGGTTAGTAGTTGTGTTCATTGCCGCTAGAGCGCAGTTGTGACGCCATGGCCTATATAGTCACCAACTGTGAAAGAAAGAACTCGTTAGTAACGCTTTGAAGTGGTTTTACGTATTCTGGCTGTAAAAATTATTTATATTAAACGGCTGCCGAGGTTTACAAAATAAAATTTGTTAAAAAATACAGAATCATTTAGCTGTTCTCATTTGCATTCTATGAAGCCTCAAAGGTCTGGGACAATGTTGACCATGGCGCCCTCATTATGTCGTGGATCATCATTAACCCCTAACTCATACTTCGTAATTCTCAGTTTTTCTGCATCATTTTATTCTTTCCCCCCAACATAGCCTTATTAAGTGTGTGTGTGTGTGTGTGTGTGTGTGTGTGTGTGTGTGTGTGTGTGTGCGCGTGCGTGTGGTGCGTGCGTGCGTGCGTACGTGTGTGTGTGTGTCTGTCTGTGTGTCTGTCTGTCTGTGTGTGTGTCTGTGTGTGAGTATGTGTGTGTGTGTGTGTGTGTGTGTGTGTGTGTGTGTGTGTGTGTGTGTGTGTGTGTGTGTGTGTGTGTGTGTGTGTGTGTGTGTGTGTGTGTGTGTGTGTGTGCGAGAGAGAGAGAGATGTATGTGTATACCTCAGTTGGTTCGAATGACAGGGAACTACTGCCCTTACAGGAACATCACACTTGCACACATACACTAACTTGGAGACATATGCACTGCCACGTTCATAGACAATCGCAAATTAACCAATTCAAGTTATTTCCAACAATAAGACGTGTAAATGTTTAACCCATTGTTTTAGAATGTCCAGTCGACTGACTCAGAGACTAAACACTGCAAATACGACAAATTTTATCTAAACCAAATTCAGATGAGTTCTCGCCCGAGGTTTGTTATTTATAGCAGCCTACTACATCATAGCAAACAAGAGTTTGGCTTCTGCCCCCAATTAAAATATTTTTATTTTCGCTCAGATAAAGCCCAAAACAATAACAGCGTATTTATTTAGACGTAATCTCGTCATCAGTGGAATCGCAGATAAGTTAATGGCAACCAAATCGCTACAACAGTGTGGGTTATAATATTGGTGCACGTTATAGTGCAGTGTTGGTGTCACCCAGAGTGAAGGGATTTAAAGGTTGATTTGCAATTGATTGTGCAAAGTTTGCATTAGTATGTGCTTGTTAAGGTTTGTTAAATAAAGCCAGACCTTGGCTTGCACATCATACCTTTGCAATCAGCCCTTTTCTACAACATCAGACCTTCATAAATTCGCCAGCTCTTGCCCAGAACGTCAGCGCTCAGGTATTAAGTTAGCTCTTTTATAGTACGTCAGCCCTAAGCTAGTAAGTCAGCTTTTTGCTACCATATCAGCGCTTCAGAAATTCGTCAGCTCTTGGCCAGAACGTCAACCCTTTGATACCATATCAGCCCTTCATAAATTCGTCAGTTCTTGGCCAGAACGTCAGCCCTTTGATACCATATAAGCCCTTCATAAATTAGTCAGTTCTTGGCAAGAACGTTAGCCCTAAGCTAGTACGTTAACACTTTACTACCATACCAACCCTTTATAAATTCGTCAGCTCTTGGCCAGAACGTCAGCCCTAAGCTAGTACGTCAGCCTTTAGCTAGTATGCCAGCTGTTAGCTAGTACGTTAACCCTTTACTACCATACCAACCCTTTATAAATTCGTCAGCTCTTGCCCAGAACGTCAGCCCTAAGCTAGTACGTCAGCCTTTAGCTAGTACGCCAGCTGTTAGCTAGTACGTTAACCCTTTACTACCATACCAACCCTTTATAAATTCGTCAGCTCTTGGCCAGATCGTCAGCCCTAAGCTAGTACGTCAGCCATTAGCTAGTATGCCAGCTGTTAGCTAGTACGTTAACCCTTTACTACCATACCAACCCTTTATAAATTCGTCAGCTCTTGGCCAGATCGTCAGCCCTAAGCTAGTACGTCAGCCTTTAGCTTGTATGTCAGCTGTTAGCTAGTACGTTAACCCTTTACTACCATACCAACCCTTTATAAATTCGTCAGTTCTTGCCCAGAACGTCAGCCCTAAGCTAGTACGTCAGCCTTTAGCTAGTATGCCAGCTGTTAGCTAGTACGTTAACCCTTTACTACCATACCAACCCATTATAAATTCGTCAGCTCTTGGCCAGAACGTCAGCCCTAAGCGAGTACGTCAGCCTTTAGCTTGTATGCCAGCTGTTAGCTAGTACGTTAACCATTTACTACCATACCAACCCTTTATTAATTCGTCAGCTCTTGGCCAGATCGTCAGCCCTAAGCTAGTACGTCAGCCTTTAGCTAGTATGCCAGCTGTTAGCTAGTACGTTAACCCTTTACTACCATACCAACCCTTTATAAATTCGTCAGCTCTTGGTCAGAACGTCAGCCCTAAGCTAGTACGTCAGCCTTTAGCTTGTATGCCAGCTGTTAGCTAGTACGTTAACCCTTTCACTACCATACCAACCCTTTATAAATTCGTCAGCTCTTGGCCAGATCGTCAGCCCTAAGCTAGTAGGTCAGCCTTTAGCTTGTATGTCAGCTGTTAGCTAGTACGTTAACCCTTTACTACCATACCATCCCTTTATAAATTCGTCAGTTCTTGCCCAGAACGTCAGCCCTAAGCTAGTACGTCAGCCTTTAGCTAGTATGCCAGCTGTTAGCTAGTACGTTAACCCTTTACTACCATACCAACCCTTTATAAATTCGTCAGCTCTTGGTCAGAACGTCAGCCCTAAGCTAGTACGTCAGCCTTTAGCTTGTATGCCAGCTGTTAGCTAGTACGTTAACCCTTTCACTACCATACCAACCCTTTATAAATTCGTCAGCTCTTGGCCAGATCGTCAGCCCTAAGCTAGTAGGTCAGCCTTTAGCTTGTATGTCAGCTGTTAGCTAGTACGTTAACCCTTTACTACCATACCAACCCTTTATAAATTCGTCAGCTCTTGGCCAGAACGTCAGCCCTAAGCTAGCACGTCAGCCTTTAGCTTGTATTCCAGCTGTTAGCTAGTACGTTAACCCTTTACTACCATACCAACCCTTTATAAATTCGTCAGCTCTTGGTCAGAACGTCAGCCCTAAGCTAGTACGTCAGCCTTTAGCTTGTATGCCAGCTGTTAGCTAGTACGTTAACCCTTTACTACCATAACAACCCTTTATAAATTCGTCAGCTCTTGGCCAGATCGTCAGCCCTAAGCTAGTAGGTCAGCCTTTAGCTTGTATGTCAGCTGTTAGCTAGTACGTTAACCCTTTACTACCATACCAACCCTTTATAAATTCGCCAGCTCTTGGCCAGATCGTCAGCCCTAAGCTAGTACGTCAGCCTTTAGCTTGTATGTCAGCTGTTAGCTAGTACGTTAACCCTTTACTACCATACCAACCCTTTATAAATTCGTCAGCTCTTGGCCAGAACGTCAGCCCTAAGCTAGTACGTCAGCCTTTAGCTTGTATGCCAGCTGTTAGCTAGTACGTTAACCATTTACTACCATACCAACCCTTTATTAATTCGTCAGCTCTTGGCCAGATCGTCAGCCCTAAGCTAGTACGTCAGCCTTTAGCTAGTATGCCAGCTGTTAGCTAGTACGTTAACCCTTTACTACCATACCAACCCTTTATAAATTCGTCAGCTCTTGGTCAGAACGTCAGCCCTAAGCTAGTACGTCAGCCTTTAGCTTGTATGCCAGCTGTTAGCTAGTACGTTAACCCTTTCACTACCATACCAACCCTTTATAAATTCGTCAGCTCTTGGCCAGATCGTCAGCCCTAAGCTAGTAGGTCAGCCTTTAGCTTGTATGTCAGCTGTTAGCTACTACGTTAACCCTTTACTACCATACCAACCCTTTATAAATTCGTCAGTTCTTGCCCAGAACGTCAGCCCTAAGCTAGCACGTCAGCCTTTAGCTTGTATGCCAGCTGTTAGCTAGTACGTTAACCCTTTACTACCATACCAACCCTTTATTAATTCGTCAGCTCTTGGCCAGATCGTCAGCCCTGAGCTAGTACGTAAGCCTTTAGCTAGTATGCCAGCTGTTAGCTAGTACGTTAACCCTTTACTACCATACCAACCCTTTATAAATTCGTCAGCTCTTGGCCAGATCGTCAGCCCTAAGCTAGTAGGTCAGCCTTTAGCTTGTATGTCAGCTGTTAGCTAGTACGTTAACCCTTTACTACCATACCAACCCTTTATAAATTCGCCAGCTCTTGGCCAGATCGTCAGCCCTAAGCTAGTACGTCAGCCCTAAGCTAGTACGTCAGCCTTTAGCTTGTATGTCAGCTGTTAGCTAGTACGTTAACCATTTACTACCATACCAACCCTTTATAAATTCGTCAGCTCTTGGCCAGATCGTCAGCCCTAAGCTAGTACGTCAGCCTTTAGCTAGTATGCCAGCTGTTAGCTAGTACGTTAACCCTTTACTACCATACCAACCCTTTATAAATTCGTCAGCTCTTGGTCAGAACGTCAGCCCTAAGCTAGTACGTCAGCCTTTAGCTTGTATGCCAGCTGTTAGCTAGTACGTTAACCCTTTCACTACCATACCAACCCTTTATAAATTCGTCAGCTCTTGGCCAGATCGTCAGCCCTAAGCTAGTAGGTCAGCCTTTAGCTTGTATGTCAGCTGTTAGCTAGTACGTTAACCCTTTACTACCATCCCAACCCTTTATAAATTCGTCAGTTCTTGCCCAGAACGTCAGCCCTAAGCTAGTACGTCAGCCTTTAGCTAGTATGCCAGCTGTTAGCTAGTACGTTAACCCTTTACTACCATACCAACCCTTTATAAATTCGTCAGCTCTTGGTCAGAACGTCAGCCCTAAGCTAGCACGTCAGCCTTTAGCTTGTATGCCAGCTGTTAGCTAGTACGTTAACCCTTTCACTACCATACCAACCCTTTATAAATTCGTCAGCTCTTGGCCAGATCGTCAGCCCTAAGCTAGTAGGTCAGCCTTTAGCTTGTATGTCAGCTGTTAGCTAGTACGTTAACCCTTTACTACCATACCAACCCTTTATAAATTCGTCAGTGCTTGCCCAGAACGTCAGCCCTAAGCTAGTACGTCAGCCTTTAGCTAGTATGCCAGCTGTTAGCTAGTACGTTAACCCTTTACTACCATACCAACCCTTTATAAATTCGTCAGCTCTTGGTCAGAACGTCAGCCCTAAGCTAGTACGTCAGCCTTTAGCTTGTATGCCAGCTGTTAGCTAGTACGTTAACCCTTTCACTACCATACCAACCCTTTATAAATTCGTCAGCTCTTGGCCAGATCGTCAGCCCTAAGCTAGTAGGTCAGCCTTTAGCTTGTATGTCAGCTGTTAGCTAGTACGTTAACCCTTTCACTACCATACCAACCCTTTATAAATTCGTCAGCTCTTGGCCAGATCGTCAGCCCTAAGCTAGTAGGTCAGCCTTTAGCTTGTATGTCAGCTGTTAGCTAGTACGTTAACCCTTTACTACCATACCAACCCTTTATAAATTCGTCAGCTCTTGGCCAGAACGTCAGCCCTAAGCTAGCACGTCAGCCTTTAGCTTGTATGCCAGCTGTTAGCTAGTACGTTAACCCTTTACTACCATACCAACCCTTTATTAATTCGTCAGCTCTTGGCCAGATCGTCAGCCCTGAGCTAGTACGTCAGCCTTTAGCTAGTATGCCAGCTGTTAGCTAGTACGTTAACACTTTACTACCATACCAACCCTTTATAAATTCGTCAGCTCTTGGTCAGAACGTCAGCCCTAAGCTAGTACGTCAGCCTTTAGCTTGTATGCCAGCTGTTAGCTAGTACGTTAACCCTTTACTACCATACCAACCCTTTATAAATTCGTCAGCTCTTGGCCAGATCGTCAGCCCTAAGCTAGTAGGTCAGCCTTTAGCTTGTATGTCAGCTGTTAGCTAGTACGTTAACCCTTTACTACCATACCAACCCTTTATAAATTCGTCAGCTCTTGGCCAGAACGTCAGCCCTAAGCTAGCACGTCAGCCTTTAGCTTGTATGCCAGCTGTTAGCTAGTACGTTAACCCTTTACTACCATACCAACCCTTTATTAATTCGTCAGCTCTTGGCCAGATCGTCAGCCCTAAGCTAGTACGTCAGCCTTTAGCTAGTATGCCAGCTGTTAGCTAGTACGTTAACCCTTTACTACCATACCAACCCTTTATAAATTCGTCAGCTCTTGGTCAGAACGTCAGCCCTAAGCTAGTACGTCAGCCTTTAGCTTGTATGCCAGCTGTTAGCTAGTACGTTAACCCTTTACTACCATACCAACCCTTTATAAATTCGTCAGCTCTTGGCCAGATCGTCAGCCCTAAGCTAGTAGGTCAGCCTTTAGCTTGTATGTCAGCTGTTAGCCAGTACGTTAACCCTTTACTACCATACCAACCCTTTATAAATTCGCCAGCTCTTGGCCAGATCGTCAGCCCTAAGCTAGTACGTCAGCCCTAAGCTAGTACGTCAGCCTTTAGCTTGTATGTCAGCTGTTAGCTAGTACGTTAACCCTTTACTACCATACCAACCCTTTATAAATTCGTCAGCTCTTGGCCAGAACGTCAGCCCTAAGCTAGTACGTCAGCCTTTAGCTTGTATGCCAGCTGTTAGCTAGTACGTTAACCATTTACTACCATACCAACCCTTTATTAATTCGTCAGCTCTTGGCCAGATCGTCAGCCCTAAGCTAGTACGTCAGCCTTTAGCTAGTATGCCAGCTGTTAGCTAGTACGTTAACCCTTTACTACCATACCAACCCTTTATAAATTCGTCAGCTCTTGGCCAGATCGTCAGCCCTAAGCTAGTAGGTCAGCCTTTAGCTTGTATGTCAGCTGTTAGCTAGTACGTTAACCCTTTACTACCATACCAACCCTTTATAAATTCGTCAGCTCTTGGCCAGAACGTCAGCCCTAAGCTAGCACGTCAGCCTTTAGCTTGTATGCCAGCTGTTAGCTAGTACGTTAACCCTTTACTACCATACCAACCCTTTATTAATTCGTCAGCTCTTGGCCAGATCGTCAGCCCTGAGCTAGTACGTAAGCCTTTAGCTAGTATGCCAGCTGTTAGCTAGTACGTTAACCCTTTACTACCATACCAACCCTTTATAAATTCGTCAGCTCTTGGTCAGAACGTCAGCCCTAAGCTAGTACGTCAGCCTTTAGCTTGTATGCCAGCTGTTAGCTAGTACGTTAACCCTTTACTACCATACCAACCCTTTATAAATTCGTCAGCTCTTGGCCAGATCGTCAGCCCTAAGCTAGTAGGTCAGCCTTTAGCTTGTATGTCAGCTGTTAGCTAGTACGTTAACCCTTTACTACCATACCAACCCTTTATAAATTCGCCAGCTCTTGGCCAGATCGTCAGCCTTAAGCTAGTACGTCAGCCCTAAGCTAGTACGTCAGCCTTTAGCTTGTATGTCAGCTGTTAGCTAGTACGTTAACCCTTTACTACCATACCAACCCTTTATAAATTCGTCAGCTCTTGGCCAGAACGTCAGCTCTAAGCTAGTACGTCAGCTTTTAGCTTGTATGCCAGCTGTTAGCTAGTACGTTAACCCTTTACTACCATACCAACCCTTTATAAATTCGTCAGCTCTTGGCCAGAACGTCAGCCCTAAGCTAGTACGTCAGCCTTTAGCTTGTATGCCAGCTGTTAGCTAGTACGTTAACCCTTTACTACCATACCAACCCTTTATAAATTCGTCAGCTCTTGGCCAGATCGTCAGCCCTAAGCTAGTACGTCAGCCTTTAGCTTGTATGCCAGCTGTTAGCTAGTACGTTACCCTTTACTACCATACCAACCCTTTATAAATTCGTCAGCTCTTGGCCAGATCGTCAGCCCTAAGCTAGTACGTCAGCCTTTAGCTTGTATGCCAGCTGTTAGCTAGTACGTTACCCCTTTACTACCATACCAACCCTTTATAATTTCGTCAGCCCTAAGCTAGTACGTCAGCTATTAGCTTGTATGCCAGGTGTTAGCTAGTACGTTAACCCTTTACTACCATACCAACCCTTTATAAATTCGTCAGCTCTTGGCCAGATCGTCAGCCCTAAGCTAGTACGTCAGCCTTTAGCTTGTATGCCAGCTGTTAGCTAGTACGTTAACCCTTTACTACCATACCAACCCTTTATAAATTCGTCAGCTCTTGGCCAGATCGTCAGCCCTAAGCTAGTACTTCAGCCTTTAGCTAGTATGCCAGCTGTTAGCTAGTACGTTTACCCTTTACTACCATACCAACCTTTTATAAATTCGTCAGCTCTTGGCCAGATCGTCAGCCCTAAGCTAGTACGTCAGCCTTTAGCTTGTATGCCAGCTGTTAGCTAGTACGTTAACCCTTTACTACCATACCAACCCTTTATAAATTCGTCAGCTCTTGGCCAGAACGTCAGCCCTAAGCTAGTTCGTCAGCCTTTAGCTAGTATGCCAGCTGTTAGCTAGTACGTTAACCCTTTACTACCATACCAACCCTATATAAATTCGTCAGCTCTTGGCCAGATCGTCAGCCCTAAGCTAGTTCGTCAGCCTTTAGCTAGTATGCCAGCTGTTAGCTAGTACGTTTACCCTTTACTACCATACCAACCCTTTATAAATTCGTCAGCTCTTGGCCAGATCGTCAGCCCTAAGCTAGTACGTCAGCCTTTAGCTAGTATGCCAGCTGTTAGCTAGTACGTTAACCCTTTACTACCATACCAACCCTTTATAAATTCGTCAGCTCTTGGCCAGTACGTCAGCCCTAAGCTAGTACGTCAGCCTTTATACTAGTACGTCAGCTCTTAGCTAGTACGTTAACCCTTTACTTCCATATCAGCCCTTCATAAAATTGGCAGCTCTTTGTTACCATATCATCCCTTCACCAGTTTGGCCCTTTTAACTTACCCTATCAGTTGTTAGCTAGTACGTTAACCCTTTACTTTCATATCAGCCCTTCATACATTCGTCAGATCTTGGCCAGAACGTCAGCCTTTAGCTAGTACGTCAGCCTTTAGCTAGTATGCCAGCTGTTAGCTAGTACGTTAACCCTTTACTACCATACCAACCCTTTATAAATTCGCCAGCTCTTGGCCAGAACGTCAGCCCTAAGCTAGTTCGTCAGCCTTTAGCTAGTATGCCAGCTGTTAGCTAGGACGTTAACCCTTTACTACCATACCAACCCTTTATAAATTCGTCACCTCTTGGCCAGATCGTAAGCCCTAAGCTAGTACGTCAGCCTTTAGCTAGTATGCCAGCTGTTAGCTAGTACGTTAACCCTTTACTACCATACCAACCCTTTATAAATTCGTCAGCTCTTGGCCAGTACGTCAGCCCTAAGCTAGTACGTCAGCCTTTAGCTAGTACGTCAGCTCTTAGCTAGTACGTTAACCCTTTACTTCCATATCAGCCCTTCATAAAATTGGCAGCTCTTTGTTACCATATCATCCCTTCACCAGTTTGGCCCTTTTAACTTACCCTATCAGTTGTTAGCTAGTACGTTAACCCTTTACTACCATATCAGCCCTTCATACATTCGTCAGATCTTGGCCAGAACGTCAGCCTTTAGCTAGTACGTCAGCCTTTAGCTAGTATGCCAGCTGTTAGCTAGTACGTTAACCCTTTACTACCATACCAACCCTTTATAAATTCGCCAGCTCTTGGCCAGAACGTCAGCCCTAAGCTAGTTCGTCAGCCTTTAGCTAGTATGCCAGCTGTTAGCTAGTACGTTTACCCTTTACTACCATACCAACCCTTTATAAATTCGTCAGCTCTTGGCCAGAACGTCAGCCCTAAGCTAGTTCGTCAGCCTTTAGCTAGTATGCCAGCTGTTAGCTAGTACGTTTACCCTTTACTACCATACCAACCCTTTATAAATTCGTCAGCTCTTGGCCAGATCGTCAGCCCTAAGCTAGTATGTCAGCCTTTAGCTTGTATGTCAGCTGTTAGCTAGTACGTTAACCCTTTACTACCATACCAACCCTTTATAAATTCGTCAGCTCTTGGCCAGTACATCAGCCCTAAGCTAGTACGTCAGCCTTTAGCTAGTACGTCAGCTCTTAGCTAGTACGTTAACCCTTTACTTCCATATCAGCCCTTCATAAAATTGGCAGCTCTTTGTTACCATATCATCCCTTCACCAGTTTGGCCCTTTTAACTTACCCTATCAGTTGTTAGCTAGTACGTTAACCCTTTACTACCATATCAGCCCTTCATACATTCGTCAGATCTTGGCCAGAACGTCAGCCTTTAGCTAGTATGCCAGCTGTTAGCTAGTACGTTAACCCTTTACTACCATACCAACCCTTTATAAATTCGCCAGCTCTTGGCCAGAACGTCAGCCCTAAGCTAGTTCGTCAGCCTTTAGCTAGTATGCCAGCTGTTAGCTAGTACGTTTACCCTTTACTACCATACCAACCCTTTATAAATTCGTCAGCTCTTGGCCAGATCGTCAGCCCTAAGCTAGTACGTCAGCCTTTAGCTTGTATGCCAGCTGTTAGCTAGTACGTTAACCCTTTACTACCATACCAACCCTTTATAAATTCGTCAGCTCTTGGCCAGAACGTCAGCCCTAAGCTAGTTCGTCAGCCTTTAGCTAGTATGCCAGCTGTTAGCTAGTACGTTAACCCTTTACTACCATACCAACCCTATATAAATTCGTCAGCTCTTGGCCAGATCGTCAGCCCTAAGCTAGTACGTCAGCCTTTAGCTAGTATGCCAGCTGTTAGCTAGTACGTTAACCCTTTACTACCATACCAACCCTTTATAAATTCGTCAGCTCTTGGCCAGATCGTCAGCCCTAAGCTAGTTCGTCAGCCTTTAGCTAGTATGCCAGCTGTTAGCTAGGACGTTAACCCTTTACTACCATACCAACCCTTTATAAATTCGTCACCTCTTGGCCAGATCGTAAGCCCTAAGCTAGTACGTCAGCCTTTAGCTAGTATGCCAGCTGTTAGCTAGTACGTTAACCCTTTACTACCATACCAACCCTTTATAAATTCGTCAGCTCTTGGCCAGTACGTCAGCCCTAAGCTAGTACGTCAGCCTTTAGCTAGTACGTCAGCTCTTAGCTAGTACGTTAACCCTTTACTTCCATATCAGCCCTTCATAAAATTGGCAGCTCTTTGTTACCATATCATCCCTTCACCAGTTTGGCCCTTTTAACTTACCCTATCAGTTGTTAGCTAGTACGTTAACCCTTTACTACCATATCAGCCCTTCATACATTCGTCAGATCTTGGCCAGAACGTCAGCCTTTAGCTAGTACGTCAGCCTTTAGCTAGTATGCCAGCTGTTAGCTAGTACGTTAACCCTTTACTACCATACCAACCCTTTATAAATTCGCCAGCTCTTGGCCAGAACGTCAGCCCTAAGCTAGTTCGTCAGCCTTTAGCTAGTATGCCAGCTGTTAGCTAGTACGTTTACCCTTTACTACCATACCAACCCTTTATAAATTCGTCAGCTCTTGGCCAGAACGTCAGCCCTAAGCTAGTTCGTCAGCCTTTAGCTAGTATGCCAGCTGTTAGCTAGTACGTTAACCCTTTACTACCATACCAACCCTATATAAATTCGTCAGCTCTTGGCCAGATCGTCAGCCCTAAGCTAGTTCGTCAGCCTTTAGCTAGTATGCCAGCTGTTAGCTAGTACGTTTACCCTTTACTACCATACCAACCCTTTATAAATTCGTCAGCTCTTGGCCAGATCGTCAGCCCTAAGCTAGTATGTCAGCCTTTAGCTTGTATGTCAGCTGTTAGCTAGTACGTTAACCCTTTACTACCATACCAACCCTTTATAAATTCGTCAGCTCTTGGCCAGTACATCAGCCCTAAGCTAGTACGTCAGCCTTTAGCTAGTACGTCAGCTCTTAGCTAGTACGTTAACCCTTTACTTCCATATCAGCCCTTCATAAAATTGGCAGCTCTTTGTTACCATATCATCCCTTCACCAGTTTGGCCCTTTTAACTTACCCTATCAGTTGTTAGCTAGTACGTTAACCCTTTACTACCATATCAGCCCTTCATACATTCGTCAGATCTTGGCCAGAACGTCAGCCTTTAGCTAGTACGTCAGCCTTTAGCTAGTATGCCAGCTGTTAGCTAGTACGTTAACCCTTTACTACCATACCAACCCTTTATAAATTCGCCAGCTCTTGGCCAGAACGTCAGCCCTAAGCTAGTTCGTCAGCCTTTAGCTAGTATGCCAGCTGTTAGCTAGTACGTTAACCCTTTACTACCATACCAACCCTATATAAATTCGTCAGCTCTTGGCCAGATCGTCAGCCCTAAGCTAGTTCGTCAGCCTTTAGCTAGTATGCCAGCTGTTAGCTAGTACGTTTACCCTTTACTACCATACCAACCCTTTATAAATTCGTCAGCTCTTGGCCAGATCGTCAGCCCTAAGCTAGTATGTCAGCCTTTAGCTTGTATGTCAGCTGTTAGCTAGTACGTTAACCCTTTACTACCATACCAACCCTTTATAAATTCGTCAGCTCTTGGCCAGTACATCAGCCCTAAGCTAGTACGTCAGCCTTTAGCTAGTACGTCAGCTCTTAGCTAGTACGTTAACCCTTTACTTCCATATCAGCCCTTCATAAAATTGGCAGCTCTTTGTTACCATATCATCCCTTCACCAGTTTGGCCCTTTTAACTTACCCTATCAGTTGTTAGCTAGTACGTTAACCCTTTACTACCATATCAGCCCTTCATACATTCGTCAGATCTTGGCCAGAACGTCAGCCTTTAGCTAGTATGCCAGCTGTTAGCTAGTACGTTAACCCTTTACTACCATACCAACCCTTTATAAATTCGCCAGCTCTTGGCCAGAACGTCAGCCCTAAGCTAGTTCGTCAGCCTTTAGCTAGTATGCCAGCTGTTAGCTAGTACGTTTACCCTTTACTACCATACCAACCCTTTATAAATTCGTCAGCTCTTGGCCAGATCGTCAGCCCTAAGCTAGTACGTCAGCCTTTAGCTTGTATGCCAGCTGTTAGCTAGTACGTTAACCCTTTACTACCATACCAACCCTTTATAAATTCGTCAGCTCTTGGCCAGAACGTCAGCCCTAAGCTAGTTCGTCAGCCTTTAGCTAGTATGCCAGCTGTTAGCTAGTACGTTAACCCTTTACTACCATACCAACCCTATATAAATTCGTCAGCTCTTGGCCAGATCGTCAGCCCTAAGCTAGTTCGTCAGCCTTTAGCTAGTATGCCAGCTGTTAGCTAGTACGTTTACCCTTTACTACCATACCAACCCTTTATAAATTCGTCAGCTCTGGGCCAGATCGTCAGCCCTAAGCTAGTACGTCAGCCTTTAGCTAGTATGCCAGCTGTTAGCTAGTACGTTAACCCTTTACTACCATACCAACCCTTTATAAATTCGTCACCTCTTGGCCAGATCGTCAGCCCTAAGCTAGTACGTCAGCCTTTAGCTAGTATGCCAGCTGTTAGCTAGTACGTTAACCCTTTACTACCATACCAACCCTTTATAAATTCGTCAGCTCTTGGCCAGATCGTCAGTTCTAAGCTAGTATGTCAGCCTTTATCTTGTATGTAAGCTGTTAGCTAGTACGTTAACCCTTTACTACCATACCAACCCTTTATAAATTCGTCAGCTCTTGGCCAGTACGTCAGCCCTAAGCTAGTACGTCAGCCTTTAGCTAGTACGTCAGCTGTTAGCTAGTACGTTAACCCTTTACTTCCATATCAGCCCTTCATAAAATTGGCAGCTCTTTGTTACCATATCATCCCTTCACCAGTTTGGCCCTTTTAACTTACCCTATCAGTTGTTAGCTAGTACGTTAACCCTTTACTACCATATCAGCCCTTCATACATTCGTCAGATCTTGGCCAGAACGTCAGCCTTTAGCTAGTACGTCAGCCTTTAGCTAGTATGCCAGCTGTTAGCTAGTACGTTAACCCTTTACTACCATACCAACCCTTTATAAATTCGCCAGCTCTTGGCCAGAACGTCAGCCCTAAGCTAGTTCGTCAGCCTTTAGCTAGTATGCCAGCTGTTAGCTAGTACGTTAACCCTTTACTACCATACCAACCCTTTATAAATTCGTCAGCCCTTCATACATTCGTCAAATCATGGCCAGAACGTCAGCCTTTAGCTAGTACGTCAGCTCTTAGCTAGTACGTTAACCCTTTACTTCCATATCAGCCCTACATAAAATTGGCAGCTCTTTGTTGCCATATCATCCCTTCACCAGTTTGGCCCTTTTAACTTACCCTATCAGCTGTTAAGGTATGGAAACCTTCTCCATTCAAATTGATCAATAAATAGTCAGCAATATGTTTTAGGCTAAATTATACTTTATAATAAAAATACTCAGAAACTCATAACGTCCGAAGTTTAATCTTGTACAGGTATTATGTGGGGAGAAATGTGAAAAGTAAAACTATTTGTAAGATGTTCACGTTATTATTAAAACTTTAGGGGGTGTTACAATCGGCATTTCTATATGTTAATGTAAAAACACTTTAAAGACACAGTAAACACCATCTATGTCTATGTATACAACCTAAGTAATTACGTAGTGAAACCAACGAGTCCTGGCTACGACTTGTGTCGATACTGCTTACCTGCTGGGTGCTTCGGTTAACGGTAAACCTCGTCACCACACGTTAGGACCGCTAGTTATTGCAGCGATGATATCCCCAACACTTCACTATTAAAGGTCAGCTTTTAAACTAGTGTTGTGGTATCAAGACGATCCGATCCGAGAAACACATATTTTACGACAGTGAAAACAAAATATTAAATTAAATTTTTGGTACAGAAATGAAAAACTGCTGAAGCGCTTATTAAAGGTCACTGTTGAAACGCTAAGTCAAGAACTATACACAGACAGATTGATGATAAAATAG
>JBAIZL010000097.1:295000-343436 GCA_036971475.1 Prosapia bicincta
ATGGTACCCTCCCAGAGTAGATGGTAGTGCTAACTCTTCACGCTAGTGCAGTACGACCCCACCCACTACACACACAGACGGCCGCTGTCCGACGTATTTATGGTACCCTCCCAGAGTGGATGGTAGTGCTAACTCTTCACGCTAGTGCAGTACGACCCCACCCACTACACACACAGACGGCCGCTGTCCGACGTATCTATGGTACCCTCCCAGAGTGGATGGTAGTGCTAACTCTTCACGCTAGTGCAGTACGACCCCACCCACTACACACACAGACGGCCGCTGTCCGACGTATCTATGGTACCCTCCCAGAGTGGATGGTAGTGCTAACTCTTCACGCTAGTGCAGTACGACCCCACCAACTACACACACAGACGGCCGCTGTCCGACGTATCTATGGTACCCTCCCAGAGTAGATGCTAGTGCTAACTCTTCACGCTAGTGCAGTACGACCCCACCCACTACACATACAGACGGCCGCTGTCCGACGTATCTAGGGTACCCTCCCAGAGTAGATGCTAGTGCTAACTCTTCACGCTAGTGCAGTACGACCCCACCCACTACACATACAGACGGCCGCTGTCCGACGTATCTATGGTACCCTCCCAGAGTGGATGGTAGTGCTAACTCTTCACGCTAGTGCAGTACGACCCCACCCACTACACACACAGACGGCCGCTGTCCGACGTATCTATGGTACCCTCCCAGAGTGGATGGTAGTGCTAACTCTTCACGCTAGTGCAGTACGACCCCAGCCACTACACATACAGACGGCCGCTGTCCGACGTATCTATGGTACCCTCCCAGAGTGGATGGTAGTGCTAACTCTTCACGCTAGTGCAGTACGACCCCACCCACTACACACACAGACGGCCGCTGTCCGACGTATCTAGGGTACCCTCCCAGAGTGGATGGTAGTGCTAACTCTTCACGCTAGTGGAGTACGACCCCACCAACTACACACACAGACGGCCGCTGTCCGACGTATCTATGGTACCCTCCCAGAGTGGATGGTAGTGCTAACTCTTCACGCTAGTGCAGTACGACCCCACTAACTACACACACAGACGGCCGCTGTCCGACGTATCTATGGTACCCTCCCAGAGTAGATGCTAGTGCTAACTCTTCACGCTAGTGCAGTACGACCCCACCCACTACACATACAGACGGCCGCTGTCCGACGTATCTATGGTACCCTCCCAGAGTGGATGGTAGTGCTAACTCTTCACGCTAGTGCAGTACGACCCCACCCACTACACACACAGACGGCCGCTGTCCGACGTATCTATGGTACCCTCCCAGAGTTGATGGTAGTGCTAACTCTTCATGCTAGTGCAGTACGACCCCACCCACTACACACACAGACGGCCGCTGTCCGACGTATCTATGGTACCCTCCCAGAGTGGATGGTAGTGCTAACTCTTCACGCTATTGCAGTACGACCCCACCCACTACACACACAGACGGCCGCTGTCCGACGTATCTATGGTACCCTCCCAGAGTGGATGGTAGTGCTAACTCTTCACGCTAGTGCAGTACCACCCCACCTACTATACACACAGGCGGCCGCTGTCCGACGTATCTATGGTATCCTCCCAGAGTGGATGGTAGTGCTAACTCTTCACGCTAGTGCAGTACCACCCACCCACTACACACACAGACGGCCGCTGTCCGACGTATCTATGGTACCCTCCCAGAGTTGATGGTAGTGCTAACTCTTCACGCTAGTGCAGTACCACCCCACCTACTATACACACAGACGGCCGCTCTAAGACGTATCTAGGGTACCCTCCCAGAGTTGATGGTAGTGCTAACTCTTCACGCTAGTGCAGTACGACCCCACCCACTACACACACAGACGGCCGCTGTCCGACGTATCTATGGTACCCTCCCAGAGTAGATGCTAGTGCTAACTCTTCACGCTAGTGCAGTACGACCCCACCCACTACACACACAGACGGCCGCTGTCCGACGTATCTAGGGTACCCTCCCAGAGTGGATGGTAGTGCTAACTCTTCACGCTAGTGCAGTACGACCCCACCCACTACACACACAGACGGCCGCTGTCCGACGTATCTAGGGTACCCTCCCAGAGTGGATGGTAGTGCTAACTCTTCACGCTAGTGCAGTACGACCCCACCCACTACACACACAGACGGCCGCTGTCCGACGTATCTATGGTACCCTCCCAGAGTGGATGGTAGTGCTAACTCTTCACGCTAGTGCAGTACGACCCCACCAACTACACACACAGACGGCCGCTGTCCGACGTATCTATGGTACCCTCCAAGAGTGGATGGTAGTGCTAACTCTTCACGCTAGTGCAGTACGACCCCACCCACTACACACACAGACGCTCGCTGTCCGACGTATCTAGGGTACCCTCCCAGAGTGGATGGTAGTGCTAACTCTTCACGCTAGTGCAGTACGACCCCACCCACTACACACACAGACGGCCGCTGTCCGACGTATCTATGGTACCCTCCCAGAGTGGATGGTAGTGCTAACTCTTCACGCTAGTGCAGTACGACCCCACCCACTACACACACAGACGCTCGCTGTCCGACGTATCTAGGGTACCCTCCCAGAGTGGATGCTAGTGCTAACTCTTCACGCTAGTGCAGTACGACCCCACCCACTACACACACAGACGGCCGCTGTCCGACGTATCTATGGTACCCTCCCAGAGTGGATGCTAGTGCTAACTCTTCACGCTAGTGCAGTACGACCCCACCCACTACACACACAGACGCTCGCTGTCCGACGTATCTAGGGTACCCTCCCAGAGTGGATGCTAGTGCTAACTCTTCACGCTAGTGCAGTACGACCCCACCCACTACACATACAGACGGCCGCTGTCCGACGTATCTATGGTACCCTCCCAGAGTGGATGGTAGTGCTAACTCTTCACGCTAGTGCAGTACGACCCCACCCACTACACACACAGACGGCCGCTGTCCGACGTATCTATGGTACCCTCCCAGAGTGGATGGTAGTGCTAACTCTTCACGCTAGTGCAGTACGACCCCACCCACTACACACACAGACGGCCGCTGTCCGACGTATTTATGGTACCCTCCCAGAGTGGATGGTAGTGCTAACTCTTCACGCTAGTGCAGTACGACCCCACCCACTACACACACAGACGGCCGCTGTCCGACGTATTTATGGTACCCTCCCAGAGTGGATGGTAGTGCTAACTCTTCACGCTAGTGCAGTACGACCCCACCCACTACACACACAGACGGCCGCTGTCCGACGTATTTATGGTACCCTCCCAGAGTGGATGGTAGTGCTAACTCTTCACGCTAGTGCAGTACGACCCCACCCACTACACATACAGACGGCCGCTGTCCGACGTATCTATGGTACCCTCCCAGAGTGGATGGTAGTGCTAACTCTTCACGCTAGTGCAGTACGACCCCACCCACTACACACACAGACGGCCGCTGTCCGACGTATCTATGGTACCCTCCCAGAGTGGATGGTAGTGCTAACTCTTCACGCTAGTGCAGTACGACCCCACCCACTACACACACAGACGGCCGCTGTCCGACGTATTTATGGTACCCTCCCAGAGTGGATGGTAGTGCTAACTCTTCACGCTAGTGCAGTACGACCCCACCCACTACACACACAGACGGCCGCTGTCCGACGTATTTATGGTACCCTCCCAGAGTGGATGGTAGTGCTAACTCTTCACGCTAGTGCAGTACGACCCCACCCACTACACACACAGACGGCCGCTGTCCGACGTATTTATGGTACCCTCCCAGAGTGGATGGTAGTGCTAACTCTTCACGCTAGTGGAGTTGGGTATCGCCTAGCTCTAACCACTAATACAAACAAAGTCTACATACTAAGAGTAATCTGCTTCATTGTTATGTTCCAGGGTCGCAGGGGCACATCCCCATAGTCGCAGGGGCACATCCCCAGGGTCGCAGGGGCACATCCCCAGGGTCGCAGGGGCACATCCCCAGGGTCGCAGGGGCACATCCCCAGGGTCGCAGGGGCACATCCCCAGGGTCGCAGGGGCACATCCCCATGGTCGCAGGGGCACATCCCCAGGGTCGCAGGGGCACATCCCCAGGGTCGCAGGGGCACATCCCCAGGGTCGCAGGGGTACATCCCCAGGGTCGCAGGGGCACATCCCCATGGGCGCAGGGGCACATCCCCAGGGTCGCAGGGGCACATCCCCAGGGTCGCTGGGGCACATCCCCATGGTCGCAGGGGCACACCCCCAAGGTCGCAGGGGCACATCCCCAGGGTCGCTGGGGCACATCCCCAAGGTCGCAGGGTCACATCCCCAGGGTCGCAGGGGCACATCCCCAGGGTCGCAGGGGCACATCCCCAGGGTCACAGGGGCACATCCCCAGGGTCGCAGGGGCACATCCCCAGGGTCGCAGGGGCACATCCCCAGGGTCGCAGGGGCACATCCCCAGGGTCGCAGGGGCACATCCTAAGGGTCGCAGGGGCACATCCCCAGGGTCGCAGGGGCACATCCCCAGGGTCGCAGGGTCACATCCCCAGGGTCGCAGGGGCACATCCCCAGGGTCGCAGGGGCACATCCCTAGGGTCGCAGGGGCACATCCCCAGGTTGTGTTGAGCAAACAACAAGGCTACAGCCCTTTCCCTCCAGATCCAGTCATACCAATCAAATTACAAAGAACTAACTCTTATAATAGTTATAGAAGTTAGTCTTGTATTATCCTCGGAAGATGATTTCTTTGCAATCGAAGCGTACGTCAGGACATGAGTAAAAAGCGTTTGCGCTTCAAGAGGTTTTGGTTATTTATAATTAAACATTGTACCACAGTTGCTCAAAGTTACTATTTCCTATTTGTGTTTAACAACATCTTATTTGGTAATAAAAATGTACTTTTAAAACAGTAGAAATAAACCAAGTAGTAAACCCCTGTTCCAGCCCAGAAAGGTTCTATACCGCACATGCCATCACCTGAAGGGGAGAATTTCAAAGTGCTTGCATCAGGCACAGAACCGTCTGACGTCATTTCTTCCTGGGCAACCCGATACTTAGGCACAAGATTTCAAGTGTTCTATATGCAATTAGTTTGTTCGAGCTGTTAGCAAGGGCGGCCAGCCAAACACAAGGATCCGATGTTGTATCAGCAACTATTAAACCGTTGGACATTTGTTATAGACTTAAGGAAGGCTTCAGTTAAATTATGATTTGAGGACTTCTAGAGACGTGCCAATGATTGAATTTCGGAGGTATGCAAAGGGAGGAACTGGGTTCCTAAATAAGCCCACGTCCAGTAAGAGGGGAAACCGGAAAGGATTACACTTTGCTCAATGCTTGTACTTTTTACTGAGCTATAATGCTAGCAGGCCGTTATTCTTAGAGGTTTTCAAGTTGTCTATAAATGAACCAACAATAGAAACACATTCTAACTGTATATTGTTGGGATTTCTATATTGAGCTAATTCTTACGCTATTGTATTACTAAATAAGAAGTACATAGATTTTAACGTTTTTATGTGACTTAAGACCTAAGATTTTCGGGTTGAAGCGTCCCTCGATTAGGGGAAAACAGCCTCCCAACGGTCCCAATATTTAATTCTCGTGACTAATTGTTACAATGTTTAAGGTTATTTGTGTTGCGTTCCCTGGCATTTAACTGTAGTTTGGTGTTTGGTGTGGTTGGATCGAAAGTTACCAATGGTACTGGGGAACAGGTTACTTAAGGCTCAATATATTTCCCGGATTTGTTTAAAGCTACACTGAGTCAGAGGGATTGCTGAACTTACGAGCTGGCTCGTACTTGCTTAATGTGTAGGGCCTACTGCACGTACAAGCTGGGCCTGGTTATGGTGTGCTGCACGTACGAACTGGCTCGTACTTGCTTATAGCGTACTGCACGTACAAGCTGGGCCTGGTTATGGTGTGCTGAACGTACGAGCTGGCTCGTACTTGCTTATAGCGTACTGAACGTACGAGCTGGGCCTGGTTATGGTGTGCTGCACGTACGAGGTGGGTCTGGTTATGGTGTGCTGCACGTACGAGGTGGGTCTGGTTATGGTGTGCTGTACGTACGAGCTGGCTCGTACTTGCTTATAGTGTACTGAACGTACGAGATCTAGTTGCTTATAGCATTATGGACGTACGAGCTAAGCTTGCTTATACTGTACTGTACGTACGAGCTGGGCCTGGTTATGGTGTGCTGCACGTACGAGCTGTGCCTGCTTATGGTGTGCTGCACGTACGAGCTGGCTCGTACTTGCTTATAGTGTACTGAACCTATGAGCTGGGCCTGGTTATGGTGTGCTGCACGTACGAGCTGGCTCGTACTTGCTTATTGTGAAGGGCCTACTGAACGTACGAGCTGGGCCTGGTTATGGTGTGCTGCACGTACGAGCTGTGCCTGCTTATGGTGTGCTGCACGTACGAGCTGGCTCGTACTTGCTTATAGTGTACTGAACGTATGAGATCTAGTTGCTTATAGCATTATGGACGTACGAGCTAGGCTTGCTTATACTGTACTGTACTTACGAGCTGGGCCTGCTTAGGGTGTGCTGACCGTACGAGGTAAGCTTGCTTGTGGTATTATGGTCGTAGGGGCTGGGATTGCTTATAGTGAAGGCCTACTGCAAGTATGAGTTGGGCCTGTTTAGGGTTGCTAGACATGCGGCATGGGATTGTTTGATGTGACTTCACATACGAGCTGGGTTAGTTAGTGGTGGCTCTGACATACGAGTTAGGCTTGGTTATTTTGTAATGGATGTAAGAGCTGGGCTTGCTTTTGTATGCTGGCCGTACGAGCTGGGGTGTCCTGTACGTACGAGTTGGGAATCCTAGCTCATGGTGATACGAGCTGAGCATGCTTAGGGTATGCTAGACGTGCGGGATAGGTTTGTTTGAGATGACTTAACATACGAGCTAGGCTAGCTTTTGTATGCTGCCCGTACGAGCTGGGGTGTAGTGTACGTACGAGTTAGGAATCCTAGCTCAGGTGATACGAGCTGAGCATGCTTATGGAATGCTAGACGTGCGGGGTAGGTTTGTTTGAGATGACTTAACATACGAGCTAGGCTAGCATATTGTGCTTTGAGCTGGGCTTATTTGAAGTGACTTGAAATACGAGATAGGATTGCTTATGTTGCCCTGGACGTACGAGCTGGACTTGCTGTGGAGGGCTGGCCGTACGACCTGGGCTTAATTTAGGATTTATTACACGTACGAGTTTTCCTTGATTATGGTAGATTGACATACGACCTAGACTTGCTTAGGGTGCTACAACCACGACAATCTGAGCTTGCTTAGGGTGTGCTGGACGTACGAGCTAGGTTTGCATATGTTGTACTGGACGTATTACTTGGGCTTGCTTAGGGTGTTATGGACTTACGAGCTGAGCTTAATTATAACGACTTGACGTACGAGCTTAGCTTGCTTGGGTTGTACTGGAAGTACGAGCTAGGATTGCTAAGGTTGTGTTGAACATACGAGCTAGGCTTACTTAAGGTAGGTTGGACGTGCGGAGTAGGCTTGCTTAGATGTGATGGACGAACGAGTTTTGCTTGCTTGGGTTGTACTAGAAGTACGAGCTAGGATTGCTAAGGTTGTGTTGAACATACGAGCTAGGTTTACTTAAGGTAGGCTGGACGTGCGGAGTAGGCTTGCTTAGGTGCGATGGACGAACAAGTTTGGCTTGCTTAGGTTGTACTGGAAGTACGAGCTAGGATTGCTAAGGTTGTGTTGAACATACGAGCTAGGCTTACTTAAGGTAGGCTGGAAATGCGGAGTAGGCTTGCTTAGGTGTGATGGACGAACAAGTTTGGCTTACTTAGGTTGTACTGGAAGTACGAGCTAGGATTGCTAAGGTTGTGTTGAACATACGAGCTAGGCTTACTTAAGGTAGGCTGGACGTGCGGACTGGGCTTGCTTAGGTGTGATGGACGAACGAGTTTGGCTTGCTTGGGTTGTACTGGAAGTACGAGCTAGGATTGCTAAGGTTGTGTTGAACATACGAGCTAGGCCTACTTAAGGTAGGCTGGACGTGCGGAGTAGGCTTGCTTAGGTGTGATGGACGAACGAGTTTGGCTTGCTTAGGTTGTACTGGAAGTACGAGCTAGGATTGCTAAGGTTGTGTTGAACATACGAGCTAGGTTTACTTAAGGTAGGCTGGACGTGCGGACTGGGCTGGCTTAGGTGTGATGGACGAACGAGTTTGGCTTGCAAAAGTGGTTCATTATTTTCAAAAACGTTTGTAAGGTAACTTTTGTTTTCACTGTATCGGAACAAACAATTGGAACAGTTTGAATTTAAAAATAACTGACGACATTCGGTGTAATGTTCTTGTACAAATATGTTGAATGGCGTCGTGGTTGGGCAGCGGTCATAGTTTAATGGTGGGTATATTTCGTTAGTGTAGCTCAAAGCTAGAGAAGCCGATCCGGGTGGGACTCGTAGCATGTTCGTGCTTGGCGAGGCCCGTTACCGTTACACGGGGAACCCACTTACCTACTTCCCCCTCCCTCCCGATACGGCTCTTTGTCATATCATGTCGTGAAGATTTTATATCTAAAAGTTGTATTTTATACGTCACCGAGTTTCAATCACCGAAACTATAACTTGTAATATCGACCCCGGTTCTGTCGGAGGAAACACTGTACTAGGGGGCAACTATAATTAGTTGTCTGAGAGATTCCTTTGTTTTATGGTTTAGATAACATAGCTATGGTTTCCTGTTCGCGTGTAATGCACGACTCACGGCTGCAATAGGAGTAGGATTTATGGAGCATCACTATTGTCTGAATGAAAAGGATTACAAATGGTTAAATCTAAGACACGTCACAATAAATAACACGGGGGATTAGAATTAATAAATGCTTGAAAAGCCAAGAACTAGATCCATATGGAATAAACAACGATGGCGCCACCACCCCATCCCTTAGCACTATCCTCCCTGAACGCCACTATTTCTTAGTGTCAATATCCCTCAGCTCCACCTTCTCTTTCATTTGGGATGGCAAACAGTAGAGTTGATAAACCACTATAAAATGAGACCCGTAGGCCACAAATCGTCCAGGCGCATTAAATGCACGAACAACGCCTTTGTTCAGACTCGTCAGGGAAAAGAGTGTCACTATGGTGATAAAGAAAGGCCCAGAGGCGAGATGTATAGGAAGGGCACTGGATCGTAATAAACAGAAAGGGTCATAGAGCTGTGCAAGAAGGGCACGAATTCGTTTTGTATAGGAAGAGACAAAGAGCAGTGCAAAAAGGCCCGGGTTCGTGTAGTACACTAAGGGCCATAGCACTATGGAAGAAGGAGACGTATTCGTGTTATAAACAAAGTGTCATAGAGCTGTGCATTAAGGCCACAGATTCGTGTTCTACAGTAAAAGCCATAGAACTTTGGAAGAAGGAACCGTATTCGTGTTGTACAAGAAGGGCCATAGAGGTGTGGAGGAAGGGCACGGATTCGTTTAAAACAGAAAGGGCCATATAACTGTGCAAGAAGGCCATGGATTCGTTTAAAACAGAAAAGGATATAGAACTGTGCAAGAAGGGCACGAATTCGTTTTGCATAGGAAGAGGCAAAGAGCTGTACAGAAGGGGCCGGATTCGTGTTGTACAGTAAGAGCCATATCACTATGGAGGAAGGGGACGGAATAAGTGTTATACAGAAAGTGCCATAGAGCTGTGCATTAAGGCCACAAATTCGTGTTCTACAGTAAAGGCCATAGAGTTTTGTAAGATGGATCCGGATTCGTTTAGTACAAGAAGAGCCATAGAGGTGTGTAGGAAGGACCCGGATTCGTCTTAGAGCTTTGCAGGAAGGGCCATAGAGCTTTGCAAGGGGGATCCGGAATCGTGTTGTACAAGAAAGGCCATAGACCTGAACAGAAAGGGCCATAGAGGTGTAAAGGAAGGGCACGGATTCGTGTTATACAGGAAGAAACATAGAGCTGTGTAGAAAAGATGTGGAGGAAGGCACGGATACAGAGAGGGACATAGACCTGTGCAGGAAGATGTATAGAGGTGAGGAGGAAGGCTACGCATTCCTGTTATACAGGAAGAGATATGAGCTGTGCAGGAAGGGCCATAGAGGTGTGTAGGAGGTGCACGGATATAGGGAGAGACATAGAGCTGTGCAGGAAGGGCCATAGAGGTGTGGAGGAAGGGCACGGATACAGGGGGAGACAAAGAACTGTGCAGGAAGGGATATAGAGGTGTGGAGGAAGGGCACGGATACAGGAAGAGACATAGAGCTGTTCAGGTAAAGCTATAGAAGTGCGGAGGAAAAGCACAGATTTGTGTTATACAGGAAGAGACATAAAGGTGTGCAGAAAGGGTCATAGAGATTGTGGAGAAAAAGCTAGGATACAGGGAGGGACATAGAGCTCTGCAGGAAGGGATATAAAGGTGTGGAAGAAGGGTACGGATAAGGGCAGAGACAAAGAACTGTGAAGGAAGGGATATAGAAGTATGTAGAAAGTGCACGGATACAGGGAGAGACATAGAACTGTGCAGGAAGGGCCATAGATCTGTGGAAGAAGAGCACGGATACAGGGAGAGACATAGAACTGTGTAGGAAGAGATATAGAGGTGTGGAGGAAGGCCATGGATACAGGAAGAGACACAGAGCTCTGCAGGAAGGGATATAGAGGTGTGGAGGAAGGGTGCGGATTCGGGTTATACAGGAAGCGAAATGAGCTGTGCAGGAAGAGCCAAAGAGGTGTGTAGGAAGTGCACGGATACAGGGAAAGACATAGAGCTGTGCAAGAAGGAAGATAGAGGTGTGGAGGGAGGGCACGGATACAGGGAGAGACATAGAGGTGCAGGATGTGTCTTAGAGGTGTGGAAGAAGGGCACGTATTCTCGTTATACAGGAAATAACATAAGCTGTGATGGGAGGGCCATAGAGTTGTGGAGGAAGGGTACGGATTAGTGTTATACAGGGAGAGACATAGAGCTGTGCAAGAAGGGAGAAAGAGGTGTAGAGGAAGGTCACGGATACAGGCAGAGAAATGGAGGTGCAGGGTGTGTCTTAGAGGTGTGAAAGATGGGCACGGATTAGTGTTATACAGGAAATGACATAAGCTGTGCCGGAACGGCTATAGAGGTGTGGAGGGAGGGCACGGATACAGGTAGAGACATAGAGCTGTGACGGAAGGGCCATACCAGTATGTAGGAAGTCAACGGATACAAGGAGAGACATATAGAGCTGTGCAGGAAGGGCCATAGAGGTGTGGAAGAAGAGCACGGATACAGGGAGAGACATACAACTGTGCAGGCAGAGATATAGAGGTGTGGATGAAGGGCACGAATACAGGAAGAGACACAGAGCTCTGCATGAAGGGATATAGAGGTGTGGAGGGAGGGTGCGGATTCGGGTTATACAGGAAGAGAAATGAGCTCTGCAGGAAGAGCCAAAGAGGTGTGTAAGAAGTGCACGGATACAGGGAGAGACATAGAGCTATGCAGGAAGGTCCATAGAGGTGTGGAGGAAGGGCACGGATACAGGGAGAGACATAGAGCTGTGTAGGAAAGGATAGAGTTGTGGAGGAAGGGTACGGATTAGTGTTATACAGGAAGAGACATGAGCTGTGACGGAAGGGCCATAGAGGTGTGGAGGAAGGACACGGATACAGGGAGAGACATCGAGCTATGTAGGAAAGGATAGAGTTGTGGAGGAAGGTTACGGATTAGTGTTATACAGGAAATGACATAAGCTGTGACGGAAGGGCCATAGAGGTGTGTAGGAAGTGCACAGATACAGGGAGAGACATAGAGCTGTGCAGGAAGGGCCATAGAAGTGTGTAGGAAGTGTACGGATACTGGGGGAGACATAGAGCTGTGCAGGAAGGGAGATAGAGGTGTGGAGAAAGGGCACGGATACAGGGAGAGACATACAGCTGTGCAGGAAAGGATAGAGTTGTAGAGGAAGGGTACGGATTCGTGATATACAGGAAGAGACTTGAGCTGTGCAGGAAGGGCCATTGAGGTGTGGAGGAAGGGCACGGATACAGGGAGAGACATAGAGCTGCGCAGGAAGGGCCATAGAAGTGTGTAGGAAGTGTACGGATACTGGGAGAGACATGGAGCTGTGCAGGAAGGGATATATAGGTGTGGAGGAAGGGCACGAATACAGGAAGAGACACAGAGCTCTGCAGGAAGGGATATAGAGGTGTGGAGGAAGGGTGCGGATTCGGGTTATACAGGAAGAAAAATAAGCTGTGCAGGAAACGCTAAAGAGGTGTGTAAGAAGTGCACGGATACAGGGATAGACATAGAGCTATGCAGGAAGGTCAATAGAGGTGTGGAGGAAGGGCACGGATACAAAGACAGACATAGAGCTGTGTAGGAAGGGATATAGAGGTGCGGAGGAAGGGTATGGATTAGTGTTATACAGGAAGAGACATGAACAGCCATAGATTGTGTAGGAAGTGCACGGATACAGGGAGACACACAGAGCTGTGCAAGAAGGGAGATAGAGGTGTGGAGGAAGGGCACGGATAGAGGGAGAGACATAGAGCTGAAGGATATGTCTTAGAGGTGTGGAAAGGCACGGATTCGTGTTATACAGGAAATGACATAAGCTGTGCCGAAAGGGCCATAGAGGTATGGTGGAAGGGCACGGATACAGGGTTGAGACATAGAGCTCTGCTGTTAGGGGCATACAGGTGCGGAGGAAGGGCACGGATTCGTGTGATACAGGAAGAGACATAGAGGTGTACAGAAAGGGCCAAATAGTTGTGGAGGAATTGCACGGGTACAGGGGGAGACATAGAGCTCTGCAGGAAGGGATATAGAGGTGTGGAGGAAGGGTACGGATTCGTGTTATACAGGAATAGACATGAGCTGTGCAGGAAAAGCCATAGAGGTGTAAAGGAAGGGCACGGATACAGGGAGAGACATAGAATTGTGCAGGAAGGGATATAGAGGTGTGTAGGAAGGGCACGGATACAGGAAGAGACATCGAGCTGATCAGGTAGGGCCATAAAAGTGCGAAGGAAAAGCACAGATTCGTGTTATACGGATTCTTGGAGGAATGGTACGGATTTGTGTTATACAGGCAGAGACTTGAGCTGTGCAGGAAGTGCCATTGAAGTGTGGAGGAAGAGCACGGATACAGGGAGAGACATAGAGCTGTGCAGGAAGGGCAATAGAAGTGTGTAGGAAGTACACGGATACAGGGAGAGACTTACTGCTGTTAAAGAAGAGCCATAGAGGTGTGAGAGAAGAGCACGGATACAGAAGGAGACATAGAACTGTGCTGAAAGGGATATAGAGGTGTGGAGGAAGGGCACGGATACAGGAAGAGATATAGAGCTCTACAGGAAGGAATATAGAGGTGTGGAGGAAGGGAACGGATACGGGTTATACAGGGATAGACATGAGTTTTCCAGGAGAGGCAAAGAGGTGTGTAGGAAGTGCACGGATACAGGGAGTGACATAGGGCTATGCTGGAAAAGCCATAGTGGTGTGCAGGAAAGGCACGGATACAAAGAGAGACATAGAGCTGTGCAGGAAGGGATATAGAGGTGTGGAGGAACGGTACGGATTAGTGTTATACAGGAAGAAAGATGAGCTGTGCAGGAAGGGCTATAGAACTGTGTAGGAAGTGAACGATTACAGGAAGAGACATAGAACTGTGACAGAAGGGATATAGAGGTGTGGAGGGAGGGCACGGATACAGGGAGAGACATAGAGGTGCAGGATGTGTCTTAGAGGTGTGGAAGAAGGGCACGTATTCTCGTTATACAGGAAATAACATAAGCTGTGATGGAAGGGCCATAGAGTTGTGGAGGAAGGGTACGGATTAGTGTTATACAGGGAGAGACATAGAGCTGTGCAAGAAGGGAGAAAGAGGTGTAGAGGAAGGTCACGGATACAGGCAGAGAAATGGAGGTGCAGGGTGTGTCTTAGAGGTGTGAAAGATGGGCACGGATTAGGGTTATACAGGAAATGACATAAGCTGTGCCGGAACGGCTATAGAGGTGTGGAGGGAGGGCACGGATACAGGGAGAGACATAGAGCTGTGACGGAAGGACCATACCAGTATGTAGGAAGTCAACGGATACAAGGAGAGACATATAGAGCTGTGCAGGAAGGGCCATAGAGGTGTGGAAGAAGAGCACGGATACAGGGAGAGACATACAACTGTGCAGGCAGAGATATAGAGGTGTGGATGAAGGGCACGAATACAGGAAGAGACACAGAGCTCTGCATGAAGGGATATAGAGGTGTGGAGGGAGGGTGCGGATTCGGGTTATACAGGAAGAGAAATGAGCTCTGCAGGAAGAGCCAAAGAGGTGTGTAAGAAGTGCACGGATACAGGGAGAGACATAGAGCTATGCAGGAAGGTCCATAGAGGTGTGGAGGAAGGGCACGGATACAGGGAGAGACATAGAGCTGTGTAGGAAAGGATAGAGTTGGGGAGGGAGGGTACGGATTAGTGTTATACAGGAAGAGACATGAGCTGTGACGGAAGGGCCATAGAGGTGTGGAGGAAGGACACGGATACAGGGAGAGACATCGAGCTATGTAGGAAAGGATAGAGTTGTGGAGGAAGGTTACGGATTAGTGTTATACAGGAAATGACATAAGCTGTGACGGAAGGGCCATAGAGGTATGTAGGAAGTGCACGGATACAGGGAGGGACATAGAGCTGTGCAGGAAGGGCCATGAAGTGTGTAGGAAGTGTACGGATACTGGGAGAGACATAGAGCTGTGCAGGAAGGGAGACAGAGGTGTGGAGAAAGGGCACGGATACAGGGAGAGACATAGAGCTGTGCAGGAAGGGCCATAGAAGTGTGTAGGAAGTGTACGGATACTGGGAGAGACATAGAGCTGTGCAGGAAGGGAGATAGAGGTGTGGAGAAAGGGCACGGATACAGGGAGAGACATACAGCTGTGCAGGAAAGGATAGAGTTCTAGAGGAAGGGTACGGATTCGTGATATACAGGAAGAGACTTGAGCTGTGCAGGAAGGGCCATTGAGGTGTGGAGGAAGGGCACGGATACAGGGAGAGACATAGAGCTGTGCAGAAAGGGCCATAGAAGTGTGTAGGAAGTGTACGGATACTGGGAGAGACATGGAGCTGTGCAGGAAGGGATATATAGGTGTGGAGGAAGGGAGAGGCATAGAGCTGAAGGATATGTCTTAGAGGTGTGGAAAGGCACGGATTCGTGTCATACAGGAAATGACATAAGATGTGCCGGAAGGGCCATAGAGGTGTAGTGGAAGGGCACGGATACAGGGAGAGACATAGAGCTGTGTAGGAAAGGATAGAGTTGTGGAGGAAGGGTACGGATTAGTGTTATACAGGGAGAGACATGGAGCTGTGCAAGAAGGGAGAAAGAGGTGTGGAGGAAGGTCACGGATACAGGGAGAGAAATGGAGGTGCAGGGTGTGTCTTAGAGGTGTGGAATACAGGAAGAGACACAGAGCTCTGCATGAAGGGATATAGAGGTATGGAGGGAGGGTGCGGATTCGGGTTATACAGGAAGAGAAATGAGCTCTGCAGGAAGAGCCAAAGAGGTGTGTAAGAAGTGCGCGGATACAGGGAGAGACATAGAGCTATGCAGGAAGGTCCATAGAGGTGTGGAGGAAGGGCACGGATACAGGGAGAGACATCGAGCTGTGTAGGAAAAGATAGAGTTGTGGAGGAAGGGTACGAATTATTGTTATACAGGAAGAGACGTTAGCTGTGCAGGAAGTTCCATGGAAGTGTGTAGGAAGTGCACGGATACAGGGAGAGACATAGAGCTGTGCAGGAAGGGCCATAGAAGTGTGTAGGAAGTGCACGGATACAGGGAAAGACATAGAGCTGAGCAGGAAGTGCCATAGAAGTGTGTAGGAAGTGTACGGATACTGGGAGAGACAGAGAGCTGTGCAGGAAGGGAGATAGAGGTGTGGAGGAAGGGCACGGATACAGGGAGAGACATACAGCTGTGCAGGAAAGGATAGAGTAGTGGAGGAAGGGTACGGATTCGTGTTATACAGGAAGAGACTTGAGCAGTGCAGGAAGGGCCATAGAGGTGTGGAGGAAGGGCACGGATTCAGGGAGAGACATAGAGCTGTGCAGGAAGGGCCATAGAAGTGTGGAGGAAGTGTACGGATACTGGGAGAGACATGGAGCTGTGCAGGAAGGGATATATAGGTGTGGAGGAAGGGCACGGATACAGGAAGAAACACAGAGCTCTGCAGGAAGGGATATAGAGGTGTGGAGAAAGGGTGCGGATACAAAGACAGACATAGAGATTAATGTTATACAGGAAGAAACATGAACAGCCATAGAATGTGTAGGAAGATACACGTGCACGGATACAGGGAGAGACACAGAGCTGTGAAAAAAGGGAGATAGAGGTTTGGAGGAAGGGCAGGGATACAGGGCGAGACATGGAGCTGAAGGATATGTCTAAGAGGTGTGGAAAGCACGGATTCGTGTTATACAGGAAATGACATAAGCTGTGCCGGAAGGGCCATAGAGGTGTGTAGAAAGTGCACGGACACAGGGAGAGACATAGAGCTCTGCTGTTAGGGGCATACAGGTGCGGAGGAAGGGCACGGATTCGTGTGATACAGGAAGAGACATAGAGGTGTACAGAAAGGGCCAAATAGTTGTGGAGGAATTGCACGGGTACAGGGAGAGACACAGAGCTCTGCAGGAAGGGATATAGAGGTGTGGAGGAAGGGTACGGATTCGTG
Source organism: Prosapia bicincta (assembly GCA_036971475.1). Classification (NCBI taxonomy): domain Eukaryota; kingdom Metazoa; phylum Arthropoda; class Insecta; order Hemiptera; family Cercopidae; genus Prosapia; species Prosapia bicincta. Next base: position 311,679 of record JBAIZL010000097.1, read on the forward strand.
TTATACAGGAATAGACATGAGCTGTGCAGGAAAAGCCATAGAGGTGTAAAGGAAGGGCACGGATACAGGGAGTGACATAGAACTGTGCAGGAAGGGATATAGAGGTGTGTAGGAATTGGACGGATACAGGAATAGACATCGAGCTGACCTGGTAGGGCCATAAAAGTACGAAGGAAAAGCACAGATTCGTGTTATACGGATTCTTGAAGGAATGGTACGGATTCGTGTTATACAGGAAGAGACTTGAGCTGTGTAGGATGTGCCATTGAAGTGTGGAGGAAGAGCACGGATACAGGGAGAGACATAGAGCTGTGCAGGAAGGGCAATAGAGGTGTGTAGGAAGTACACGGATACAGGGAGAGACATACTGCTGTTAAAGAAGGGCCATAGAGGTGTGAGAGAAGAGCACGGATACAGGAGGAGACATAGAACTGTGCTGGAAGGGATATAGAGGTGGGGAGGAAGTGAACGTTAACAGGGAGAGACATAGAACTGTGAAGGAAGGGATATAGAGGTGTGGAGGAAGGCAACTGATACAGGGAGAGACGTAGAGCTGCAGGAAGTGTCATAGAGGTGTGAAGGAAGGCCACGGATACAGGAAGAGATATAGAGCTCTGCAGGAAGGAACATAGAGGTGTGGAGAATGGGAACGGATACGGGTTATACTGTGATAGACATGAGTTTTCCAGGAGAGGCAAAGAGGTGTGTAGGAAGTGCACGGATACAGGGAGTGACATAGGGCTATGCTGGAAAAGCCATAGTGGTGTGAAGGAAAGGCACGGATACAAAGAGAGACATAGAGCTGTGCAGGAAGGGATATAGAGGTGTGGAGGAACGGTACGGATTAGTGTTATACAGGAAGAGAGATGAGCTGTGCAGGAAGGGCCATAGAACTGTGTAGGAAGTGAACGATTACAGGGAGAGACATAGAACTGTGAAGGAATGGATATAGAGGTGTGGAGGAAGGGCACGGATACAGGGAGAGACATAGAGCTGCAGGAAGTGTCATAGAGGTGTGGAAAAAATGCACGGAAACAGGGAGAGACATAGAGCTGTGCAGGAAGGGATTATGTTGTGGGGGAAAGGTGCAGATTCGTGTTATACAGAAAGAGACCTAGAGCTATGCAGGAAAGGTCATAGAGGTGTGGAGGAATGGCACGGATACAGGGACAGATATAGAGCTCTGCCTAATAGGATATCGAGGTGTGGAGGAAGGGTGCGGATTCGTGTTAACAGGAAGAGACGTGAGCTGTGCACGAATGGCCATAGAGGTGTGGAGGACGGGCACGGATTCGTGTTATACAGGAAGGTTCATAGAGGTGTGGAGGAAGGGCATGGATACAAGGAGAGCCATACAGCTGAGCAAGAAGGGATTGAGTTGTGGAGGAAAAGTACGGATTCGTGTTATGCAGAAAGAGACCTAGAGCTATGGACGAAAGGCCATAAAGGAATGGGGGTAAGGCACAGATACAGGAAGGGGCATAGAGCTGTGTAGGAAGGAATGTAGAAATGTGGAGTGAGCGCACAGATACAAGAAGAGACATAGAGCTGTGCCAAACGGGCTATAGAAGTGTGGAGGAAGGGCACGGTTAAAGGGAGAGACATAGGAAGGGTACGGATTCGTGTTGTACAGGAAGAGACATGAGCTGTGCAGGAAGGGCCATAGAGGTGTGGAAGAAAGGCAGGGATTCGTGTTATGCAGGAAGAGACATGAGCTGTGCAGGAAGGGCCATAGAGGTGTGGAGGAAGGGCTCTTATACAGGGAGAGACATAGAGCTGTGCAGGAAAGGCCACAGAGGTGTGTAGGAAGAGCACGGATACAGGGAGTGACATAGAACTGTGCAGGAAGGGATAGAGTTGTGGAGGAAGGGTACGGATTCGTGTTATACAGGAAGAGACATGAGCTTTGCAGGTAGGGCCATAGAGGTGTGGACTATGGGCACGGATACAGGGAGTGACATAGAACTGTGCAGGAAGGGATAGAGTTGTGGAGGAAGGGTACGGATACGTGTTATACAGAAAGAGACCTAGAGCTATGCAGGAAAGGCCATAGAGGTGTGGAGGAATGGCACGGATACAGGGACAGACATAGAGCTCTGCATAATAGGATATTGAGGTGTGGAGGAAGGGTACGGATTCGTGTTGTACAGGAAGAGACATGAGCTGTGCAGGAAGGGCCATAGAGATGTGGAGGAAGGGCACGGATTCGTGTTATACAGGAAGAAACAAGAGCTTTGCAGGAAGGGCCATAAAGGTGTGGAGGAAGGGCACGGATACAGGGAGAGACATTTAGCTGTGCAGGAAGGGATATAGAGGTGTGGAGGAAGGGCACGCTTACAGAAAGAGACACAAGAGATGTGCAGGTAGGGTCATAGATGTGCGGAGGAAGGTCACGAATACAGAAAGAGACATAGAGCTGTGCAGGAAGGGATAGAGTTTTGGAGGAAGGGTACGGATACGTGTTATACAGAAAGAGACCTAGAGCTATGCAGGAAAGGCCATAGAGGTGTGGAGGAATGGCACGGATACAGGGACAGACATAGAGCTCTGCATAATAGGAAATAGAGGTGTGGAGGAAGGGATACGGATTCGTGTTGTGCAGGAAGAGACATGAGCTTTGCAAGTAGGGCCATAGAGGTGTGGAGGAAGGGCACGGATACAGAGAGAGACATAGAGGTGTAAAGGTAGGGCCATAGAGGTGCGGTGGAATGGCGCGAATTCGTGTTTTACGAATTCGTGTTTTACAGGAAGAGACATAGAGCTGTGCAAGAATGGCCATAGAGGTGTGCAGATGGTCACGGATTCACTAATCAGGTAGTACTTGTAGGACCGCTAAGCGCGAACATCGCCTAAACTTACAGAACCACCGTTACACTAATAAAGTAGTAGGCCTACTTGTAGGACCGCTAAGCGCGAACATCGCCTAAACTTACAGAACCACCGTTACACTAATAAAGTAGTACTTGTAATCCCGTTATGTGCCTTCAGTGCATAGATATTCAGAGCCACCGTCACACTAATTAAGTAGTAGGCCTACTTGTAGGACCGCTAAGCGCGAACATCGCCTAAACTTACAGAACCACCGTTACACTAATAAAGTAGTACTTGTAATCCCGTTATGTGCCTTCCGTGCATAGATATTCAGAGCCACCGTCACACTAATTAAGTAGTAGGCCTACTTGTAGGACCGCTAAGCGCGAACATCGCCTAAACTTACAGAACCACCGTTACACTAATAAAGTAGTACTTGTAATCCCGTTATGTGCCTTCAGTGCATAGACATTCAGAGCCACCGTCACACTAATTAAGTAGTAGGTCTACTTGTAGGACCGCTAAGCGCGAACATCGCCTAAACTTACAGAACCACCGTTACACTAATAAAGTAGTACTTGTAATCCCGTTATGTGCCTTCCGTGCATAGATATTCAGAGCCACCGTCACACTAATTAAGTAGTAGGTCTACTTGTAGGACCGCTAAGCGCGAACATCGCCTAAACTTACAGAACCACCGTTACACTAATAAAGTAGTACTTGTAATCCCGTTATGTGCCTTCCGTGCATAGATATTCAGAGCCACCGTCACACTAATTAAGTAGTAGGCCTACTTGTAGGACCGCTAAGCGCGAACATCGCCTAAACTTACAGAACCACCGTTACACTAATAAAGTAGTACTTGTAATCCCGTTATGTGCCTTCCGTGCATAGATATTCAGAGCCACCGTCACACTAATTAAGTAGTAGGCCTACTTGTAGGACCGCTAAGCGCGAACATCGCCTAAACTTACAGAACCACCGTTACACTAATGAGGTAGTACTTGTAATCACGTTATGTGCCTTCAGTGCATAGATATTCAGAGCCACCGTCACACTAATTAAGTAGTAGGCCTACTTGTAGGACCGCTAAGCGCGAACATCGCCTAAACTTACAGAACCACCGTTACACTAATAAAGTAGTACTTGTAATCCCGTTATGTGCCTTCAGTGCATAGACATTCAGAGCCACCGTCACACTAATTAAGTAGTAGGCCTACTTGTAGGACCGCTAAGCGCGAACATTGCCTAAACTTACAGAACCACCGTTACACTAATGAGGTAGTACTTGTAATCCCGTTATGTGCCTTCAGTGCATAGATATTCAGAGCCACCGTCACACTAATTAAGTAGTAGGCCTACTTGTAGGACCGCTAAGCGCGAACATTGCCTAAACTTACAGAACCACCGTTACACTAATGAGGTAGTACTTGTAATCCCGTTATGTGCCTTCAGTGCATAGATATTCAGAGCCACCGTCACACTAATTAAGTAGTAGGTCTACTTGTAGGACCGCTAAGCGCGAACATTGCCTAAACTTACAGAACCACCGTTACACTAATAAAGTAGTACTTGTAATCCCGTTATGTGCCTTCAGTGCATAGACATTCAGAGCCACCGTCACACTAATTAAGTAGTAGGTCTACTTGTAGGACCGCTAAGCGCGAACATTGCCTAAACTTACAGAACCACCGTTACACTAATCAGGTAGTACTTGTAATCCCGTTATGTGCCTTCAGTGCATAGATATTCAGAGCCACCGTCACACTAATTAAGTAGTAGGTCTACTTGTAGGACCGCTAAGCGCGAACATTGCCTAAACTTACAGAACCACCGTTACACTATTGAGGTAGTACTTGTAATCACGTTATGTGCCTTCAGTGCATAGACATTCAGAGCCACCGTCACACTAATTAAGTAGTAGGTCTACTTGTAGGACCGCTAAGCGCGAACATTGCCTAAACTTACAGAACCACCGTTACACTAATGAGGTAGTACTTGTAATCCCGTTATGTGCCTTCAGTGCATAGATATTCAGAGCCACCGTCACACTAATTAAGTAGTAGGTCTACTTGTAGAACCGCTAAGCGCGAACATTGCCTAAACTTACAGAACCACCGTTACACTATTGAGGTAGTACTTGTAATCACGTTATGTGCCTTCAGTGCATAGACATTCAGAGCCACCGTCACACTAATTAAGTAGTAGGTCTACTTGTAGGACCGCTAAGCGCGAACATTGCCTAAACTTCCAGAACCACCGTTACACTAATAAAGTAGTACTTGTAATCCCGTTATGTGCCTTCAGTGCATAGATATTCAGAGCCACCGTCACACTAATTAAGTAGTAGGTCTACTTGTAGGACCGCTAAGCGCGAACATTGCCTAAACTTACAGAACCACCGTTACACTAATGAGGTAGTACTTGTAATCCCGTTATGTGCCTTCAGTGCATAGATATTTAGAGCCACCGTCACACTAATTAAGTAGTAGGCCTACTTGTAGGACCGCTAAGCGCGAACATTGCCTAAACTTACAGAACCACCGTTACACTAATAAAGTAGTACTTGTAATCCCGTTATGTGCCTTCAGTGCATAGATATTCAGAGCCACCGTCACACTAATTAAGTAGTAGGTCTACTTGTAGGACCGCTAAGCGCGAACATTGCCTAAACTTACAGAACCACCGTTACACTAATGAGGTAGTACTTGTAATCCCGTTATGTGCCTTCAGTGCATAGATATTTAGAGCCACCGTCACACTAATTAAGTAGTAGGCCTACTTGTAGGACCGCTAAGCGCGAACATTGCCTAAACTTACAGAACCACCGTTACACTAATAAAGTAGTACTTGTAATCACGTTATGTGCCTTCAGTGCATAGATATTCAGAGCCACCGTCACACTAATTAAGTAGTAGGCCTACTTGTAGGACCGCTAAGCGCGAACATTGCCTAAACTTACAGAACTACCGTTACACTAATGAGGTAGTACTTGTAATCCCGTTATGTGCCTTCAGTGCATAGATATTCAGAGCCACCGTCACACTAATTAAGTAGTAGGTCTACTTGTAGAACCGCTAAGCGCGAACATTGCCTAAACTTACAGAACCACCGATACACTAATAAAGTAGTACTTGTAATCCCGTTATGTGCCTTCCGTGCATAGATATTCAGAGCCACCGTCACACTAATTAAGTAGTAGGTCTACTTGTAGGACCGCTAAGCGCGAACATCGCCTAAACTTACAGAACCACCGTTACACTAATAAAGTAGTACTTGTAATCCCGTTATGTGCCTTCCGTGCATAGATATTCAGAGCCACCGTCACACTAATTAAGTAGTAGGCCTACTTGTAGGACCGCTAAGCGCGAACATCGCCTAAACTTACAGAACCACCGTTACACTAATAAAGTAGTACTTGTAATCCCGTTATGTGCCTTCCGTGCATAGATATTCAGAGCCACCGTCACACTAATTAAGTAGTAGGCCTACTTGTAGGACCGCTAAGCGCGAACATCGCCTAAACTTACAGAACCACCGTTACACTAATGAGGTAGTACTTGTAATCACGTTATGTGCCTTCAGTGCATAGATATTCAGAGCCACCGTCACACTAATTAAGTAGTAGGCCTACTTGTAGGACCGCTAAGCGCGAACATCGCCTAAACTTACAGAACCACCGTTACACTAATAAAGTAGTACTTGTAATCCCGTTATGTGCCTTCAGTGCATAGATATTCAGAGCCACCGTCACACTAATTAAGTAGTAGGCCTACTTGTAGGACCGCTAAGCGCGAACATTGCCTAAACTTACAGAACCACCGTTACACTAATGAGGTAGTACTTGTAATCCCGTTATGTGCCTTCAGTGCATAGATATTCAGAGCCACCGTCACACTAATTAAGTAGTAGGCCTACTTGTAGGACCGCTAAGCGCGAACATTGCCTAAACTTACAGAACCACCGTTACACTAATGAGGTAGTACTTGTAATCCCGTTATGTGCCTTCAGTGCATAGATATTCAGAGCCACCGTCACACTAATTAAGTAGTAGGTCTACTTGTAGGACCGCTAAGCGCGAACATTGCCTAAACTTACAGAACCACCGTTACACTAATAAAGTAGTACTTGTAATCCCGTTATGTGCCTTCAGTGCATAGACATTCAGAGCCACCGTCACACTAATTAAGTAGTAGGTCTACTTGTAGGACCGCTAAGCGCGAACATTGCCTAAACTTACAGAACCACCGTTACACTAATCAGGTAGTACTTGTAATCCCGTTATGTGCCTTCAGTGCATAGATATTCAGAGCCACCGTCACACTAATTAAGTAGTAGGTCTACTTGTAGGACCGCTAAGCGCGAACATTGCCTAAACTTACAGAACCACCGTTACACTATTGAGGTAGTACTTGTAATCACGTTATGTGCCTTCAGTGCATAGACATTCAGAGCCACCGTCACACTAATTAAGTAGTAGGTCTACTTGTAGGACCGCTAAGCGCGAACATTGCCTAAACTTACAGAACCACCGTTACACTAATGAGGTAGTACTTGTAATCCCGTTATGTGCCTTCAGTGCATAGATATTCAGAGCCACCGTCACACTAATTAAGTAGTAGGTCTACTTGTAGAACCGCTAAGCGCGAACATTGCCTAAACTTACAGAACCACCGTTACACTATTGAGGTAGTACTTGTAATCACGTTATGTGCCTTCAGTGCATAGACATTCAGAGCCACCGTCACACTAATTAAGTAGTAGGTCTACTTGTAGGACCGCTAAGCGCGAACATTGCCTAAACTTCCAGAACCACCGTTACACTAATAAAGTAGTACTTGTAATCCCGTTATGTGCCTTCAGTGCATAGATATTCAGAGCCACCGTCACACTAATTAAGTAGTAGGTCTACTTGTAGGACCGCTAAGCGCGAACATTGCCTAAACTTACAGAACCACCGTTACACTAATGAGGTAGTACTTGTAATCCCGTTATGTGCCTTCAGTGCATAGATATTTAGAGCCACCGTCACACTAATTAAGTAGTAGGCCTACTTGTAGGACCGCTAAGCGCGAACATTGCCTAAACTTACAGAACCACCGTTACACTAATAAAGTAGTACTTGTAATCCCGTTATGTGCCTTCAGTGCATAGATATTCAGAGCCACCGTCACACTAATTAAGTAGTAGGTCTACTTGTAGGACCGCTAAGCGCGAACATTGCCTAAACTTACAGAACCACCGTTACACTAATGAGGTAGTACTTGTAATCCCGTTATGTGCCTTCAGTGCATAGATATTTAGAGCCACCGTCACACTAATTAAGTAGTAGGCCTACTTGTAGGACCGCTAAGCGCGAACATTGCCTAAACTTACAGAACCACCGTTACACTAATAAAGTAGTACTTGTAATCACGTTATGTGCCTTCAGTGCATAGATATTCAGAGCCACCGTCACACTAATTAAGTAGTAGGCCTACTTGTAGGACCGCTAAGCGCGAACATTGCCTAAACTTACAGAACTACCGTTACACTAATGAGGTAGTACTTGTAATCCCGTTATGTGCCTTCAGTGCATAGATATTCAGAGCCACCGTCACACTAATTAAGTAGTAGGTCTACTTGTAGAACCGCTAAGCGCGAACATTGCCTAAACTTACAGAACCACCGATACACTAATAAAGTAGTACTTGTAATCCCGTTATGTGCCTTCAGTGCATAGATATTCAGAGCCACCGTCACACTAATTAAGTAGTAGGTCTACTTGTAGAACCGCTAAGCGCGAACATTGCCTAAACTTACAGAACCACCGTTACACTAATAAAGTAGTACTTGTAATCCCGTTATGTGCCTTCAGTGCATAGATATTTAGAGCCACCGTCACACTAATTAAGTAGTAGGTCTACTTGTAGGACCGCTAAGCGCGAACATCGCCTAAACTTACAGAACCACCGTTACACTAATAAAGTAGTACTTGTAATCCCGTTATGTGCCTTCAGTGCATAGATATTCAGAGCCACCGTCACACTAATTAAGTAGTAGGCCTACTTGTAGGACCGCTAAGCGCGAACATTGCCTAAACTTACAGAACCACCGTTACACTAATCAGGTAGTACTTGTAATCCCGTTATGTGCCTTCAGTGCATAGATATTCAGAGCCACCGTCACACTAATTAAGTAGTAGGCCTACTTGTAGGACCGCTAAGCGCGAACATTGCCTAAACTTACAGAACTACCGTTACACTAATGAGGTAGTACTTGTAATCCCGTTATGTGCCTTCAGTGCATAGATATTCAGAGCCACCGTCACACTAATTAAGTAGTAGGTCTACTTGTAGAACCGCTAAGCGCGAACATTGCCTAAACTTACAGAACCACCGATACACTAATAAAGTAGTACTTGTAATCCCGTTATGTGCCTTCAGTGCATAGATATTTAGAGCCACCGTCACACTAATTAAGTAGTAGGTCTACTTGTAGAACCGCTAAGCGCGAACATTGCCTAAACTTACAGAACCACCGTTTCACTAATAAAGTAGTACTTGTAATCCCGTTATGTGCCTTCAGTGCATAGACATTCAGAGCCACCGTCACACTAATTAAGTAGTAGGTCTACTTGTAGAACCGCTAAGCGCGAACATTGCCTAAACTTCCAGAACCACCGTTACACTAATAAAGTAGTACTTGTAATCCCGTTATGTGCCTTCAGTGCATAGACATTCAGAGCCACCGTCACACTAATTAAGTAGTAGGTCTACTTGTAGAACCGCTAAGCGCGAACATTGCCTAAACTTCCAGAACCACCGTTACACTAATAAAGTAGTACTTGTAATCCCGTTATGTGCCTTCAGTGCATAGATATTCAGAGCCACCGTCACACTAATTAAGTAGTAGGTCTACTTGTAGAACCGCTAAGCGCGAACATTGCCTAAACTTACAGAACCACCGTTACACTAATAAAGTAGTACTTGTAATCCCGTTATGTGCCTTCAGTGCATAGATATTTAGAGCCACCGTCACACTAATTAAGTAGTAGGTCTACTTGTAGGACCGCTAAGCGCGAACATCGCCTACACTTACAGAACCACCGTTACACTAATAAAGTAGTACTTGTAATCCCGTTATGTGCCTTCAGTGCATAGATATTCAGAGCCACCGTCACACTAATTAAGTAGTAGGTCTACTTGTAGGACCGCTAAGCGCGAACATCGCCTAAACTTACAGAACCACCGTTACACTAATAAAGTAGTACTTGTAATCCCGTTATGTGCCTTCAGTGCATAGATATTCAGAGCCACCGTCACACTAATTAAGTAGTAGGTCTACTTGTAGGACCGCTAAGCGCGAACATCGCCTAAACTTACAGAACCACCGTTACACTAATAAAGTAGTACTTGTAATCCCGTTATGTGCCTTCAGTGCATAGATATTCAGAGCCACCGTCACACTAATTAAGTAGTAGGCCTACTTGTAGGACCGCTAAGCGCGAACATCGCCTAAACTTACAGAACCACCGTTACACTAATAAAGTAGTACTTGTAATCCCGTTATGTGCCTTCAGTGCATAGATATTTAGAGCCACCGTCACACTAATTAAGTAGTAGGTCTACTTGTAGGACCGCTAAGCGCGAACATTGCCTAAACTTACAGAACCACCGTTACACTAATAAAGTAGTACTTGTAATCCCGTTATGTGCCTTCAGTGCATAGATATTCAGAGCCACCGTCACACTAATTAAGTAGTAGGTCTACTTGTAGGACCGCTAAGCGCGAACATTGCCTAAACTTACAGAACCACCGTTACACTAATAAAGTAGTACTTGTAATCCCGTTATGTGCCTTCAGTGCATAGATATTCAGAGCCACCGTCACACTAATGCGCGAACATTGCCTAAACTTACAGAACCACCGATACACTAATAAAGTAGTACTTGTAATCCCGTTATGTGCCTTCAGTGCATAGACATTCAGAGCCACCGTCACACTAATTAAGTAGTAGGTCTACTTGTAGGACCGCTAAGCGCGAACATTGCCTAAACTTACAGAACCACCGTTACACTAATGAGGTAGTACTTGTAATCCCGTTATGTGCCTTCAGTGCATAGATATTCAGAGCCACCGTCACACTAATTAAGTAGTAGGCCTACTTGTAGGACCGCTAAGCGCGAACATTGCCTAAACTTACAGAACCACCGTTACACTAATAAGGTAGTACTTGTAATCCCGTTATGTGCCTTCAGTGCATAGATATTCAGAGCCACCGTCACACTAATTAAGTAGTAGGTCTACTTGTAGGACCGCTAAGCGCGAACATTGCCTAAACTTACAGAACCACCGTTACACTAATGAGGTAGTACTTGTAATCACGTTATGTGCCTTCAGTGCATAGATATTCAGAGCCACCGTCACACTAATTAAGTAGTAGGCCTACTTGTAGGACCGCTAAGCGCGAACATTGCCTAAACTTACAGAACCACCGTTACACTAATAAGGTAGTACTTGTAATCCCGTTATGTGCCTTCAGTGCATAGATATTCAGAGCCACCGTCACACTAATTAAGTAGTAGGCCTACTTGTAGGACCGCTAAGCGCGAACATTGCCTAAACTTACAGAACCACCGTTACACTAATGAGGTAGTACTTGTAATCCCGTTATGTGCCTTCAGTGCATAGATATTCAGAGCCACCGTCACACTAATTAAGTAGTAGGCCTACTTGTAGGACCGCTAAGCGCGAACATTGCCTAAACTTACAGAACCACCGTTACACTAATAAAGTAGTACTTGTAATCCCGTTATGTGCCTTCAGTGCATAGATATTCAGAGCCACCGTCACACTAATTAAGTAGTAGGCCTACTTGTAGGACCGCTAAGCGCGAACATTGCCTAAACTTACAGAACCACCGTTACACTAATGAGGTAGTACTTGTAATCCCGTTATGTGCCTTCAGTGCATAGATATTCAGAACCACCGTCACACTAATCAAGTAGTAGGCCTACTTGTAGGACCGCTAAGCGCGAACATTGCCTAAACTTACAGAACCACCGTCACACTAATCAAGTAGTAGGCCTACTTGTAGGACCGCTAAGCGCGAACAATGAATAAACTTACAGAACCACCGTCACACTAATCAAGTAGTAGGCCTACTTGTAGGACCGCTAAGCGCGAACAATGAATAAACGTACAGAACCACCGTCACACTAATCAAGTAGTACTTGTAGGGTTGCTAAGCGCGAACATTGCCTAAACTTACAGAACCACCGTTACACTAATGAGGTAGTACTTGTAATCCCGTTATGTGCCTTCAGTGCATAGATATTCAAAGCCACCGTCACACTAATTAAGTAGTAGGCCTACTTGTAGGACCGCTAAACGCGAACATTGCCTAAACTTACAGAACCACCGTTACACTAATAAAGTAGTACTTGTAATCCCGTTATGTGCCTTCAGTGCATAGATATTCATTGCCACCGTCACACTAATTAAGTAGTAGGTCTACTTGTAGGACCGCTAAGCGCGAACATTGCCTAAACTTACAGAACCACCGTTACACTAATGAGGTAGTACTTGTAATCCCGTTATGTGCCTTCAGTGCATAGATATTCAAAGCCACCGTCACACTAATTAAGTAGTAGGCCTACTTGTAGGACCGCTAAACGCGAACATTGCCTAAACTTACAGAACCACCGTTACACTAATAAAGTAGTACTTGTAATCCCGTTATGTGCCTTCAGTGCATAGATATTCAGAGCCACCGTCACACTAATTAAGTAGTAGGCCTACTTGTAGGACCGCTAAACGCGAACATTGCCTAAACTTACAGAACCACCGTTACACTAATCAGGTAGTACTTGTAATCCCGTTATGTGCCTTCAGTGCATAGATATTCAGAGCCACCGTCACACTAATTAAGTAGTAGGCCTACTTGTAGGACCGCTAAGCGCGAACATTGCCTAAACTTACAGAACCACCGTTACACTAATGAGGTAGTACTTGTAATCACGTTATGTGCCTTCAGTGCATAGATATTCAGAGCCACCGTCACACTAATTAAGTAGTAGGTCTACTTGTAGGACCGCTAAGCGCGAACATTGCCTAAACTTACAGAACCACCGTTACACTAATAAAGTAGTACTTGTAATCCCGTTATGTGCCTTCAGTGCATAGATATTTAGAGCCACCGTCACACTAATTAAGTAGTAGGCCTACTTGTAGGACCGCTAAGCGCGAACATTGCCTAAACTTACAGAACCACCGTTACACTAATCAGGTAGTACTTGTAATCACGTTATGTGCCTTCAGTGCATAGATATTCAGAGCCACCGTCACACTAATTAAGTAGTAGGTCTACTTGTAGGACCGCTAAGCGCGAACATTGCCTAAACTTACAGAACCACCGTTACACTAATAAAGTAGTACTTGTAATCCCGTTATGTGCCTTCAGTGCATAGATATTTAGAGCCACCGTCACACTAATTAAGTAGTAGGCCTACTTGTAGGACCGCTAAGCGCGAACATTGCCTAAACTTACAGAACCACCGTTACACTAATGAGGTAGTACTTGTAATCACGTTATGTGCCTTCAGTGCATAGATATTCAGAGCCACCGTCACACTAATTAAGTAGTAGGTCTACTTGTAGGACCGCTAAGCGCGAACATTGCCTAAACTTACAGAACCACCGTTACACTAATAAAGTAGTACTTGTAATCCCGTTATGTGCTTTCAGTGCATAGATATTTAGAGCCACCGTCACACTAATTAAGTAGTAGGCCTACTTGTAGGACCGCTAAACGCGAACATTGCCTAAACTTACAGAACCACCGTTACACTAATCAGGTAGTACTTGTAATCCCGTTATGTGCCTTCAGTGCATAGATATTCAGAGCCACCGTCACACTAATTAAGTAGTAGGCCTACTTGTAGGACCGCTAAGCGCGAACATTGCCTAAACTTACAGAACCACCGTTACACTAATGAGGTAGTACTTGTAATCACGTTATGTGCCTTCAGTGCATAGATATTCAGAGCCACCGTCACACTAATTAAGTAGTAGGTCTACTTGTAGGACCGCTAAGCGCGAACATCGCCTAAACTTACAGAACCACCGTTACACTAATAAAGTAGTACTTGTAATCCCGTTATGTGCCTTCAGTGCATAGATATTCAGAACCACCGTCACACTAATCAAGTAGTAGGCCTACTTGTAGGACCGCTAAGCGCGAACATTGCCTAAACTTACAGAACCACCGTCACACTAATCAAGTAGTAGGCCTACTTGTAGGACCGCTAAGCGCGAACAATGAATAAACTTACAGAACCACCGTCACACTAATCAAGTAGTAGGCCTACTTGTAGGACCGCTAAGCGCGAACAATGAATAAACGTACAGAACCACCGTCACACTAATCAAGTAGTACTTGTAGGGTTGCTAAGCGCGAACATTGCCTAAACTTACAGAACCACCGTTACACTAATGAGGTAGTACTTGTAATCCCGTTATGTGCCTTCAGTGCATAGATATTCAAAGCCACCGTCACACTAATTAAGTAGTAGGCCTACTTGTAGGACCGCTAAACGCGAACATTGCCTAAACTTACAGAACCACCGTTACACTAATAAAGTAGTACTTGTAATCCCGTTATGTGCCTTCAGTGCATAGATATTCAAAGCCACCGTCACACTAATTAAGTAGTAGGTCTACTTGTAGGACCGCTAAGCGCGAACATTGCCTAAACTTACAGAACCACCGTTACACTAATGAGGTAGTACTTGTAATCCCGTTATGTGCCTTCAGTGCATAGATATTCAAAGCCACCGTCACACTAATTAAGTAGTAGGCCTACTTGTAGGACCGCTAAACGCGAACATTGCCTAAACTTACAGAACCACCGTTACACTAATAAAGTAGTACTTGTAATCCCGTTATGTGCCTTCAGTGCATAGATATTCAGAGCCACCGTCACACTAATTAAGTAGTAGGCCTACTTGTAGGACCGCTAAACGCGAACATTGCCTAAACTTACAGAACCACCGTTACACTAATCAGGTAGTACTTGTAATCCCGTTATGTGCCTTCAGTGCATAGATATTCAGAGCCACCGTCACACTAATTAAGTAGTAGGCCTACTTGTAGGACCGCTAAGCGCGAACATTGCCTAAACTTACAGAACCACCGTTACACTAATGAGGTAGTACTTGTAATCACGTTATGTGCCTTCAGTGCATAGATATTCAGAGCCACCGTCACACTAATTAAGTAGTAGGTCTACTTGTAGGACCGCTAAGCGCGAACATTGCCTAAACTTACAGAACCACCGTTACACTAATAAAGTAGTACTTGTAATCCCGTTATGTGCCTTCAGTGCATAGATATTTAGAGCCACCGTCACACTAATTAAGTAGTAGGCCTACTTGTAGGACCGCTAAGCGCGAACATTGCCTAAACTTACAGAACCACCGTTACACTAATCAGGTAGTACTTGTAATCACGTTATGTGCCTTCAGTGCATAGATATTCAGAGCCACCGTCACACTAATTAAGTAGTAGGTCTACTTGTAGGACCGCTAAGCGCGAACATTGCCTAAACTTACAGAACCACCGTTACACTAATAAAGTAGTACTTGTAATCCCGTTATGTGCCTTCAGTGCATAGATATTTAGAGCCACCGTCACACTAATTAAGTAGTAGGCCTACTTGTAGGACCGCTAAGCGCGAACATTGCCTAAACTTACAGAACCACCGTTACACTAATGAGGTAGTACTTGTAATCACGTTATGTGCCTTCAGTGCATAGATATTCAGAGCCACCGTCACACTAATTAAGTAGTAGGTCTACTTGTAGGACCGCTAAGCGCGAACATTGCCTAAACTTACAGAACCACCGTTACACTAATAAAGTAGTACTTGTAATCCCGTTATGTGCCTTCAGTGCATAGATATTTAGAGCCACCGTCACACTAATTAAGTAGTAGGCCTACTTGTAGGACCGCTAAACGCGAACATTGCCTAAACTTACAGAACCACCGTTACACTAATCAGGTAGTACTTGTAATCCCGTTATGTGCCTTCAGTGCATAGATATTCAGAGCCACCGTCACACTAATTAAGTAGTAGGCCTACTTGTAGGACCGCTAAGCGCGAACATTGCCTAAACTTACAGAACCACCGTTACACTAATGAGGTAGTACTTGTAATCACGTTATGTGCCTTCAGTGCATAGATATTCAGAGCCACCGTCACACTAATTAAGTAGTAGGTCTACTTGTAGGACCGCTAAGCGCGAACATCGCCTAAACTTACAGAACCACCGTTACACTAATAAAGTAGTACTTGTAATCCCGTTATGTGCCTTCAGTGCATAGATATTTAGAGCCACCGTCACACTAATTAAGTAGTAGGCCTACTTGTAGGACCGCTAAGCGCGAACATCGCCTAAACTTACAGAACCACCGTTACACTAATAAAGTAGTACTTGTAATCCCGTTATGTGCCTTCAGTGCATAGATATTCAGAGCCACCGTCACACTAATTAAGTAGTAGGTCTACTTGTAGGACCGCTAAGCGCGAACATTGCCTAAACTTACAGAACCACCGTTACACTAATGAGGTAGTACTTGTAATCCCGTTATGTGCCTTCAGTGCATAGATATTCAGAACCACCGTCACACTAATCAAGTAGTAGGCCTACTTGTAGGACCGCTAAGCGCGAACATTGCCTAAACTTACAGAACCACCGTCACACTAATCAAGTAGTAGGCCTACTTGTAGGACCGCTAAGCGCGAACATTGCCTAAACTTACAGAACCACCGTCACACTAATCAAGTAGTACTTGTAGGACTGCTAAGCGCGAACATTGCCTAAACTTACAGAACCACCGTCACACTAATCAAGTAGTAGGCCTACTTGTAGGACCGCTAAGCACGAACAATGAATAAACTTACAGAACCACCGTCACACTAATCAAGTAGTAGGCCTACTTGTAGGACCGCTAAGCACGAACAATGAATAAACTTACAGAACCACCCTCACACTAATCAAGTAGTAGGCCTACTTGTAGGACCGCTAAGTGCGAACAATGAATAAACTTACAGAACCACCGTCACACTAATCAAGTAGTAGGCCTACTTGTAGGACCGCTAAGCGCGAACAATGAATAAACTTACAGAACCACCGTCACACTAATCAAGTAGTAGGCCTACTTGTAGGACCGCTAAGCGCGAACAATGAATAAACTTACAGAACCACCGTCACACTAATCAAGTAGTAGGCCTACTTGTAGGACCGCTAAGCGCGAACAATGAATAAACTTACAGAACCACCGTCACACTAGTCAAGTAGTACTTGTAGGGTCGCTAAGCGCGAACATTGCCTAAACTTACAGAACCACCGTCACACTAATCAAGTAGTAGGCCTACTTGTAGGACCGCTAAGCGCGAACAATGAATAAACTTACAGAACCACCGTCACACTAGTCAAGTAGTACTTGTAGGGTCGCTAAGCGCGAACATTGCCTAAACTTACAGAACCACCGTCACACTAATCAAGTAGTAGGCCTACTTGTAGGACCGCTAAGCGCGAACAATGAATAAACTTACAGAACCACCGTCACACTAGTCAAGTAGTACTTGTAGGGTCGCTAAGCGCGAACATTGCCTAAACTTACAGAACCACCGTCACACTAATCAAGTAGTAGGCCTACTTGTAGGACCGCTAAGCACGAACAATGAATAAACTTACAGAACCACCGTCACACTAATCAAGTAGTAGGCCTACTTGTAGAACCGCTAAGCACGAACAATGAATAAACTTACAGAACCACCGTCACACTAATCAAGTAGTAGGCCTACTTGTAGGACCGCTAAGCACGAACAATGAATAAACTTACAGAACCACCGTCACACTAGTCAAGTAGTACTTGTAGGACCGCTAAGCGCGAACATTGCCTAAACTTACAGAACCACCGTCACACTAATCAAGTAGTAGGCCTACTTGTAGGACCGCTAAGCACGAACAATGAATAAACTTACAGAACCACCGTCGCACTAATCAAGTAGTAGGCCTACTTGTAGGACCGCTAAGCACGAACAATGAATAAACTTACAGAACCACCGTCAAACTAATCAAGTAGTAGGCCTACTTGTAGGACCGCTAAGCGCGAACAATGAATAAACTTACAGAACCACCGTCACACTAATCAAGTAGTAGGCCTACTTGTAGGACCGCTAAGCGCGAACAATGAATAAACTTACAGAACTACCGTCACACTAGTCAAGTAGTAGGCCTACTTGTAGGACCGCTAAGCGCGAACAATGAATAAACTTACAGAACCACCGTCACACTAATCAAGTAGTAGGCCTACTTGTAGGACCGCTAAGCGCGAACAATGAACAAACTTACAGAACCACCGTCACACTAATCAAGTAGTAGGCCTACTTGTAGGACCGCTAAGCGCGAACAATGAATAAACTTACAGAACCACCGTCACACTAATCAAGTAGTAGGCCTACTTGTAGGACCGCTAAGCGCGAACAATGAATAAACTTACAGAACCACCGTCACACTAATCAAGTAGTATTCCTACTTGTAGGACCGCTAAGCGCGAACATTGCCTAAACTTACAGAACCACCGTCACACTAATCAAGTAGTACTTGTAGGACCGATAAGCGCGAACATTGCCTAAAGTTACAGAACCACCGTCACACTAATCAAGTAGTAGGCCTACTTGTAGGGCCGCTAAGCGCGAACATTGCCTAAACTTACAGAACCACCGTCACACTAATCAAGTAGTACTTGTAGGACCGCTAAGCGCGAACAATGAATAAACTTACAGAACCACCGTCACACTAATCAAGTAGTACTTGTAGGACCGCTAAGCGCGAACATTGCCTAAACTTACAGAACCACCGTCACACTAATCAAGTAGTACTTGTAGGACTGCTAAGCGCGAACATTGCCTAAACTTACAGAACCACCGTCACACTAATCAAGTAGTAGGCCTACTTGTAGGGCCGCTAAGCGCGAAGAATGAATAAACTTACAGAACCACCGTCACACTAATCAAGTAGTACTTGTAGGACCGCTAAGCGCGAACATTTCTAAACTTACAGAACCACCGTCACACTAATCAAGTAGTAGGCCTACTTGTAGGACCGCTAAGCACGAACAATGAATAAACTTAGAGAACCACCGTCACACTAATCAAGTAGTAGGCCTACTTGTAGGACCGCTAAGCGCGAACAATGAATAAACTTACAGAACCACCGTCACACTAATCAAGTAGTAGGCCTACTTGTAGGACCGCTAAGCACGAACAATGAATAAACTTAGAGAACCACCGTCACACTAATCAAGTAGTAGGCCTACTTGTAGGACCGCTAAGCGCGAACAATGAATAAACTTACAGAACCACCGTCACACTAATCAAGTAGTACTTGTAGGACCGCTAAGCGCGAACATTGCCTAAACTTACAGAACCACCGTCACACTAATCAAGTAGTAGGCCTACTTGTAGGACCGCTAAGCGCGAACAATGAATAAACTTACAGAACCACCGTCACACTAATCAAGTAGTACTTGTAGGACCGCTAAGCGCGAACATTGCCTAAACTTACAGAACCACCGTCACACTAATCAAGTAGTAGGCCTACTTGTAGGACTGCTAAGCGCGAACATTGCCTAAACTTACAGAACCACCGTCACACTAATCAAGTAGTAGGCCTACTTGTAGGGCCGCTAAGCGCGAACAATGAATAAACTTACAGAACCACCGTCACACTAATCAAGTAGTACTTGTAGGACCGCTAAGCGCGAACATTTCTAAACTTACAGAACCACCGTCACACTAATCAAGTAGTAGGCCTACTTGTAGGACCGCTAAGCACGAACAATGAATAAACTTAGAGAACCACCGTCACACTAATCAAGTAGTAGGCCTACTTGTAGGACCGCTAAGCGCGAACAATGAATAAACTTACAGAACCACCGTCACACTAATCAAGTAGTAGGCCTACTTGTAGGACCGCTAAGCGCGAACAATGAATAAACTTACAGAACCACCGTCACACTAATCAAGTAGTACTTGTAGGACCGCTAAGCGCTTACATTGCCTAAACTTACAGAACCACCGTCACACTAATCAAGTAGTAGGCCTACTTGTAGGGCCGCTAAGCGCGAACAATGAATAAACTTACAGAACCACCGTCACACTAATCAAGTAGTACTTGTAGGACCGCTAAGCGCGAACAATGAATAAACTTACAGAACCACCGTCACACTAATCAAGTAGTAGGCCTACTTGTAGGACCGCTAAGCGCGAACAATGAATAAACTTACAGAACCACCGTCACACTAATCAAGTAGTAGGCCTACTTGTAGGACCGCTAAGCGCGAACAATGAATAAACTTACAGAACCACCGTCACACTAATCAAGTAGTAGGCCTACTTGTAGGACCGCTAAGCGCGAACAATGAATAAACTTACAGAACCACCGTCACACTAATTAAGTAGTAGGCCTACTTGTAGGGTCGCTAAGCGCGAACATTGCCTAAACTTACAGAACCACCGTCACACTAATCAAGTAGTACTTGTAGGGCCGCTAAGCGCGAACATTGCCTAAACTTACAGAACCACCGTCACACTAATGAGGTAGTACTTGTAGGGCCGCTAAGCGCGAACATTGCCTAAACTTACAGAACCACCGTCACACTAATCAAGTAGTAGGCCTACTTGTAGGACCGCTAAGCGCGAACAATGAATAAACTTACAGAACCACCGTCACACTAATCAAGTAGTAGGCCTACTTGTAGGACCGCTAAGCGCGAACAATGAATAAACTTACAGAACCACCGTCACACTAATCAAGTAGTAGGCCTACTTGTAGGACCGCTAAGCGCGAACAATGAATAAACTTACAGAACCACCGTCACACTAATTTAGTAGTAGGCCTACTTGTAGGACCGCTAAGCGCGAACAATGAATAAACTTACAGAACCACCGTCACACTAATCAAGTAGTAGGCCTACTTGTAGGACCGCTAAGCGCGAACAATGAATAAACTTACAGAACCACCGTCACACTAATCAAGTAGTAGGCCTACTTGTAGGACCGCTAAGCTCGAACAATGAATAAACTTACAGAACCACCGTCACACTAATCAAGTAGTAGGCCTACTTGTAGGACCGCTAAGCGCGAACAATGAATAAACTTACAGAACCACCGTCACACTAATCAAGTAGTAGGCCTACTTGTAGGACCGCTAAGCGCGAATAATGAATAAACTTAAAGAACCACCGTCACACTAATCAAGTAGTAGGCCTACTTGTAGGACCGCTAAGCGCGAACAATGAATAAACTTACAGAACCACCGTCACACTAATCAAGTAGTAGGCCTACTTGTAGGACCGCTAAGCGCGAACAATGAATAAACTTACAGAACCACCGTCACACTAATCAAGTAGTAGGCCTACTTGTAGGGTCGCTAAGCGCGAACATTGCCTAAACTTACAGAATCACCGTCACACTAATCAAGTAGTACTTGTAGGGTCGCTAAGCGCGAACATTGCCTAAACTTACAGAACCACCGTCACACTAATGAGGTAGTACTTGTAGGGTCGCTAAGCGCGAACATTGCCTAAACTTACAGAACCACCGTCACACTAATGAGGTAGTACTTGTAGGGTTGCTAAGCGCGAACATTGCCTAGACTTACAGAACCACGGTCACACTAATGAGGTAGTACTTGTAGGGTCGCTAAGCGCGAACATTGACTAGACTTACAGAACCACGGTCACACTAATGAGGTAGTACTTGTAGGGTCGCTAAGCGCGAACATTGCCTAGACTTACAGAACCACGGTCACACTAATGAGGTAGTACTTGTAGGGCCGCTAAGCGCGAACATTGCCTAAACTTACAGAACCACGGTCACACTAATGAGGTAGTACTTGTAGGGCCGCTAAGCGAGAACATTGCCTAAACTTACAGAACCACCGTCACACTAATGAGGTAGTACTCGTAGGGGCGCTAAGCGCGAACATTGCCTAAACTTACAGAACCACCGTCACACTAATGAGGTAGTACTTGTAGGGCCGCTAAGCGCGAACATTGCCTAAACTTACAGAACCCCCGTCACACTAATGAGGTAGTACTTGTAGGGTCGCTAAGCGCGAACATTGCCTAAACTTACAGAACCACGGTCACACTAATGAGGTAGTACTTGTAGGGCCGCTAAGCGCGAACATTGCCTAAACTTACAGAACCACCGTCACACTAATGAGGTAGTACTTGTAGGGCCGCTAAGCGCGAACATTGCCTAAACTTACAGAACCACGGTCACACTAATGAGGTAGTACTTGTAGGGCCGCTAAGCGCGAACATTGCCTAAACTTACAGAACCACGGTCACACTAATGAGGTAGTACTTGTAGGGCCGCTAAGCGCGAACATTGCCTAAACTTACAGAACCACCGTCACACTAATGAGGTAGTACTTGTAGGGTCTCTAAGCGCGAACATTGCCTAAACTTACAGAACCACGGTCACACTAATGAGGTAGTACTTGTAGGGCCGCTAAGCGCGAACATTACCTAAACTTACAGAACCACGGTCACACTAATGAGGTAGTACTTGTAGGGCCGCTAAGCACGAACATTGCCTAAACTTACAGAACCACGGTCACACTAATGAGGTAGTACTTGTAGGGCCGCTAAGCGCGAACATTGCCTAAACTTACAGAACCACGGTCACACTAATGAGGTAGTACTTGTAGGGCCGCTAAGCGCGAACATTGCCTAAACTTACAGAACCACGGTCACACTAATGAGGTAGTACTTGTAGGGTCGCTAAGCGCGAACATTGCCTAAACTTACAGAACCACGGTCACACTAATGAGGTAGTACTTGTAGGGCCGCTAAGCGCGAACATTGCCTAAACTTACAGAACCACCGTCACACTAATGAGGTAGTAATTGTAGGGCCGCTAAGCGCGAACATTGCCTAAACTTACAGAACCCCCGTCACACTAATGAGGTAGTACTTGTAGGGTCGCTAAGCGCGAACATTGCCTAAACTTACAGAACCACGGTCACACCAATGAGGTAGTACTTGTAGGGCCGCTAAGCGCGAACATTGCCTAAACTTACAGAACCACCGTCACACTAATGAGGTAGTACTTGTAGGGCCGCTAAGCGCGAACATTGCCTAAACTTACAGAACCACCGTCACACTAATGAGGTAGTACTTGTAGGGTCGCTAAGCGCGAACAGTGCCTAAACTTACAGAACCACCGTCACACTAATGAGGTAGTACTTGTAGGACCGCTAAGCGCGAACATTGCCTAAACTTACAGAACCACGGTCACACTAATGAGGTAGTACTTGTAGGGCCGCTAAGCGCGAACATTGCCTAAACTTACAGAACCACGGTCACACTAATGAGGTAGTACTTGTAGGGCCGCTAAGCGCGAACATTGCCTAAACTTACAGAACCACCGTCACACTAATGAGGTAGTACTTGTAGGGTCGCTAAGCGCGAACATTGCCTAAACTTACAGAACCACGGTCACACTAATGAGGTAGTACTTGTAGGGCCGCTAAGCGCGAACATTGCCTAAACTTACAGAACCACGGTCACACTAATGAGGTAGTACTTGTAGGGCCGCTAAGCGAGAACATTGCCTAGACTTACAGAACCACCGTCACACTAATGAGGTAGTACTTGTAGGGCCGCTAAGCGCGAACATTGCCTAAACTTACAGAACCACCGTCACACTAATGAGGTAGTACTTGTAGGGCCGCTAAGCGCGAACATTGCCTAAACTTACAGAACCCCCGTCACACTAATGAGGTAGTACTTGTAGGGTCGCTAAGCGCGAACATTGCCTAAACTTACAGAACCCCCGTCACACTAATGAGGTAGTACTTGTAGGGCCGCTAAGCGCGAACATTGCCTAAACTTACAGAACCCCCGTCACACTAATGAGGTAGTACTTGTAGGGCCGCTAAGCGCGAACATTGCCTAAACTTACAGAAACACGGTCACAGTAATGAGGTAGTACTTGTAGGGCCGCTAAGCGCGAACATTGCCTAAACTTACAGAACCCCCGTCACACTAATGAGGTAGTACTTGTAGGGTCGCTAAGCGCGAACATTGCCTAAACTTACAGAACCCCCGTCACACTAATGAGGTAGTACTTGTAGGGCCGCTAAGCGCGAACATTGCCTAAACTTACAGAACCCCCGTCACACTAATGAGGTAGTACTTGTAGGGCCGCTAAGCGCGAACATTGCCTAAACTTACAGAACCCCCGTCACACTAATGAGGTAGTACTTGTAGGGCCGCTAAGCGCGAACATTGCCTAAACTTACAGAACCCCCGTCACACTAATGAGGTAGTACTTGTAGGGCCGCTAAGCGCGAACATTGCCTAAACTTACAGAACCCCCGTCACACTAATGAGGTAGTACTTGTAGGGCCGCTAAGCGCGAACATTGCCTAAACTTACAGAACCCCCGTCACACTAATGAGGTAGTACTTGTAGGGCCGCTAAGCGCGAACATTGCCTAAACTTACAGAACCCCCGTCACACTAATGAGGTAGTACTTGTAGGGCCGCTAAGCGCGAACATTGCCTAAACTTACAGAACCCCCGTCACACTAATGAGGTAGTACTTGTAGGGCCGCTAAGCGCGAACATTGCCTAAACTTACAGAACCCCCGTCACACTAATGAGGTAGTACTTGTAGGGCCGCTAAGCGCGAACATTGCCTAAACTTACAGAACCCCCGTCACACTAATGAGGTAGTACTTGTAGGGCCGCTAAGCACGAACAGTACCTACGTAGACTTACAGCAGGTCTCTCCCACTAATCCTTTAGCAGTTGTAGGGCCGCAAAGCGCGAATCGTGGTTAGGCTTACAGAATTACCGTCACGCAAAACGCTCGAAATTGGAGTGTTGGAGGCTACAAAACAAAAATCTCTAATTGCTATTGAAGTTGATAAATGTGTTCGCGTCGTAGAGGTTACATTAGTATTGTGTTCTGCGAGATGTTCGAGGGGGGACTAAACCAAGTCGAGATATCGATGTCAAGCTCCAGCGCTTTGCTACTTGTCAAATAAACGATAGTACAAACAGCTGATGTTACTTCCTGCTGACGTTGTTAAGCTCTGCTCCACCTTTGGGCGTTGAAATTCCATTTCGGTAAAAATCGCTTAAATTTGTCGGAATTTAATATTATATAATGGTTGACTGTGTGTAACTGTGAGACTTGTACAGCTCTGAGGACGCGTTATGACCATTTCAAAGGAGTCACGCAAACGATGCACTAAAGTCGTCAGTCAGAGAATCCGTTAAGAAATGAGTTGCGATAGTGTTTAGTAATGGAACCGATATATTTACGGGTGTGTAACGTACGGAACCAGTTACTTGGACTAGGAACAGCTCATTAGAGTTAATTATCAGAGAACATTATTCATTAATTAGACGCGTAATGTTGCTTTAATATCACGGGAACCTTGTCAGTCGTAAACTCAACTCGGCTTACTACTGGCAAGGCTTTGCATATTCAAATTTATGTTTTAGTGAATTACCTCACTGTGCGCCCCGTTGCACTCTACGGGCGTGCGCGTGTCTATCTTTGCTGGATGTAAGGATTGAGATGGGGCGGCAGAAATAAAGTTGCCAGAATGTTAGCCTGGTAGAGTTTATAGGGTTGATCATGACAACATGGCACACGAAGAAGGATAATGGTGGAAGAAGAACGCTACTGGTGCTGGGACAACCCCCAAGAGAGGACAACATGGCACACGAAGAAGGATAATGGTGGAAGAAGAACGCTACTGGTGCTGGGACAACCCCCAAGAGAGGACAACATGGCACACGAAGAAGGATAATGGTGGAAGATGAACGCTACTGGTGCTGGGACAACCCCCAAGAGAGGACAACATGGCACACGAAGAAGGATAATGGTGGAAGATGAACGCTACTGGTGCTGGGACAACCCCCAAGAGAGGACAACATGGCACACGAAGAAGGATAATGGTGGAAGAAGAACGCTACTGGTGCTGGGACAACCCCCAAGAGAGGACAACATGGCACACGAAGAAGGATAATGGTGGAAGAAGAACGCTACTGGTGCTGGGACAACCCCCAAGAGAGGACAACATGGCACACGAAGAAGGATAATGGTGGAAGATGAACGCTACTGGTGCTGGGACAACCCCCAAGAGAGGACAACATGGCACACGAAGAAGGATAATGGTGGAAGAAGAACGCTACTGGTGCTGGGACAACCCCCAAGAGAGGACAACATGGCACACGAAGAAGGATAATGGTGGAAGAAGAACGCTACTGGTGCTGGGACAACCCCCAAGAGAGGACAACATGGCACACGAAGAAGGATAATGGTGGAAGAAGAACGCTACTGGTGCTGGGACAACCCCCAAGAGAGGACAACATGGCACACGAAGAAGGATAATGGTGGAAGATGAACGCTACTGGTGCTGGGACAACCCCCAAGAGAGGACAACATGGCACACGAAGAAGGATAATGGTGGAAGAAGAACGCTACTGGTGCTGGGACAACCCCCAAGAGAGGACAACATGGCACACGAAGAAGGATAATGGTGGAAGATGAACGCTACTGGTGCTGGGACAACCCCCAAGAGAGGACAACATGGCACACGAAGAAGGATAATGGTGGAAGATGAACGCTACTGGTGCTGGGACAACCCCCAAGAGAGGACAACATGGCACACGAAGAAGGATAATGGTGGAAGAAGAACGCTACTGGTGCTGGGACAACCCCCAAGAGAGGACAACATGGCACACGAAGAAGGATAATGGTGGAAGATGAACGCTACTGGTGCTGGGACAACCCCCAAGAGAGGACAACATGGCACACGAAGAAGGATAATGGTGGAAGAAGAACGCTACTGGTGCTGGGACAACCCCCAAGAGAGGACAACATGGCACACGAAGAAGGATAATGGTGGAAGAAGAACGCTACTGGTGCTGGGACAACCCCCAAGAGAGGACAACATGGCACACGAAGAAGGATAATGGTGGAAGAAGAACGCTACTGGTGCTGGGACAACCCCCAAGAGAGGACAACATGGCACACGAAGAAGGATAATGGTGGAAGAAGAACGCTACTGGTGCTGGGACAACCCCCAAGAGAGGACAACATGGCACACGAAGAAGGATAATGGTGGAAGAAGAACGCTACTGGTGCTGGGACAACCCCCAAGAGAGGACAACATGGCACACGAAGAAGGATAATGGTGGAAGAAGAACGCTACTGGTGCTGGGACAACCCCCAAGAGAGGACAACATGGCACACGAAGAAGGATAATGGTGGAAGAAGAACGCTACTGGTGCTGGGACAACCCCCAAGAGAGGACAACATGGCACACGAAGAAGGATAATGGTGGAAGATGAACGCTACTGGTGCTGGGACAACCCCCAAGAGAGGACAACATGGCACACGAAGAAGGATAATGGTGGAAGAAGAACGCTACTGGTGCTGGGACAACCCCCAAGAGAGGACAACATGGCACACGAAGAAGGATAATGGTGGAAGAAGAACGCTACTGGTGCTGGGACAACCCCCAAGAGAGGACAACATGGCACACGAAGAAGGATAATGGTGGAAGAAGAACGCTACTGGTGCTGGGACAACCCCCAAGAGAGGACAACATGGCACACGAAGAAGGATAATGGTGGAAGAAGAACGCTACTGGTGCTGGGACAACCCCCAAGAGAGGACAACATGGCACACGAAGAAGGATAATGGTGGAAGATGAACGCTACTGGTGCTGGGACAACCCCCAAGAGAGGACAACATGGCACACGAAGAAGGATAATGGTGGAAGAAGAACGCTACTGGTGCTGGGACAACCCCCAAGAGAGGACAACATGGCACACGAAGAAGGATAATGGTGGAAGAAGAACGCTACTGGTGCTGGGACAACCCCCAAGAGAGGACAACATGGCACACGAAGAAGGATAATGGTGGAAGAAGAACGCTACTGGTGCTGGGACAACCCCCAAGAGAGGACAACATGGCACACGAAGAAGGATAATGGTGGAAGAAGAACGCTACTGGTGCTGGGACAACCCCCAAGAGAGGACAACATGGCACACGAAGAAGGATAATGGTGGAAGATGAACGCTACTGGTGCTGGGACAACCCCCAAGAGAGGACAACATGGCACACGAAGAAGGATAATGGTGGAAGATGAACGCTACTGGTGCTGGGACAACCCCCAAGAGAGGACAACATGGCACACGAAGAAGGATAATGGTGGAAGATGAACGCTACTGGTGCTGGGACAACCCCCAAGAGAGGACAACATGGCACACGAAGAAGGATAATGGTGGAAGAAGAACGCTACTGGTGCTGGGACAACCCCCAAGAGAGGACAACATGGCACACGAAGAAGGATAATGGTGGAAGAAGAACGCTACTGGTGCTGGGACAACCCCCAAGAGAGGACAACATGGCACACGAAGAAGGATAATGGTGGAAGAAGAACGCTACTGGTGCTGGGACAACCCCCAAGAGAGGACAACATGGCACACGAAGAAGGATAATGGTGGAAGAAGAACGCTACTGGTGCTGGGACAACCCCCAAGAGAGGACAACATGGCACACGAAGAAGGATAATGGTGGAAGAAGAACGCTACTGGTGCTGGGACAACCCCCAAGAGAGGACAACATGGCACACGAAGAAGGATAATGGTGGAAGAAGAACGCTACTGGTGCTGGGACAACCCCCAAGAGAGGACAACATGGCACACGAAGAAGGATAATGGTGGAAGAAGAACGCTACTGGTGCTGGGACAACCCCCAAGAGAGGACAACATGGCACACGAAGAAGGATAATGGTGGAAGAAGAACGCTACTGGTGCTGGGACAACCCCCAAGAGAGGACAACATGGCACACGAAGAAGGATAATGGTGGAAGAAGAACGCTACTGGTGCTGGGACAACCCCCAAGAGAGGACAACATGGCACACGAAGAAGGATAATGGTGGAAGAAGAACGCTACTGGTGCTGGGACAACCCCCAAGAGAGGACAACATGGCACACGAAGAAGGATAATGGTGGAAGAAGAACGCTACTGGTGCTGGGACAACCCCCAAGAGAGGACAACATGGCACACGAAGAAGGATAATGGTGGAAGAAGAACGCTACTGGTGCTGGGACAACCCCCAAGAGAGGACAACATGGCACACGAAGAAGGATAATGGTGGAAGAAGAACGCTACTGGTGCTGGGACAACCCCCAAGAGAGGACAACATGGCACACGAAGAAGGATAATGGTGGAAGAAGAACGCTACTGGTGCTGGGACAACCCCCAAGAGAGGACAACATGGCACACGAAGAAGGATAATGGTGGAAGAAGAACGCTACTGGTGCTGGGACAACCCCCAAGAGAGGACAACATGGCACACGAAGAAGGATAATGGTGGAAGAAGAACGCTACTGGTGCTGGGACAACCCCCAAGAGAGGACAACATGGCACACGAAGAAGGATAATGGTGGAAGATGAACGCTACTGGTGCTGGGACAACCCCCAAGAGAGGACAACATGGCACACGAAGAAGGATAATGGTGGAAGAAGAACGCTACTGGTGCTGGGACAACCCCCAAGAGAGGACAACATGGCACACGAAGAAGGATAATGGTGGAAGAAGAACGCTACTGGTGCTGGGACAACCCCCAAGAGAGGACAACATGGCACACGAAGAAGGATAATGGTGGAAGAAGAACGCTACTGGTGCTGGGACAACCCCCAAGAGAGGACAACATGGCACACGAAGAAGGATAATGGTGGAAGAAGAACGCTACTGGTGCTGGGACAACCCCCAAGAGAGGACAACATGGCACACGAAGAAGGATAATGGTGGAAGAAGAACGCTACTGGTGCTGGGACAACCCCCAAGAGAGGACAACATGGCACACGAAGAAGGATAATGGTGGAAGAAGAACGCTACTGGTGCTGGGACAACCCCCAAGAGAGGACAACATGGCACACGAAGAAGGATAATGGTGGAAGAAGAACGCTACTGGTGCTGGGACAACCCCCAAGAGAGGACAACATGGCACACGAAGAAGGATAATGGTGGAAGAAGAACGCTACTGGTGCTGGGACAACCCCCAAGAGAGGACAACATGGCACACGAAGAAGGATAATGGTGGAAGATGAACGCTACTGGTGCTGGGACAACCCCCAAGAGAGGACAACATGGCACACGAAGAAGGATAATGGTGGAAGAAGAACGCTACTGGTGCTGGGACAACCCCCAAGAGAGGACAACATGGCACACGAAGAAGGATAATGGTGGAAGAAGAACGCTACTGGTGCTGGGACAACCCCCAAGAGAGGACAACATGGCACACGAAGAAGGATAATGGTGGAAGAAGAACGCTACTGGTGCTGGGACAACCCCCAAGAGAGGACAACATGGCACACGAAGAAGGATAATGGTGGAAGAAGAACGCTACTGGTGCTGGGACAACCCCCAAGAGAGGACAACATGGCACACGAAGAAGGATAATGGTGGAAGATGAACGCTACTGGTGCTGGGACAACCCCCAAGAGAGGACAACATGGCACACGAAGAAGGATAATGGTGGAAGAAGAACGCTACTGGTGCTGGGACAACCCCCAAGAGAGGACAACATGGCACACGAAGAAGGATAATGGTGGAAGATGAACGCTACTGGTGCTGGGACAACCCCCAAGAGAGGACAACATGGCACACGAAGAAGGATAATGGTGGAAGAAGAACGCTACTGGTGCTGGGACAACCCCCAAGAGAGGACAACATGGCACACGAAGAAGGATAATGGTGGAAGAAGAACGCTACTGGTGCTGGGACAACCCCCAAGAGAGGACAACATGGCACACGAAGAAGGATAATGGTGGAAGAAGAACGCTACTGGTGCTGGGACAACCCCCAAGAGAGGACAACATGGCACACGAAGAAGGATAATGGTGGAAGAAGAACGCTACTGGTGCTGGGACAACCCCCAAGAGAGGACAACATGGCACACGAAGAAGGATAATGGTGGAAGAAGAACGCTACTGGTGCTGGGACAACCCCCAAGAGAGGACAACATGGCACACGAAGAAGGATAATGGTGGAAGAAGAACGCTACTGGTGCTGGGACAACCCCCAAGAGAGGACAACATGGCACACGAAGAAGGATAATGGTGGAAGAAGAACGCTACTGGTGCTGGGACAACCCCCAAGAGAGGACAACATGGCACACGAAGAAGGATAATGGTGGAAGAAGAACGCTACTGGTGCTGGGACAACCCCCAAGAGAGGACAACATGGCACACGAAGAAGGATAATGGTGGAAGAAGAACGCTACTGGTGCTGGGACAACCCCCAAGAGAGGACAACATGGCACACGAAGAAGGATAATGGTGGAAGATCGCTACTGGTGCTGGGACAACCCCCAAGAGAGGACAACATGGCACACGAAGAAGGATAATGGTGGAAGAAGAACGCTACTGGTGCTGGGACAACCCCCAAGAGAGGACAACATGGCACACGAAGAAGGATAATGGTGGAAGATCGCTACTGGTGCTGGGACAACCCCCAAGAGAGGACAACATGGCACACGAAGAAGGATAATGGTGAGATGAACGCTACTGGTGCTGGGACAACCCCCAAGAGAGGACAACATGGCACACGAAGAAGGATAATGGTGGAAGAAGAACGCTACTGGTGCTGGGACAACCCCCAAGAGAGGACAACATGGCACACGAAGAAGGATAATGGTGGAAGAAGAACGCTACTGGTGCTGGGACAACCCCCAAGAGAGGACAACATGGCACACGAAGAAGGATAATGGTGGAGAAGATCGCTACTGGTGCTGGGACAACCCCCAAGAGAGGACAACATGGCACACGAAGAAGATAATGGTGGAAGA
>JBAIZL010000098.1:0-7500 GCA_036971475.1 Prosapia bicincta
GCCTGGCTTGAAGTTTTTAGAATCAATGCTGAATCTACTTGTTATTAAGTCTTGTGCAGGCAAGAAGCTAAATCTGTACGGATTAGAACTAAACCCTCGCCTGAACACCTTGCTTGAATAACAAAGACATTAATTTATTCCGCTTCCTACTGCTTTCTATCTGTGATTTATTTATCTGTCTCATTGTTTTAGACAGAAGAAAAGTAGCAAATTGAACAGCTGCAGCATGAACAGACACCCCGTGCTTTGGAAGACAGGAAGTCTGTAAACTTAAAATGTCACCTGTAGTCGGGCGTAACGAGGAAATCTTTGTAGCAACAACCGGAACAAAAACTTCGTCGCAATCTGATCTTGTAGTTCTACGAAATTAAAATATAAATGACGGTGTTAATATTTTATCACAGATTATTAACTTATTTGGTGGTTTCGTTTTCACAGATTTAGACTGATTTGATCTACTTCTATTACTCCACACTCCCCCTATAGTCTCTCCATTAATAATATACTTATTATTCATCCAATCAAGTTCAAATACATTTTTTTAAACTTGTAGTGAACAACACTTGATGTTATTATAGTTATTTTTCAAATATTAATTCATTAATTATTTACAACGTTTTTTTAAAAAAATGTTTTAACTTGCCTATAGTAGCACTTACTTTTTTCTTGAGGACGGCCGTTTCGGGAGATGTGTCCCTTTGTCAACTTAGACCTTAACTTGAGTTACGGTCTGAGTTGACAAAGGGACACATCTCCCGAAACGGCCGTCCTCAACAAAAAAGTAAGTGCTCCTATAGGCAAGTTAAAACATTTTTTTAAAAAAAGTTGTAAGTGATTACTAGTAGCTCACGCGAAGATGGAATCAACAAATGTCATTAATTATATTTAATGAACTAATTTTAGTTTTACGTGGGCGAAAAACTTTTCACAAAAGGGGCAATGTATGCAATATATCTAATTTATAAACCATTTTATAAGTGTATTGTTGTATAAAAGGTACCAGAGTTATTTATGCACGCTAATTCATCTCTACGAATGAATCTGCCCTAGAGACAGATCAAGACTTTTTTATCATGTTTATTTATATATATAATGAAGTCAATCTGAGGAAATCCATAGAGCATTGGAAATGCAATCAAATAATCTGTGATCAGATTAGCGCAAATAGCAGCCAACCAGCCGGTTAATTGGAATTACTAGCAAACATCCTTCGCTGGCTACAAGATGGAGATATTGGCAAGCTTACCGAAGCCGTAACAGCTTGAGATAAATAGGTTAATCTCTTTATTGAGGTTAGTAAGGCGTTAGGTCTATGGCAATTATTGAACTTTGGTGGCGGCGACATTTGCTGCTGAATTTCTCGTATTGATTGTGATTATGATATTAAGAAATAATATTTTGTAGGTTATTTTACTTCTTATATCTTACACTTACAAATACTTGCAAATTCTATTAGGAAATATTACATAAAAATCTGTCCTGAGCAAATTTAAAAAAAATTAGCAATATGACTTTAATACTCAGTTTACAAAGAGTTTCCATTTTTAGTTTCCAATTGCATTTGGATCCAGTTAAAATATTTTTATTTCCGCTAAACCTTCTTAACTTTATCCACTAACAGCCGACTAGGTTTTCATGGTGGTCTGTTACACATTGTCGGTATAAAACATCTTGACAAAGCTCAGTGAATGAATAAATGCACTAAAATTACTTAATACAGTTATTATAGTTGAAGTAAAATTAAAAAGGTATTTGAAGATAAGAAGACTACAGACGCTAGCGTGCCTCTGTTAGTGCCCTATTCATCTTATCTACGAAAGCTAAAACGACCGTAAGAAGAACAAATCCCTGAATCAGAAAGCAGGAAAACAAACATTAAAACCCTGGTAACAAGTTGTCGTGGAAACCGAGTACATGATTACAGATACCTTTATTTTCAAAATACCTTTCTGATTTTGATTGTAGCCTAGTAGACTCATACCTATCTTACGTAGTCGGGGTCGCTTCGATAATATAATAATTTTATTAACTTAATGTTTAATTACAGGAATTATATATATATATATATATATATATATATATATATATATGTGTGTGTGTGTGTGTGTATGTGTGTGTGTGTGTGTGTATGTGTGTGTGTGTGTGTGTGTGTGTGTGTGTGTGTGTGTGTGTGTGTGTGTGTGTATGTGTGTGTGTGTGTGTGTGTGTGTGTGTGTGTGTGTGTGTGTGTGTTGTGTGTTGTGTGTGTGTGTGTGTGTGTGTGTGTGTTGTGTGTGTGTGTGTGTGTGTGTGTGTGTGTGTGTGTGTGAGTGTGTGTGTGTGTGTTTGTGTGTGTGTGTGTGTGTGTGTGTGTGTGTGTGTGTGTGTGTGTGTGTGTGTGTGTGAGTGTGTGTGTGTGAACTTGATATATTAAATATAGTCTATACGAGTCCGATTTTCTTTTACTCCTAAACTATTTTGGGTAAAATACATTTTCTTAATTTTAAAATAATTTTAAATTATGTTATAAATTATGGATTAAAATGTACGCCAAAAACATAGTATATGTATACATATAATGTTTATATTATTTAATAAATATTTACATTTTATTACTGTGACTCAATAAAGGATATTGTGAACTAAAAACACTGCAAAAAAAATAATAATAATACTATCGAAACATTTCAATTCAATCACAGATGAATCAACACAGTTCCATTTTCAGTAAACGAAATATAAAAAAAACAAAGTACAAAGAAAAATAAACTATACTCATGAAATAAACACTATTGTGAAGAGTAGAGCAAGATTAAAAAAGCAGTGTCACAAGAAATAGGAATGGAAATAAATAGAGATGCTATTTAACAATTTTAACATTAAAATGTATTCTGAAAATATTTAGTACATAGTATGATGTTGCTTTCATATCCGACAGATGGCACTAAAATATACTGGTTGCGTGTATAAAATATCCGACAGGTGGCACTAAAAAGGAAAGCGTATTTCAGGTGTCGCAGGTGTTACGTGTATAAAATATACTGTTTGTATATAAAACTAAGCACGCTTTTAAATGACACGATGCGTTAAAATTTTATGGAATCTGTGAATAACTTTGGGTGATGTGAAATTTTTAACAAACAAATATTTACATATATATTTATACAGATTTTTGTACACAGTCCTAAAGTACAATTATTTTTCTGTTT
This sequence comes from Prosapia bicincta, assembly GCA_036971475.1. Classification (NCBI taxonomy): domain Eukaryota; kingdom Metazoa; phylum Arthropoda; class Insecta; order Hemiptera; family Cercopidae; genus Prosapia; species Prosapia bicincta. The sequence goes on from JBAIZL010000098.1 coordinate 3,189, forward strand.
TAAAAATATTTTTTAATTAATATGTAATTGATATATATATATATATATATATATATATATATATATATATATATATATATATATATAAATATCGCAATATGTTTTCTTGTGTATTAATAAAGAACGAAAGTCAAAATACAAATACAAGAATTATATTTGAATTTACAATTGTAAATTCAAATATAATTCTTGTATTTGTATTTTGACTTTCGTTCTTTATATATATATATATATATATATATATATATATATATATATATATATATATATACATATATATATATATAACTTGTCCAAAGCTATTCAAAGTCACTGTTATAAATAATAATTATTGGTAGTAATAATTGAGAATTTGTTAACAATTTACATTATTTTTTATTTTGCTTTAGTAACCTAATAACAGTTACATAACTTTTTTAAAAAATAATTAGAAATAGCTGTTTTAAATAATGCAATAATTGAATAACTGTCCGATCGTCTACAATCGATACCAGTATATTACTGATATATTTTTGTAGCTGTTAAAACATACCATAACATTTAATCCTACGTTTTTAGACTTCTTGAATATTTGCAAACAGAATTCACTGTAACTAATAATTCTAACAAGGCTTCTCAAAATTTGATGTATTTTCAATGCTTATTATAATTTTAAAACTGAAATTATAACCCACCCTATTGGTGTTTACTTTTGCAACCCTCTGTTATGCTTCACCCAGGTAAGGCGTGTTAACTGGCAAACAAATTGAAGTCTTGCGTGGGTTTACCGGTAATCCGTTTACTCTCATAACAAGGCGCAAACAGAAAACTGAAAAGAAAACAAATAAAAGCAACTCTCGCCGCCATTGGGGCAAATAAGTTGGCAGAAATTTAAAGACGCGTATGTATTTGTTAATTTTTTAAGTTCTTAATATAAATTTTAATTGTTATTAGTTGTTGTTAATCGTACACATATAATTGCTACAATAATGAAGATACCTTTTGAATAAATTAAAATAAACATATTTAAAATATACAAATTTCAAAATTAATCTATATTTTTATGCCTAATAAACACACAATATTCGTGTTAAGATAATTTAAAGTTGGTTTTTGTAACCCACTGTAAAATATTTATGGAAATGTTATCTCATGAATTTAAAAAGTTATAGAATTTAATAATTCAAAAGAGTAAATATATATATGCAATTTTAATTCTTTTCAAATTTTTAATTCACTGGCCATAAATAACAGACCACATTTAAATACATCCAGTATACAAATATATTACCTTCTTCATTCCACATTCCAAGAAGCATTTTGTTAAAACTGTGACTTATCAGGAATAAATATTACCAAGCAAATTATTATTTATTACTGAGGAAAATCCTTCATAAAAGTGAAGATTGTAGTGTTAGACACATCTGAATGAATTCAGTAAAAAGTACCACCAAAGCGTGATCCTTTTCCATTAGGCAGACGACGGTAGATTCATTTCCTGTCTTCAACCCGCCTACATCCACGCAGAGAGTCTGTCACTCGCTTTAAAACATCAAAATACATGTAAACAATGTAGACGTCCTACCTGATGATAACTGCACGGCCATTCTTCAATTGATAAAAACGTAATTATAAATGCCAAACCGTGTTCTATTGTTAAACGTAAATTAAAAAATGTTTAATATCTACCATTTTGTCCCTCTTATGAAGTTGTTTTTTTAACAAGTCCAGAAAAATCAATTCATTAGAACAACGTTTCTAAAACTAATTGTTTGTCATTTCCAAGTCATTTTAAAATTTTGCTGTAAACAAGTACCATAAACAATGTTTTAAAATCAATTATTACTTAGGGAAAAAAATATTTTTGTTACTTTTTATTAAATAATTACAATAAACAAAGTAACATAACCAGCTGTTCTACCAGACAAAATCTAACAAAAAGTCAGTTCTTTTATAAAACCATATTTTATCTACTTTAAGCCAAATGGAAAGAAATAACTCTATTGCATACATTGCTCCTTTTGTGAAAGGATTTTATCCTATATAAAACTCAAATATAATTCACTAAATGTAATTAATGAATTAATATTTGAAAAAAACTGTATTAACATCCAGTACCATCTACTATAGGTTTAAAAAAATATTTGAACTTTGGTAGATGACGAAAATGTATTTTATTAACGATTGAAAATTTGAACAAGATCAACTATTCTTTGAGTGTAGCTTGTAAGGTTATTTTAGGACAAATCAAAACATACACAAAACTCACAAATTAATCATTTATTGACTCATACGCGTTTCAATGACAAAGTCGTCATCATTAGTGAATGTTACTACTACAAACTCTAACTTACAACTAACTGTTAGTTGAAAATGACATCAAATTAGTTGTAGAAACGTTGTCTTAAAAATAGATAACAGTTTATTACTGACAGAGTCAATGTCGATGTTCATTATTTAGGCCATGGGTTTCATAATGACATGAAGAGGACATCAAATTAGTTGTAGAAACGTTGTCTTAAAAATAGATAACAGTTTATTACTGACAGAGTCAATGTCGATGTTCATTATTTAGGCCATTGGTTTCATAATGACATGAAGAGGACATCAAATTAGTTGTAGAAACGTTGTCTTAAAAATAGATAACACTTTATTACTGACAGAGTCAATGTCGATGTTCATTATTTAGGCCATGGGTTTCATAATGACATGAAGAGGACATCAAATTAGTTGTAGAAACGTTGTCTTAAAAATAGATAACAGTTTATTACTGACAGAGTCAATGTCGATGTTCATTATTTAGGCCATGGGTTTCATAATGACATGAAGAGGACATCAAATTAGTTGTAGAAACGTTGTCTTAAAAATAGATAACAGTTTATTACTGACAGAGTCAATGTCGATGTTCATTATTTAGGCCATGGGTTTCATAATGACATGAAGAGGACATCAAATTAGTTGTAGAAACGTTGTCTTAAAAATAGATAACAGTTTATTACTGACAGAGTCAATGTCGATGTTCATTATTTAGGCCATGGGTTTCATAATGACATGAAGAGGACATCAAATTAGTTGTAGAAACGTTGTCTTAAAAATAGATAACACTTTATTACTGACAGAGTCAATGTCGATGTTCATTATTTAGGCCATGGGTTTCATAATGACATGAAGAGGACATCAAATTAGTTGTAGAAACGTTGTCTTAAAAATAGATAACAGTTTATTACTGACAGAGTCAATGTCGATGTTCATTATTTAGGCCATGGGTTTCATAATGACATGAAGAGGACATCAAATTAGTTGTAGAAACGTTGTCTTAAAAATAGATAACAGTTTATTACTGACAGAGTCAATGTCGATGTTCATTATTTAGGCCATGGGTTTCATAATGACATGAAGAGGACATCAAATTAGTTGTAGAAACGTTGTCTTAAAAATAGATAACAGTTTATTACTGACAGAGTCAATGTCGATGTTCATTATTTAGGCCATGGGTTTCATAATGACATGAAGAGGACATCAAATTAGTTGTAGAAACGTTGTCTTAAAAATAGATAACAGTTTATTACTGACAGAGTCAATGTCGATGTTCATTATTTAGGCCATGGGTTTCATAATGACATGAAGAGGACATCAAATTAGTTGTAGAAACGTTGTCTTAAAAATAGATAACAGTTTATTACTGACAGAGTCAATGTCGATGTTCATTATTTAGGCCATGGGTTTCATAATGACATGAAGAGGACATCAAATTAGTTGTAGAAACGTTGTCTTAAAAATAGATAACAGTTTATTACTGACAGAGTCAATGTCGATGTTCATTATTTAGGCCATGGGTTTCATAATGACATGAAGAGGGCATCATATTAGTTGTAGAAACGTCCTAAAAGTAATTATCCTTGACACGTTAAAACATCAGTCTTTCCCTTCTAAATATTATAGGGTTTATTATTTTACAGCGATGAGAAATATACAAATAAAAATATAGACAGTGTATTGAGTTTATTGTTTGCTTAGGTCAAACATTTCTTTATTTTGCACATATAAACTGTCAAACCTTTTATAGATAACTACGTGCATGTTAAACCACGGTTGCCTACATTGAACGGACCTATGTTATACAATACGCCGAGCATAGAACTCTGTATAATTAAATTGCCCCATTAATTTTACCCTTCTCAGATTCTGGCACATTGCCAAGTGCCAGGAGACTGTCCGGATGTAATCTAAATTATGATAAATAGTTGCAGATAAACAGTGGTGGAGTTCCTACCGGCTGGAGGTAGGCCTACAGCTAAATAAGCACACTTCACTTATCGATTCGCCGCCCCAA
>JBAIZL010000098.1:12500-35000 GCA_036971475.1 Prosapia bicincta
TGTAATGTTAATACAGAGATTTTAGATTTGGGAAATGTCGTCTCCAATTGACTGATCAACTAAAAGCTGCGGTTTTCGCCGTACTATTTGAAAAATGCGCCTAATTATAAATGCTTTACATTATTATTGAAAAAATTAATATATATTTTAAAAAATCAGTCAATTCCTACTTAGGTCAACAAAGAAAAATTTATTTTAGTTACTTTTTATAAAATAATTACAATTAATATAAATAAAGTAACATAGCATATGCGTTAAAATAGCTGTTTTAACTACCACAGCTCTCACATAACTTATAACATAAAATCAGCGGTTTTATAAAATCATATGTTATCACATATTTTAACCCAAATGGAATGAAATAACTATGTTGCCTACCCTGCCCCTTTTGTGAAAAGTTTTCTTCCCATTTACAACTAATATTGATTGTTTTAATTTCATTAATGATAAATATTTTTAAAAAAGTGTATTAACAGCACTTGATTTTAATACATTTAAAAAAATTATTATTTCAATAATAAAATGTAATAATGAATTAATTTTAATTTTATATGGGAGAAAAAAGTTTTAGAAAAGGGGGAAGTTATCCAATATAGTTATCTCGCCACATTTGGCTTAAAATAACTGATTTTATAAAACAGCAGATTTATGTTACAGGTTATCTAGTAGAACAACTTCTTTAATACATAGGTTATGTTACTTTATTTACATTAAATGTAATTATTTCATAAAAAGTAACTAAAATAAGGTTTTTCTTTGTTGACGTAAGGTGGCCGTTTCTCCTGAAAATGCGAAAAAAATGTATTAACGTACGAACCCTATAAAGCTTAACATCTGAAATATATACAACCATGCTAATAAATATTATTTTTCAAATGAAGTATGTTAAAATTGACTATTTTTCAAAGGTTTTACAAGAGGGTGGCCATCTCTTCTCAGCTTACTCTGTTTAAAGGTTTGAGGGATGAACCGCGGCAGGATTGTTGTTAAATTATAACAATACAAACCTTTTCTTCCCCTAATATAATGTCCTAATACGTAACCGGTACAAAAATTCTATTTACCTCGGTACAAGTCTAAGAGATTCGACCTTGAATGTTCAGGTCGATACTTTCCTTCCCCAACCTTATCAGTAGATGTGACCCTACCCTAACCCAGGTTATTATTCAGATAAGGCAATCTGTTCCCTAAATCTCCGCCAGACCAATCCCATCCCTAATTGCCTTCAATGTATTCCGCATTAAACTGCACAGATGAGACTAATCGAGTTAATATAAAAGCCGTATTAAATACTTTTACACCGTAGACTTTTCGTAGGATCATTTCAATAATACCTATTTTTATAAACCTAGTTTATACTTTATATATAAATATAAATGTACATTTATAGATTTATAATATAAATTGTTTTAAAACGAAAAAACCTGATATATATATATATATATATATATATATATATATATATATTTAAAAAAAACATTATAAAAAAATAAGTGACGTATTTTTAAAATTGAAACGAAACTAAATATTTACAATAATTGTAAATATTAAAAAAAAAAATGTTAATACAAATTGTTTTAAAAACCAATTCCTACTTAAATAAACAAAGAAAAATTTTATTTTAATTTCTTTTTATTTTATAAATATGTATATACATATGTCAGAATAACAATATTAACTGGTTAAATATGTAGCGAATTTTCTTGCTATATTCTATTTTCTTTTCTATGTATGATGTTGGACTATTATTTTTGTTTGTTTCTATTTATACGCTTTCTTATTTTTCGTCGCTTGCATTGTGTTGTAGTTTCTTTTCACTTTTCTTTCGCACTGTCCGTTTGTGAAGCAAGGTTCGATACCGTTAATATAGTTCGTTTATTTTACTCTTTTCATTCGTTTTTAATTCTAGAGCATAATTTTATATTGCCTGGTAACCATGGCAACAATTAAAGGTTGTGCAATGGAAGTTTCGACGACAACCACATGGAGGTAAAAGAAAAATTCATATACATCTTTGAGAAGTAGATTTCTAGCAATGGGAAATATGGTACAGAGCAAAAGTCTATACTTTGAACATGAAGATACTCAGTTCGAATTTAGTTATTGAATTAATATTTGGAAAAAACTGTGTTGACGTCATTTGTCATCCACTAGAGGCTATACAAATGTATTTGATCTTGATTGGTTGATTAAAACCCTATTTTATTAACGATTGGAAAGTTTTACAAGTTAAATAACAGGAGAGTTTGAGCTTATAGAAGGAACTGACTAATCCAGCAAACAGTTATGAGGATTTATTTGTAAACATCGATGTCAGATGGAGATGAAAGAAGCAAAATTATTTGCAAAAATATGAATAAGATATTTAATTGTTTTTTGTCTAATTTGTAATTAGTAAATAGTTTCATAATTCTCCTCACGATTGCGGTTTAATTAAATATTGTTTAAACTTAAATTCATTTATGTTAGTTCTGGGTTTCGAATTATAAGAATAATAATTTTGAACAATCAGAGTGCCTTGTGGAAAATTTTTGATTTTCACAAATACATTTTTTTAATGTACTTTTCATCACTAAAAATAACTATCTTGTGTTATATTTTATTCTATAGTTTATTATTATTTTTATAAGATACTACATTAGTTTTGACTCAAGTTAGGTATTTCTATTTTATGATTTAATAAACGATGATAAAATATTTCTGCACAAAATTTTGGAGATATAGTATATTAAATTTAGAAACAATATTTCCCCTCTTATTTTATCGTTTTTTCAATTTTTTGACCAATTCACAATCTTTCTATATACATCTTGTTCAAATATTTAATCATAATTGAATTACTTTTTATTCATCCATTCAATTTTAAATACATTTTTTAAAACTTGTAATGGATGACAATTATTGTTAAAACAGTTTTTTTTCAAATATTATTCACTACTTAAATTTAATAATTAATTTTCGTTTTATATGGGAGAAAAACGTTTCACAAAAGGGGCAGGGTATGCAATATAGTTATTTATACCCATTTGAATTTAAATCAGTCATAACATATGATTTCATAAAACAGCTGGTTTTATGTTATAGGTTGTGTGATAAAACTGCTGTTTTAACGCATAGGCTATGTTACTTTATTTCTATTAATTGTAGTTATTTATTAAAAAGTAACTAAAATAATTTTATTTTTACTTAAATTTACCTTAATTTTTTTGATTGTTCGTATTACTTTTTATAAAGTAATTAGTGAATACTAATATACATAAGAAAAGTTAGTCATTAGTAACCGCCATTATGTCTGACACCCCGGATAAGAATCAGATTTGATGAGACGGAAGAAGGAAATTTATATGCAGTACTGTGTAAGTCGAATGTAACATATTGGAAGATATTTTAGAATAGTTTTAGAACTTTAGGCGGCTGCGATTGGTGTATAAGTTTATTAAAATTTAATAAAAGATAAATTTTTTAAGGATTATATATTTGTGTTAATTGTGATGTTCTTTGATGTTGTTTCCTAAATAATTAGCCTATTAAAATTTACCTTAAATCAAAATGTCAAAATCTAACGTTACTGCACAATCTTCTACAACCCGTAGATGGAACCATAACCTATCATTATACAAAAGACTATATTTAATGGCATCCGCGGTGGGTGGGTGGAGAATGGCAACTGTGTGCCTAGTGACAGATGATGCCGCCACTTTAACCCATAACTGTATAAGCAATAAAAGTTTTATGGTCTAACAAAACGATTTTATTCTGCAAATATTTATTCTCGCATCTATTTAGAGTTCAGAGTAAAATAAATCTTAGTTGTGTGTAGTTATAGTAACACGGACAAATTTATTATCAAGTTTTTACTTTCTTTAAAACCTCAAGTTAAATAATGGGAGCATATTGTCATTTTTAAAATATTGCTAGTCTCTGGTCGGTTAATTCTCATTCTTCTGTAGCAGCTCCGAAATTTTTAAGATATATTGATGTTTAATAAATACATTACTTTATTTTGGGTCCTTCTATTTCAATTTAAGGTAGAAAAATATATTTATAGATTCGGCATTGTGTTTGTGTAATGTTTCGGAAGAGAAGATGGTGAAACGTAATGAAAGTAGACGAGGACCATTTAGGAGCATCTTGTCTTTTCCTCCAGAGAACAGAATTGCTAATGTTGGTGTTATCACCAGCTGGTGAAATCACGCTTTAAGAATCCAGCCTCAAGCACTTGACTCAAGCCCGATACGGGGGTTGCAGTATGTAAGAGTCCTTTCTATAAGGCCTGGGCTATCAGCTGGCACAACACTGGAATGAGATGATGCTCCTACCCCTGCCCGCTTTTCCAGAACTACTCTGGAGCAATAGAACCATCGGAACGGCCAGGTTTCCGGGACCTTCCCTAACCCATTGATTGGTGCTTGGGCCGACCTATACAGTAGTAGTATTGCGTATAATACTACCAATAAAAAGTCGGTTGTTCTGAATCATTACGATATTCAACCGAGTGATCACAGGAAGATTTGAACACACAGGTTAGCCAACACACCCACTACAGGATTGGTTACGGTGAGTTCTGACGATCCAATAATACCAACATCACTGAGACTCATACGAAAAGTCCTGAAAGGCCTTGGCTGGTCACCGGCTCGCCGACATATAAATTAGGCAGAGTGTCATGTGGAAACTGTAAGAAGACCGAAAGATGATGAAAAAAAAATGGTGACAAGGAGTACCTCTCTATCTACTCCAACTACTTGTCAAAGAAATCAAAGACAGATCATTGTGTTGATTATCTCCAGGATACCCAACTACCTCAAGCATTTCGTGGACCACTATCTCTACGAATTCAACCTCAAACTCGTGAGCCCCGCCCGGTTGACTAGCGTCAGGCTCGAGACGGGGGACTTGGTGCCAATATACAACCGTCTTACGATTTTGTTGAAAAGCCTGGATTGGTGACCGACCCAACTCCTAGACGAGACGAGCTCCAATTTGACACTATGGTTTCTACCACTTTTCCAGATGTACTCGAGACCAGTAGAGCCTTCCGAACGGCCTCAGTACCTCAACAACCCGTGTGATTAGTTCGGACCAGGTAGTGCAATCGGACCTAATCTTGGACCCACTCTCTGTTGGACTCACCTAAGGGAGCGACCCTCAAATTTGGGACTTGCATATAGGTGTACACAAACCCATCTCGTGATCATTTATCGACCTAAACATTGTGAAATATAAACGTACTTATATTGGTTCATATTTATGACAAACTTATGGTTAGGCTAGGGGTTGGTTAAATTGGTGGTTCTGTGTTATTTTAGGGGTAGTTATGTCAAACAGCTTTTGTAAACTGTAAAGGTTGCTGGGTGTGTGGGGAGAAATGTTTTAATATTTTTTATTCTTCAGTTGTGTGAAATGTGTTAAAATGATAAACTATTTGCAGGTTTTGTTACGTTTCTGTGGTTATGCTTTGTCGGGATAAGATGTACAACAAATTATGATTGGAAGTTGTGGTGTGTGTGTACTTATTTGCGTTCTTCGTTTCGTGCCTGCAAGGATCTTCCACTCTGGCGTCATGAAGAACTTGGGCATAAAATAAATAAGATCAAAAGCCTTCGTTATATAAGCTATACGCTACTTATAACGTAGTTTGTTATTGTAGGTTTGAATCGCTTATTGTAGTCAATGTGTGTGGAGCAGGAAATTTTGTATTTGTATTTATAAAATGTATCGGTGAGTTTAAGTATAAGGATCATACGAGTTAGTTTTACGTATTCTGTGTAGGTTTTGGGTTTCCCGGTGCGCGGTGTGGGTAAACAGGACAACTCTTTAGTTAGCAAGGCGAAGTAACCACTAGCTCGTGTCATATGTACGAGTATATGATTTACATGTGTGACGCATGTGAACCACTTATAGCAATGCAGACTCAGAATAAACAGAGGTATGCAAAAACTGAACCATTGTTATAAGATACCTACCTCTTGTTGCAAAATTGTTAAAACTTGAAAAACTAGAATTAAAAAATCATTGCATTTTAATTTCAAAATACACAAAATTAAAAATGTCTTTCCTATAACTAAAACCCATAGTCTACCTGTAAAGCATTAGTAACTTTTTAATAAATATTTGTTATGGAAGATTTCAATTTCAATAACTGCTAAATTACTTTTCCTTAACCTACAACACAATTATTAAATTACAACATACTAATAATACATTCTCACAGTTTTGTTAACCTATTAAGTTAAGTAGTAGTTTTTTCAAAGTAATAAATTACGTTGTAAAACTTTGCCTTGGTTGTATAAATATATAATTACAAAAAACACTTTTAAAAACTTTAAAATTCGTGAAAAAAAGAAATTTATTTGTTAAGAAAAATATACAGTTTAATTATTTAAAAATCATTTTAATAAAAGATGGTTGACATACGAGTCAATAACATTTATTTTCAAAATAACGGTGAGGTTTCGACAGCTAGTTTGCCATCTTCATCAGGGCAATGTAGTGAACTGCTACACGCAGTGTTATTGGTCTGATGAAGATGGTAAACTAGCTGACGAAACGTCACCGCTATTTCGAAAATAAATGTTATTGACTCACATCAACCGGTTTTTATTAATTTCAAAAGTTGTGAGTCTAGGCCTATATATACAAATAAAATCAATTTTGTTTTACAATTTTTAATTTATTATTTATTTATACTGTAAAAAAAAATTTTGAGGTTATAAATATATTGTTCGAATATAATATAACATTTTTACGTTACAAACATTTAATTTTTTAATTACGTTTAAAAGTGACAAAAATTATTTTAATTAATGATTTAACTGTTTAAATGTTAATAAACAATTAAATATTTATTATTATTAATTGTTATGCCATGAAATATTGAAAAAGTACTTATATAAAGAAGTGCATTTTAATAGAAACGTCTTTGTAATATTTGCAGACGCTGTGGCGGAACGCACGTACCATGTATCGGCTATGACCTCATTTCTAGTCAGTGTAAATGTCACCGGCGAAAGAAGGGTTCCCAATCTGCGTACGATACATGGCTCGGACTTATAAGGCAATAGTACGCCGGTGTGAATCACGCGACCGACTCAGCTTTCCTCACGTTCGCGAAATTTTAGCGAATCTGTCACCCAACACGTGTTTGAATGTGTCACTTTGGAGATTAGATTAACATAAGGCCAATGTTTTACTATAGGGTATTCGTAGGTTCAGTATTAATTATCTAGGGAAATAAGCGATTAATTGAATTAAATATGTTTATTATTCTCGTGCCCACGTGTTCGAATTTAGCGAAAAAAATTATACCGTCCGATGCAGAAAGTCTTCAGGGATATGAAAAAAATTATTGCAACTCTCGCTCACATCCCAAAAATTAACAATTTTGGAAAATTGTAATTCCCCCCCATATGTGGTGCTAATAGTGTTGGTAAAAATTCAAATTGCCCACCCCCAATACAATTCATATTAAACGATTAAAAAACATGTCCTGAAGATTATAGATAACTATTGTTTATTATTGCCACGGAAGGTTAATTTTGTATACCTAAACGTGACGTCATCTGGAAAAAAGGATTACTCCGTGGAAGTAGACGTATAATTAGGTAATGTTGTATAAAATTACAACAAAATCTATCCTAACCGGAGATATTATGTGTATACGCAGGACAGCGCGCTACTGATACGCGGACGTAGTACTTCATACTACACAACACTGAATCTTTTATCCAACTTTAATTTGATAAAATGATACTTATTTTCCTGAGCGAGAGTGTTCGTAATTTTTGTAGTATCTCTGATAACTTTCTGGGTCGCCTGGTATAATTTCTTTCACTAAAATTTATCGGAACACGTGGGCACCGAAATAAATACCTTTAATATATTGGCAAAAATGTTTTATTTTTCAAAATTAATACATTGTAGTAATAAATTCAAAAAATGTTTAATTAAATTACTACTTTACTGAATCAAGAAACATTTTCTTACTTTTTATTGAATAATTACATAACCCATGAGTTAAAACAGCTGTTCTACCACATAATCTACAAAATAAAATCAGCTGTTTTATGAAATCATATGTTATTACTCATTTTAACCCAAAAGGACGAAATAACCTTAAATTGTATACCTTGCCCATTTTGTTAGAAGCTTTTCTCTAATATAATATTATAATTAATTCATTAATTTTAATTCATGAAGTATAACTTTTTTAGGCTGTATTAACATCTGTTTTCATCCACTACAAGTATGAAAAATGTATTTCAGCTTGAGGGGATAAATATAAAGTATTTTATTAAGGATTGAAAATTTGAACAAGATATAACTAGACTGTAAAACCGGGAAAAAGTTCTACAAAGTAATTGAGTTAATTCTAAATACGTTTAAGAATTTATAATAGTCGATTTCCTGATTATAAGAATCACATAGTAGCTTTATAACTTCAATAAAATTCAACATCAAATAATTGTCTTAAATAGTAGATTTAAACGATTATATTTTTGCCGCAGCACAAATTTTATACAAATGTTGGTAACTTTGATGATGTGACAGTGGTTTTTAAATTTATTATTTTGTTGGCTTCCTAGGTATTCATTTTTAATTGGAATTTCATATGCGACGTACAAAATAAAACAACTTTTATAGTTAAAAACCGTTATATTTTAATACATTTTTAAAACAAAATATATTCAGGTATATGTTAATAAAAAACTAAAATAGTTATTAGTAATTTTGAAACCTAATTTCGTTCATAACCTCAAAACCTGAACAAGTGGATTTATTCAATTCTATTTGTTCACAAAATCCTTATATATATATGTGTGTGTGTGTGTGTGTGTGTGTGTGTGTGTGTGTGTGTGTGTGTGTGTGTGTGTGTGTGTGTGTGTGTGTGTGTGTGTGTGTGTGTGTGTGTGTGTGTGTGTGTGTGTGTGTGTGTGTGTGTGTGTGTGTGTGTGTGTGTGTGTGTGAGTGTGTGTGTGTGTGTGTGTGTGTGTGTGTGTGTGTGTATTACTTCGCTCCATTTCATTTAAAATAAGTTATAATAACATAATATGTTATCACTTGTGATTTATTTATTATGATTCATATTACGATTTTATAAAACAGCTGATTTTATATTATAGGCTATTAAGACAGCTTTTATAACGCATAGGTTATGCTACTTTATTTATAATAATTGTAACTATATAATAAAAAGCAGCCTGTATATTAAAAATTTTCATTGTTGACCTAAGTAAGAATTAACTTTAAAATATTTTTGTAGATAGGGCTATTACTTGTTTTGTAGAATATGTGCTAGACGACGTCACAGATACATAAATAGCACCGAGCAGCCCACTCTTTCGTATACAAAGAAAGCAGACAAAATTAAAAGACATTTTTCATTCCGAAGATGTAAAACGTTCTGTTAGTTGAAAGTCGCACATTGTATTGTACACGTCTAAAGCCACAGATACAATCTACTGCCTTAGGCGATGACCTTAATGCTTTCAACTTTGTCTAATCTATCAAACAAATTGATGGTTACAGGTATTGATTAAGTCAATTTATCTTGTAGCCACTGGATCCTGTTAAAGGTTTTACATAACACGGCTTGTTTCGAAACTCGGCGTTTTCAATAACTGCATTTTAGTCGCAGATTTCTAACACCGTTTGCAATTAATAATTAGGAGCATTCAAATCACCGGGGGTATTAGCATTGCTTTAAACAAAGACCTATGCTTCCGTAAACATAATAAATACTGTAATATTATTGAATAGTTGTTACATTCTCGTGCTTAGAGAGAAAATTGAAATAAACAGAGGTAGATGAAGAATACAATATTTTAAATTGGACAAGTAGTCCAATTGTAGGGCATACAGAGTACTTTTGAGTGTGTTTATTAGAGTAGAGCACAACCAGGAATGCGTTTGTGTGAGTGGTGAGTAGAATAAGAATAGACGTGATAAGAAAATTGAAAATAGGAAGAAGTTATCAACCAAATCTTACTATTATATAAAGAGACAGTTTGTTTGTTTGTCTGCTAAAATCTCAAAAACTACTTGACTGATTATTTTGAAATTTTAAATGAAGATTCTTTATTACACGTGAAATGTCATATGCTGTATAAAGTTCAATTTCTTCTAAATGTAAAAAAACGTGGAACTACATTGCGTAGTAGGGACTACATAGCGTAGGGATGGCGTTCTACCTTTTGTGTGTTAACTTATTTTTTGAATGTAATTAATTTAGATTTTGGCTAAATAGCTTTGTTCTGAGACAAATACGAACTAGTTTATTAATCTATATTACCAATGATTACATATGCAAAGGTTAGTGGACTATAGTAGTTTTTCAGTAACACTAAATACAAGATAGGTTCATGAACACAGTTCCTCGTTACATTAAAAAAGTGGATGAGAATCGAATTGGGAGATGCAATGATTCAAAAGCACTCAAATAAATAAATAGAATATAAAGGACATTTTGAAAAATTTCTACATTGTATATAATCTATTCATAAAAATGAAACAATTTAAATTTAAATTTTTCATAAAGATTTTTCTTGGGATTCCTTTTTTTTGATATCCCAACAACATGCGACGGGTAAGCTAGTTTCATTATAAAAAGTAGAAATAGAACGATTGAAGTATGGTATGAACGTATTGAAAAGTGGAAAAGACAATATAAACAATAAGTTGCACCAGTAACAAATCAATGAATTAGAGCTACGTAGAATAGCAAAGATTAAATAGGTAAATGGCGTCAATTGGGGCGTAGGAAGGAAAGGATTCAGATGGGAAGGCATTCAGTAGGAAGTTTGGAAAAAGAGGCCAAACTGGAGGGTCTTAGTGATAAACCTGACGACTGTGACTGGATATATATATATATATATATATATATATATATATATATATATATATATATATATTAAAACAACACAGGTTATTCAAATACAAGAATATTTATTATTTTATATCCTTTAAATTCAAGGATATAATCCCTTGAATAAGATATCCTTTATTGTTTTATATCCCTTATTCAAATATTCTTGTATTTGAATAACCTGTGTTGTTTTAAATTATTAAACAAGAAAACGTATTTTATATATATATATATATAAATATATATATATATATATATATATATATATATATATATATATAAGACACAGCAAGAGATCTTATTACTCGATGCACAGTGGCCTACTTTGAATTTAGAGTGGAGGACCCCGCAAACTGGGTGGTTGTCAAACCTCGGTGCTATAGGTATCCGCCATTACGTGTTCACCACTAGAGAGGTAGACAGTTGTCTGCCCCTCCCCTCTAGTCGACAACCTCTCCTTCTGCGCATCTCAGGTCTTTTGTTATATCTTGTGAATTATTCGCGAACACTATAAAAAAATACATTATCTGAAAAAAGACACAGAGATCTAGTAACGCTTCCTAATATATAACCTCTAAAAACACTCCACAAAATATATACAAAGAATTTATATTTAAAAAAAAATAAATCTCTAGTCTGTAGGAAAGTCAGTGAAAACAATACCTACAATCACTAATAAAAATTGCTTTAGAGCATGCTCTTTGTAAGCCTAGTAAATATAGATAAATAAGCACTGTAGAAATCATGTTCTGTGACCAGATAAGTCGTCCATAACAGTAAGAGGCTTATTGGAGAGACTCTGAAGAACGTGACTGTGTTGGGATGTTAGGAATAACAGTAGATAAGCATAACGAGTTTCAGGGCGCAATTATATACTTTTGATTTTCCTATTTACAAAACGTACAACAAATTAGGATTTTTGTTTAGAAATAAAATACAATAAAGATTAATTTACCTACTTCGAAACGCTCCCTTAAATGCTCTAAATATAACAATTATTGTTTATAGAAACATTAAATAGTTGAATTAGTACAATATTGTTTGAGGCTAATGTGTTCTACGTTTTTCCAAGTTACCACATAACTGGACCTACTTAAGGTTAAGTGCAAGTTCTGTTAGACACAGTAAAGCACTACAATGGCGGCATTGCGTGTAGGCGATGGAAGGTTTTGTGCTGAGATGTTCTCATTGTAACTGCACTATAATTGTGGAATTTCTCTGAGAAGAAACTGAAGTAGGTTATATGATACTGAGTTTGTTTCAACAGAATAAAAAAAAGTCTAGAATTGTTAAAGAGAAAATATAAATGGCATTAAAAAAATGTCTGTTTACAGAGAACTGTCGCTCGCCTGAAATGTTTACGTTCTTCTCTAGTAAAAACAACAGCATTGTACTAACACTATTTTCAATTTTGAGGTTGGCAACCGATCCTTGCTAGTTTTGGAATATCATTATTATTCAATGATTCTTTGCTGACATTGGAAAATAAGAGAGAATGCGTCTAGACAGGGTCCTCTTTGAAGTAGCCTTTCACACTATTTGGGATCAATAAAAAATGTCCTCGTTAAAAAATGGGTGGAAATAAGTTTAATTTTAGACATTACAAGAGCAAAGGTGTTAAAATCTCTAAAGTCCTTGCAGGCGTAGTTTGCAAGAATAGTGTATGACTAACAACTAGCTGTTATTATTAGGTTTATAATGTTGAAGTTATCAAATAGAGTAAACGTATGAAAAACGTACAGAGGCAAAATGTTAATAAATTATGTGAACGTATGAAAAACGTTCAGAGGCAAAAAGTTAACAAATTATGTGAACGTATGAAAAACGTATAGAGGGAAAAAAGTTAATAAATTATGTGAACTATAAAAAACGTTCAGAGGCAAAAAGTTAACAAATTATGTGAACGTATGAAAAACGTTCAGAGGCAAAAAGTTAATAAATTATGTGAACGTATGAAAAACGTTCAGAGGCAAAAAGTTAATAAATTATGTGAACGTATGAAAAACGTTCAGAGGCAAAAAGTTAACAAATTATGTGAACGTATGAAAAACGTTCAGAGGCACAAAGTTAACAAATTATGTGAACGTATGAAAAACGTTCAGAGGCAAAAAGTTAACAAATTATGTGAACGTATGAAAAACGTTCAGAGGCAAAAAGTTAACAAATTATGTGAACGTATGAGAAACGTTCAGAGGCAAAAAGTTAATAAATTATGTGAACGTATGAAAAACGTTCAGAGGCAAAAAGTTAACAAATTATGTGAACGTATGAAAAACGTTCAGAGGCAAAAAGTTAATAAATTATGTGAACGTATGAAAAACGATCAGAGGCAAAAAGTTAACAAATTATGTGAACGTATGAAAAAAGTACTGAGGCAAAAAGTTAATAAATTATGTGAACGTATGAAAAACGTAAAGAGGCAAAAAGTTAATAAATTGTGTGAACGTATGAAAAACGTTCAGAGGCAAAAAGTTAACAAATTATGTGAATGTATGAAAAACGTTCAGAGGCAAAAAAATAACAAATTACGTGAACATATGAAAAACGTACTGAGGCAAAAAGTTAATAAATTATGTGAACGTATGAAAAACGTTCAGAGGCAAAAAGTTAACAAATTATGTGAACGTATGAAAAACGTTCAGAGGCAAAAAGTTAATAAATTATGTGAACGTATGAAAAACGTTCAGAGGCACAAATTTAACAAATTATGTGAACGTATGAAAAATGTACTGAGGCTAAAAAATAACAAATTACGTGAACATATGAAAAACGTACTGAGACAAAAAGTTAATAAATTATGTGAACGTATGAAAAACGTACTGAGGCTAAAAAATAACAAATTACGTGAACATATGAAAAACGTACTGAGGCAAAAAGTTAATAAATTATGTGAACGTATGAAAAACGTACAGAGGCACAAAGTTAACAAATTACGTGAACATATGAAAAACGTACTGAGGCAAAAAGTTAATAAATTATGTGAACGTATGAAAAACGTACTGAGGCACAAAGTTAACAAATTATGTGAACGTATGAAAAACGTACTGAGGCTAAAAAATAACAAATTACGTGAACATATGAAAAACGTACTGAGGCAAAAAGTTAGTAAATTATGTGAACGTATGAAAAACGTACTGAGGCTAAAAAATAACAAATTACGTGAACATATGAAAAACGTACTGAGGCTAAAAAATAACAAAGTGCGTAAAAGTATAAAAAAAGTACTGAGGCAAAAATTTAATAAACTAAGTAAACGTATGAAAAACGTACTGAGGCAAAAATTTAATAAACTAAGTGAACGTATGAAAAACGTACTGAGGCAAAAAAATAACAAAGTGCGTAAAAGTATAAAAAAAAGTACTGAGGCAAAAATTTAATAAACTAAGTGAACGTATGAAAAACGTACTGAGGCAAAAATTTAATAAACTAAGTGAACGTATGAAAAACGTACTGAGGCAAAAAAATAACAAAGTGCGTAAAAGTATAAAAAAAAGTACTGAGGCAAAAATTTAATAAACTAAGTGAACGTATGAAAAACGTACTGAGGCTAAAAAATAACAAAGTGCGTAAAAGTATAAAAAAAAGTACTGAGGCAAAAATTTAATAAACTAAGTGAACGTATGAAAAACGTACTGAGGCAAAAAAATAACAAAGTGCGTAAAAGTATAAAAAAAAGTACTGAGGCAAAAATTTAATAAACTAAGTGAACGTATGAAAAACGTACTGAGGCTAAAAAATAACAAAGTGCGTAAAAGTATAAAAAAAAGTACTGAGGCAAAAATTTAATAAACTAAGTGAACGTATGAAAAACGTACTGAGGCAAAAATTTAATAAAGTGAACGTATGAAAAACGTACTGAGGCAAAAAAATAACAAAGTGCGTAAAAGTATAAAAAAAAAGTACTGAGGCAAAAATTTAATAAACTAAGTGAACGTATGAAAAACGTACTGAGGCAAAAAAATAACAAAGTGCGTAAAAGTATAAAAAAAAGTACTGAGGCAAAAATTTAATAAACTAAGTGAACGTATGAAAAACGTACTGAGGCAAAAAAATAACAAAGTGCGTAAAAGTATAAAAAAAAGTACTGAGGCAAAAATTTAATAAACTAAGTGAACGTATGAAAAATGTACTGAGGCAAAAATTTAATAAACTAAGTGAACGTATGAAAAACGTACTGAGGCAAAACGTTTACGACTGAACCGAGTGACGTCACAAAGTCCAATCTTCTCTTAGTGCGATTGAAACACATGTATCAATCAGTAAGGTTTTCATAAATTTACTGAAAATAGATGTTCGGGCCGTCTTTAACTTGTTAACGTTTCTCCAACGGTCAAGGACAACAGTATCCACGTGTATTGCGATTGCTCACAATTAGGAAGAACGTATGTCTTATTTAGAAAAACAAAGTTTAGTAGGCGTTCCTCTTAGTGAAAAGAGAGTTTATATAATTAAAAAATTACTGTTTTAAAAATTAGGATAATTGAAAGCCTACTTGTGATTTTTGTTGAGTTGAATAGTGCACAGATGTTGAGAACAGACACAAATCACCACGACTATCTCAGGCACTATAAAGCTGCGGTTAGTTTCGGATACAGTCTTATATTTCAACCGACAGGCGCTGTCCAAACCACGTCTCTAGGGAACAGGCGTCGATAAAGTAAATCTTTCATAGCCCTAAGCCAGTTATCAGTAAGTATAAAATAAATTCGCTACTCTAGAGGCTTTGGATAAAAGATGAAAAATTGAATCAACTTTTAAAGCGTTATTTACTTTACTACTCCGGTTATGGAAGTTATTTTAAGGCGTAGGATATATTGCCGCTTGGTAAAATACCGGAGTAAATAACAGACTACGTATGATTAAATTACATGGTAAACAGTATTACGTAAAATAATTATTTAAATAACTTTCAAACATATTAGTTCGTTTCTAATAGTTTACCAACTATTTTTAGTCCTGTTCGAAAAGTTGATAAAACAAATTTTAAATTATAATACAGTATGTTTTTTTTTTCAAATTAGATCATGTCTAAAATCTGTTTTACACAAGAATAGTTAATTTAAAAACAAAATTGTCAAAAGAACGACAAACGTGTCTATTCTGATAAATGTTCATTTATAAAACATACTTAGGGAAAAGTTATTTTACCACCACAATTTTAATAAAGCCAGTGACGTTTCTCGCCCTTGTTAGGAGAGCTGGAGTGACTAAGAGCACTTATTTGGGGGGTGGGGGTCCTTGACCCCAGAGAAAAGCGCAACGGCGCACACGGTAAGCATGTATGCTCCACACTGGTACTCATTCTACTTACGTAGTTTAATAAACCTATTCTATAAGACTGAGCGAATAAATACACATGTGAGAGCATGTGTCAGTAGTGGCACACACGGGCGCGCACGCGTACACATACAAAGTAGTAGTGGTAGTAGCACTATTTCTCAAATTTACTTTAGTTGTTTAAAGCATCGAAATCTTTCCCAAACGTTTGAACGATGAATAAAACATGCCACCACTGAACCGCATTAAGAAATATGTAGAGCATTAAAGAACACATACAGAAATATATACAACATTCATAACAGCATTAGGAACTATATAGAACTTTAATAACTATACAGAATTTTAAAAACCTCATTAGGAACTATAAAGAACACTGAGAACAGCATAAGGAACTATATAGAAGATAAAGAACTATATAGAATATTACGACAGCCTTGACAGCCTGTAAGGAAATGTGAGAACAGCATTAGGAACTATATAGAATATTAAATACTACATAAGAAATTAAAAATCGTATAAGAACTAATAAACTTAGTATAAACTTACTAATAAAACCTTAAGAACCGCAATAAGACCTACATACAAAGTGGAGAATCCATTACGTATGAGAACCCAAAATGAGAACAGCATTTCGAACTTTATAGAAAATTAAGAGCTATATAGAACAATGAGAATAGCATTAGGAAATTAAGAACTATATAGAACATTAATGACTATATACGAAATTATGAACTATATAGAACATTAAGAACTATATAAGGAAATAAGAACTATATAGAACATTGAGAACTATATAGAACATTAATGACTATATACGAAATTATGAACTATATAGAACATTAAGAACTATATAAGGAAATAAGAACTATATAGAACATTGAGAACTGCATTAGGGATTGCATAGAAAATTAATAAATACCAGGGTGCGGCAGCATAACTTCCTTTTTTAAAAACTTAATAAAAACTATTGTATGCATCTGAAAATATTTATTTATTTTTTATAATGTAGGTACATGTCAAAAGTTTTTATTTACATTGTTTTAAAGATCAAATCTGTTAGGTGACGTCACTTATTCTCCATACATTCCGTAAACCGATTTCTGGCGTTTGTCATGACTCTTGTTAGCGTAGCAGGTGTTATGTTGGCAATGTCAGCGCAGTAGCGCATGTTTTGTTTGTTAACCGACCCACACAAATGAAAATGGGCTTCATCGCTAAAAAAAAACAATAGCACCCTCGGGAACGACATCAAGAAGAAGCTCATACGCGCTCATCCGAGAATTGAAGTCACGTTCTGAAAGTTCCTGCACTATCGTCATCTTATAGGGATGAAATTGAAGATCATCACGAAAAATTCTACTCACAGAACGATCGGATAGTCCAAGGGCAGATGCGTGTTTGCGCGCAGAACGCCGTGGTGATCGCAACATTGACGCTCTCACTGCTTCAATGTTCTCAGGTGATCTAACGGGCCGAGGGACCCCAGTTCTTCGTTTTGTCGCACTTGCAGTTTGTCTGAATGTAGTGACCCATGTAACAATTGATTTGCGGTCTGGGACGGGAGCCAACGGGGCTAAAATGAAGCGATTCCGAAATGCGCGCCGTGTTGCAATAACCGAACATCCGCTTGAAAAGTAAGCCTCAATGGCAATGGCACGCTCCTCACTATTCCAACGCATGATGGCGACTGAAACGTGTCGGGACAAAACTTTACTGTACCCCCTCTTGAACGAAAGCACTAGCGCTCCACTATGACATCAACTAACTGAATGGTGAGCATTTAAAAAAAGGAAGTTATGCTGCCGCACCCTGTATATAAGAAATTAGGAACTATATAGAACATTAAAAATTATATAGAACATTAATAAATATATACGAAATTATGAACTATATAGATTATTAAGAACTATATACGAAAATAAGAACTATATAAAACATTGAGAACTACATTAGGGATTGTATAGAAAAAAATAGCTATATAAGAAATTAGGAACTATAAAGAACATTGAAAACTGCATTAGGGATTGTATAGAAAATTATTAACTATATAAGAAATTAGGAACTATAAAGAACATTGAAAACTGCATTAGGGATTGTATAGAAAATTAATAACTATATAAGAAATTAGGAACTATAAAGAACATTAAGAACTATATAAGAAATTAGGAACTATATAGAACATTAAGAACTATATAAGAAATTAAAAACTATATATAACATTGAGAACTGCATTAGGAACTGTATAGAAAATTAAGAACTATATAGAACATTGAGAGCTATATAAGAAAATAAGAACTATATAGAACATTAAGAACTATATAAGAAATTAAAAACTATATATAACATTGAGAACTGCATTAGGAACTGTATAGAAAATTAAGAACTATATAGAACATTGAGAGCTATATAAGAAAATAAGAACTATATAGAACATTGAGAACTGCATTAGGAACTGTATAGAAAATTAGGAACTATATAGAACATTGAGAACTGCATTAGGAACTGTATAGAAAATTAAGAACTATATAGAACATTGAGAACTGCATTAGGAACTGTATAGAAAATTAGGAACTATATAGAACATTGAGAACTATATAGGAAAGTAAGAACTATCTAGAACATTGAGAACTGCATTATGAACTATATAGAAAATTAAGAACTATATAGAACATTAAGAACTATATAAGAAATTAAGAACTATATAGAACATTGAAAACTGCATTAGGAACTATATAGAACGTTATTAATGCATTAGGGATTATATACAACATTACATTGTGTAAATATATTCGTCCTGATGAGGTCGAAATGATTCAAGAAGTGTTTAACGTTCGTAAATAACTATAACCCTTGATTTACTAAATTCAGTTGCCCAATGGCTAGACAACACTCTCGGTGCCCCTCGCAGCATAATGAGAGGCTCCCCTATCTGGCACCCCACCACCCATTGCCTACCCTCATTTATTTGCACACCTACAGTACCAAGTCGTAGAATTCGGTGTGATGGGGAGTGGGAGAGATTTTCTTGGCACTGGCGGTAGCACCGTTGTAGAAATACCGGAAGGACTCACTTTGTCCATTTCGATCTCAGCTTATACACAATAACGTTTTAAAAAAATTATTACCGAATGCCAGCAATACTAAAACCTCATCACTTTTTAGACATTTTTTCAAAGTATAATTACGTTCTAAAATAAGATTCCGTACTGGCTGTAGTGTTCAAAATTCGTAAAGGTAGATTTTTGTAATGGTTTGAATCATGAGTATTGACCTATCGTTCCGCAGTTAAATTTGGCCCAACTATTAGAAGTAACAAATGTAATGTAAATAGGCGGCATTTTCAATAATATTGAAATTTCTCGTGTTTTTAAAAATTTTGTTCGTTCGTCCATCTGTAGCAATTTTTGAGGATGATATCTACGCCACTGAAAGTCGGTTGTGGCAAAAAGCACGAATAAGAAAATACAACCTCAGAGGATCATGTATGGAGTAATTTGCAGACTTCTGATTCTCCAGGACGTTAGAGTATACTTAATATGTAAATATTATTTAAATGGTAGAAAAGAGAAAACATATTTCCCAGCAGACTCTAGCGCTGCTCAGTGACATTTTTATAAACTTCGAGAGCTGTGAGAAAAACAGTGCGCAATAAACAGTCAAGACTGCTGTATTGCAACGAATACAGTCAAGACTGCTGTATTGCAACGAATACAGTCAAGACTGCTGTATTGCAATGAATACAAACAAGACTGCTGTATTGCAACGAATACAGTCCAGACTGCTGTATGGCAACGAATACAGTCAAGACTGCAGTATTGCAACGAATACAGTCAAGACTGCAGTATTGCAACGAATACAGTCAAGACTGCAGTATTGCAACGAATACAAACAAGACTGCTGTATTGCAACGAATACAGTCCAGACTGCTGTATGGCAACGAATACAGTCAAGACTGCTGTATTGCAACGAATACAGTCCAGACTGCTGTATGGCAACGAATACAGTCAAGACTGCAGTATTGCAACGAATACAGTCAAGACTGCAGTATTGCAACGAATACAGTCAAGACTGCTGTATTGCAATGAATACAAACAAGACTGCTGTATTGCAACGAATACAGTCCAGACTGCTGTATGGCAACGAATACAGTCAAGACTGCAGTATTGCAACGAATACAGTCAAGACTGCAGTATTGCAACGAATACAGTCAAGACTGCAGTATTGCAACGAATACAAACAAGACTGCTGTATTGCAACGAATACAGTCCAGACTGCTGTATGGCAACGAATACAGTCAAGACTGCTGTATTGCAACGAATACAGTCCAGACTGCTGTATGGCAACGAATACAGTCAAGACTGCAGTATTGCAACGAATACAGTCAAGACTGCAGTATTGCAACGAATACAGTCAAGACTGCTGTATTGCAATGAATACAAACAAGACTGCTGTATTGCAACGAATACAGTCCAGACTGCTGTATGGCAACGAATACAGTCAAGACTGCTGTATTGCAACGAATACAGTCCAGACTGCTGTATGGCAACGAATACAGTCAAGACTGCAGTATTGCAACGAATACAGTCAAGACTGCAGTATTGCAACGAATACAGTCAAGACTGCAGTATTGCAACGAATACAGTCAAGACTGCTGTATTGCAATGAATACAAACAAGACTGCTGTATTGCAACGAATACAGTCAAGACTGCAGTATTGCAACGAATACAGTCAAGACTGCAGTATTGCAACGAATACAGTCAAGACTGCTGTATGGCAACGAATACAGTCAAGACTGCTGTATTGCAACGAAATTGAAACGTTTTTTTAGATTTTCGTAACTAGAGTAAAGCTTGTAATATTATCTAATAAGAGAGTAATGCAAAGTAGAAACACAAAATGTATTGTTCAACATGAAAATTATGGTTAACCACTCTACAAAATCGCTCAAATTCAATGTAACCTGTAGAACTTCCTAATAGGTAACATAGTGCTTGAGGATGATAAAAGCCAAGTTTAAAACACACTTAAATATTTTATTTAACTTGGTATTCTTTAAAATCTTCTATCGTATATAGTTAACTTTACATAAACACTTTGTCCCGCTAGCTCTGTAACAGAATCGGTTCTGAGTATTCAATGCCTATTCAGCATTACGAACATCTCTTACAAAATTCCTTTTGATGAATGTACGTATAGTGAAAATAAACTTTAGTAAGTGTAAAGGTTATTTATCAAAGGGCTAAATGGGTGCTTTTAAAACAGCTAGTAACCCCCAAACATAGCAGCTGTAAGCCTCAAATGAAAGTGGCACAAGTACGAAAATCCATATTGATTGCTTTGAAACGGAATTCTACAACCAAAGTGATAATATATTTATATCAGTATCTCACTATGTTAATCTTTCTCTCTCTCCTCTTTCTTTGTGTGTGTTGCAACGAACCCTTCTACCCACCGACCATATCCCTCTAGCACCTTACGAGCAACGACACGAAAATGGGCTGTTAAAAAATGGGTGAAAAAACCTACCTACTGTCAACATAGTATTGCCGGGGCTTTGTAGTCACATATTTCAGTAAATTGTCAATTTAAAACATACATATTAACATGAACAATATAACATGTACACAACTTTACCATGTACAATTTTCTTGAGGTCATCCTAGTTATTTCGCGCAAAATATGACCCTGCCTAATTTATCTCGTTGTAGGCTTCTATGTAACTTGCAGGGCCTGCAAGCCAATGGAACTCGTCCCTGGACTTTATTTAAAAAAAAACAACAATATTTTAAGCTAGCTCAATATTTTTAAACTTATTTACTCTCTGTAGTGAGCTCTTCTGGTGTAACATTAGGCTTTTATTTTATAGAATTAAATACTTTATGGTTTTAAATACTATTTATGTATGATTTGGTAACCATTTAATTCAGTAATTGTAAAAGCTTTCAGATTGTATTTATTTATCTACACAAAATATTATTTTCGAAATACATTAAATTTATTTTGCATATTAGTTTTAGTAATTTAAAAGATTTAAAATTTACTAGTAAAATAAAACATAAAACAATTAGATTTTGCTTCTCTTATCCTTCATTTCATAGTTTGCAGAAACCGTCCAAACATAAATATTTAACCTAATTTTTAAATATAATTAATCTACGTGCATTTTGAAATACTAATCATGAATTCTTGTAAAATTAAAATTAATTTTCTTCTCTTGAATTTTCTTATAACATTTCATATAATACAACAATTATTTTTTTAACTACACCTGCTTTTGTTCCACCTCTTTAAATCAAATCTAATCTCTAATTCTGAAATTATTCCCCCTTAAATATTCACCTTTAAAAATCGACAT
>JBAIZL010000098.1:40000-102500 GCA_036971475.1 Prosapia bicincta
GAATTATTTTAATAACGATTGAAAATTTGAACTATATATATATATATATATATATATATATATAATATATATAAATATAAAATCCGTTTTCTTGTTTAAAACAACATAGGTTATTCAAATACAAGAATATTTAATGGATATAAATTAATAAATATTCTTGTATTTGAATAACCTATGTTGTTTTAATATATATATATATATGTATATATATATATATATATATATATATATATATATATATATATATATATAGGATGTATAAGGAGAGTGTGAACTAATAGCAGGAATTGAATAACATAGAAAACAGTCAATCTATGAGCGCAATAATTTAATGCAATATAGAACTTTAAATAAAAATACAGAAATATGGTAATAACATACCTTATTAATATTCAAAAATTAAATTATGAATATTTCTATTCAGAAGTTATAGTTCCAGTATTTTGTTGGTAAATTCTGATTCGTAATTAAAACAGGCATTTGTTAAAGCAAAACTAACTTGTCTTGGTATGAACTCCTACAAGAGCTAAGTCATATGGTATTATTGGAAGAAGGTGAAAAAACCAGAAATTCGTTTCACCTGATCAATGTAACTAGATATTGTAACAGAGAGGAGATTTCCTTTAAAACAGTATGACTGTCTGAGATTGAAGTCAAGTCGGTGGATTGTACAGGCTGTATGATGTAACCTGTCTTCCAACATCTCAACTATCTGGGACGTGCCTTATCGCTAACAGTCAATACAGCTATTTCTTTATCGAGTTATATGAGCCTACTAGCTTCCCAATAAGAGTGTTAACTGTTTATAAATATCTATCGGATATTAATTGTAACAGGCCCAGTCACAAAGTATATTTAATAGGGAAAAGAAATAGAAAATAAAGTTTTTTAAAATGCGTTCAGTTTTAATAGGACCACACAAAATTAAATCACCAAACCTGTTTTAATATGTTAAAATAAGATATCTAAAAGAAGTAGTAAAAAAACGAGGTTTTCATCATGGAGAAAATTGACTTGCCTATTGGACGGCAGAATTTATATTTACCGATTATATCAATGTAGATGATTGAAAAATGTTTAAATAAATTAGTACAATTTGATACAGATAAGATTTGGAATACAGAATTTAGTACAGATTAAATAATAACATCATTATATTTTCCTTAGTAAAATTGTCAAATGGTAGTTATTTTTATAAAAAAAACTGGCATTGTTCTATTCAGAAACAAAATTAAAATTTGTGAGTAACTGTAATTATACATATTTTTTTACTGTTTACTTTTCTGACAATTATTCAATTTTAATTAGTAAGTAAAATTAATAAATTTTCAACTAAAGCAGTTTTTTACGTTGTAGTTGCAGTTAAGTGCCTGCTTTTAATAGTGCCAGATTTTTGTAAATTTATTTTTTATAAAAAAAAACTGTGCAATTTTATTTTTAACCGACTGTACGCTTAAATTTACAGTAAAGATCTAAACATTACAACCTTCTTCAGCTGAAAGCAATTTACCAACGCTATATGCAAATGACGTAATATATACTACGTCACAGATTGGAGTATTTGTTATTAATGACATGCGCATAATTCACCAAGTCTGCTTCACCGCTAATGGGCTATATTTAATGCAACGAGATTTTAATGTAAAGTAATTTAAATTTATATTCTGTTGCTGTTTCCGTGAATTACTACATTTAGTGCATTGTTGTGTCGGGTTGGATTTGTCATTAGGGGCTGCGGGAGTTACACATAGGAGAGAATAACACAGATTTACTAGTAATTTCTATAAAAAAAAAGAAAAAAAATAGGTGCCCATGATTAATTTGTTTATGTAAAGTCAGCAGAGCTCTTTATGTACCTGCATTATAAAAAAATTACCTAGAATAACTATAACCTATTAGGCCTACCTATATATACATATAAAATAATTAGTACATTGGTTATTACAAATTATTGCTCTTCTTTTACTTATTGTTCGTTTAATAATTGTTCTGTTCTTTACTATTATTTTGCTGTCTTTTGATTTTATTGTTCTTTAACTAACTGTTTTTTTACACCTTTTCTTTTACTTATTGCTATGTAGTTTACTGTTGTTTTGTCTTTTACTTATTTTTATTTCGTTTTCACTTCTTGTTTTGATTCTTCATTTACCTACACTACTTCTTTTTGTTTACTGTTCTTTTCTTTGTTTTTCTTTTACATTCTGTTTTTTTTTTGGTTACTCTTCTTTTGCTTACTTGGTTATTGTTTTTTGCTTACTGTTCGTTTATTTGCAGTTAGGACCTTACGTATATTGTAAATTATGGTTGTTATATTCAATTTGTAAGCTTCTATTTTTTATTTACACTTGACGATTGTGAGGATAAAACTCTAGAATATGGAGATGTTCCGAAACGTGTAAAACGTAAGTAAAATAATAGACCGGGCAGTGTCAAAGGAGTCAGTATGTTAGAATAGATTTTTATTATAAATAATCATTACCCTTCATAAAGATTTATTTTAACATTTTTACCTCTTTTTACTGTTTTTTGTAGCCTCGCCCATACGCAAAGCAGTTGAAAACCACCAGACAAATTTTCAAAACACTGCTTCCTTTTTCCTTTGTTAAACAACAAAACTCTAACAGTTGACATTTTTTGGAAGATTCTCTCAGCTTCGTGTTTTAATAACAGAATACAAAACGAAGCTTTTGTGCCTACCTAGAGCGGTTTTAAACTAACGCTGGGAGGTTTAATAAAGCTAAACTGTTCTCTATCTGTAATCACGCCTGCAATAAACAGTAACCGTGGTTAAATGGATTTATAGTAAATAGTACACTATATACGGCATTGGCTCGTTTGAGAGATAGTCCAAGACTTTCTACAACATAAATAAAACTTTAAAAGAATCAGAAAATTACCAGAGCAGAAAAGGAAACAATGTAAAAGATCACTAGAAGATAACAAAATCCCTGTTTAGGAGAAACAAGTTAAATTAACATTGCCAATAGCTGCCGACAAGCAGTGCCCAGCAACCTGCATACATCCACTAGAAGAATTATTTACACGTGGTTATCTTGTCTTGTCCACGAAGCGGAAAAATATCTGAACAAAATGTTCCGCTTTAAATTAAGTTACCCATTAACTTAAAGTAGTTACTGTCTATCTGATAGTAATTTTTTTAAAAAGAAAATGTAGTTGATAAACTGGTTAATATATATTCACTTTAATCACAGCAATGATTCGGCAATTTGTTTGTTGCCCTTATAAAGCTTGAAACTAACTAAATAAATAAATAACTGCTCACGAACTCATAAAACGATAGATTTTATTGTCATTCGCGTTTCGATTACTTATGTCATCATCACTAGTGACACCATTACAAATTTACAACTGCAACTAAATAGGTAACGCATAGAACGTCTTATTTGTGCTACATAAAGGTGAGAACCGAATCTGGGCGTGACCAAATTTACAAACACTCCTGGGTTTACATGAGTTTTCTTTTTTAAGCAAAAAGCCTGAAACTGTTTTGAATGAATGATAATACGGTTGAATATCAAGTCAAAATTGTTTTATTTATTTATTTATTGCAATGTTTCGGCAACTGAGGTTTTATCCTTGTCAACCTAGAAAACAATTTTACATTACATTATAAAAAACAAGCACGATTACAACAGAAATTTAAAACTTTAAAAGATTGTTCCAATGAAATTTTAGTCACAAACTTAATAAAATAACCCACCTACATTGTGAGAGCCATAATTCCATTAAAAATATTATTTAAATAGTAACAAAACTAAGAGAACAACAATATACAGACACAAAAACACCCAAACAAAATAACCATACGTAAATTAGCAAAACAGTTTAACATACAACCGCATTAACTAATTCTTGGATACTTTTAATTTATACAATAATGTCTTATACGTACTACATAATTTATAAAAATCATTTTTTTTAAATATTGATACCGTATATATATGGGGTTGTATGTTTAACTCTTTTGCTGTTTTATTTATGTTTATTTTGTTTGGGTGTTTTATATGTGTGTATATTCTTGTTCTCTCAGTTTTGTTACTGTTTTAAATTATGTTTCAGATGAAATTATGACTTTCACCATGTAGGTGGGTTATTTTATTAAGTTTGTGAATAAAATGTCATTGGAGAAATTTTTAAGATTTAAATTTCTTTTGTGAGGGTACTCGTGTTTTATAATGTAAGGTAAATTGTTCTCAGGCTTGATATTGGCAACAAATCAATTGCCGAAACGTTGCAATAAATAAATAAAACAATTTTGTCTCAATATTCAACCATATTATCAGTTATTCAATTGTTATTTCGATTGGTCATATAAACATGAATGAAACTCTTTGTTACAAATAACCAAGTCCTTATATTTAACAATCAAATGTAGAATGGGAGAAGGCAATATGTCATCCCTCCTTTACTAAAGAATTCCTTTGAGCTATTGCTCAAATAACTTTTCTTTGAGCAATACAGAGATTTTATTTATTTAAAATAAACTAATGCTATACACCAAGCATTGAATTGTCAGTGCATAAGGTAATAGTTTATAAATTGCTCAATTTTAATTATTTCGGATTCTGGGCAAGGAAAAAGAAATAGTTACGAGATAGGAACCGTCACTGAATGAGATAAAGTACAGATGAAAAGACATTACAAACAAGTCCAGAACTAAGTCTACCACAGAAAGCAGTCAATAGCCGAGAAGAAATGTCACGAACTAAGGCCTTGCTCTTGCCACCTCCAAGCAGGTGAATACCACGATCTTACCAAACGTCAAGCCCACTGCTCCTAAGGAACACGTGTTGCTGTCAGCCAGTTGCATTGCATAATTCCCATAGGTCACTTCCAGCAGGATGAACCTCTAACGTAGCTTGATTTAATTACGTAAATACATTATCTTTAAGCAATCAATGTATTTCCTTAAATAAAGTGTGAAATAAAGAAATAAAACAGTTAGAATTTCCGGGCAGTACAATTTTTAAAAAATATAATAAATAATTTATTATAAACGAATATAAAGTAGATTGTTTTAAAATAAAGAGAATTCTAACACAATAAAATACAATAAAAATATAAATGTATCTGAGAGTGAATAGCGGAAACAAGAAAGATAAAATATGTAAAAACGAATGTTAAAACAATTTGTTTGAATATAATATAAATAAATATTTTATAAAAAGATTAATACTAATAAAGTATTCATAAAAGTAAACTTACCTGAAGGTAAAGCGATACCTGGACTTTATTAAACATTCGCAATGAAAAGATATGGAACTATCGCGAGCAGAGTTCCATTATTACAAATTTGTGGAAGGTGTACAGTCATAAGGAATGTTAACAATAAGGATCATGGGTTGTTAAAATAGTTTTCTCAGGTCATTTTAATATATTTTTTTAATGGGAGTATGTCCAGTTTTCTAAGGTAATAATTTTTTTTATCACTTAGATTTAGATTTAAATTTAAATAAAACATTAAGTAAAAACATACACAAAACTCACAAATTATTCATTTATTTACTCATACGCGTTTCAATGACAAAGTCATCATCATCAGTGAGTGTTACTACTACAAACTCTAACTTACAACTAGGGTGAAAGTAAGGTTATAATAATTATATAATACAATGCTCAAAGTTGTTTTTAACAAATTATCATTATTAACTTTAACGAGAGCTTCTTCACCCGTCAACAATTTAGGTTCACCCGTCAACCTAAATTCAAACTCACTGCGCCTTGTGTAATGGTTAGATATTACATTGCCGTTAAATCATCTAAAGATAAAAATATTGTACGTATTAAGCTTTGATTTTACTTGAATTTGCTCTTTTATTAGTTTTGTTGTTGTATTAATTAGGTAATAGCAAACACTGACTCGCAAATATTAATTTATATCCTTAGGCCTGTTTCTAAGACAATTTTATCATTATTAGTGAGCTATATTTATTACAATATCGACATTACATCTAGATGTAATTACCGATGATGACGACAAAAAAAATTGATGTATTTTAATCTAATATTAAATATATCCAATTATACATTTATTCGCTCATCCTTATCTGTGGTAATTTATAACTGTCTGGATTTCGGAATGTAGTCAAACATTCTCTATACCTTTCCCCAAGTTTCGTTTTCTCCATAAAATCTTGATATTTAACAAGTATAAAATAAATCTGAAATTCAAATAACTTTGTACAAAAAACACTCGTAAAATCCTGTTGTACCGATATAAGGGGAAATATTGTTGAAACATTAAAGGTAGACAACGCGTTAACAGTTAGGCGACAAGGCCATCGTTCAGTATTACATCTTACGTCTAGCCACAACGTCTATGTTAAATAGTACTTACAATCAATTTGCATAATTAGCTGGCAACAATAAAGTTTCACTCGGTAATTAAAATTTGCATTCATTTCCATACGTCTAAAACTATACCCCCGGGCATATCTTCAGCATGTGTTCAAATAGAAAGTGGTTTAGATAAATGAAAACGTCTGTACTGTTTGGTTCAAAGAATTTAAGTAGTTTTACAGCCTATTAAAGCAAATTTTCGATGGCGTAGAAATTAAAATTAGAAAAGAATTTTATCAGCTTTCAAGTGTTGGGAGTTTGTCCCTGCTCCCGCCCAATTCATGACTGGCGATATTCCTAACTACTGGAATCGAGGGTTGCCGATACTAAGTTTTTCAGTTTTTATCCTGTTATATACGTGAACGGAACAACACAATCGGAGCAACATTGCTTTATACAGCCACCTCAATGGCCCCTTCCAAATACTCTTATAATTTTAATTTTACTACAATCATCACGGTTACTGTATTATGTTTAATTTTGGAACGTTTTTCCACGAGTTCGGCCATTCTTTAACCTCACATCTGTTCTTAGGCCCATTCGAAGACAGTATCTTCCAAAATTATAAACATTTTGAATTTTTTCATAAAAAGGTGTGAAACAACTTATGATTTTGAAATCATAACTTATGCTTAGCCAAAAAATACGGCTTCAAGTAAATGTTATTAGTAATAAAATTTCCCTTTTGTTATTCTACACAAAGTGGGACGGGAATAATGTGTGAAGATAACTTCACTTAGAGGAATATTAAGTTATTTGGCTGCCAAACCATTGTTAGCGTTGTTACACTTAGGAGACTGAGAACACCGTTGTGGACATGAAGTGTAAGAGTGCAATAGCTTTCAACGGCTGGATAAGACGGTAGTCGGGATCACGGCTTGGAAATCCTAGGATCACTTTAAGATGACGCTTTTCGAAATATTGTTTAGCGACGTAATTTGACAGAGTGTTTGCTCACAGTGTTCCATTTTAAAGATATGCCGACGTTAACTAACCCTTCGTCAGTAGTTCTGGATGAAGAGGAACGAAGTCTTAAGTCTGGACAGGAACACAGTGACTACAATTCGTAGACACAAACGCAATGGCTGGATAAGACGGATCACGGTTTGGAAATCCTAGGATGGCATTGAGATGATTCTTTTCGAAATATTGTTTGGCGACGTAACGTGACAGAGTGTTTGCTCCTAACCTTCTAGTTTAAAGATATCCCGACGTTAATTAACCCTTCTTCAGTAGTTCTGGATGAAGAGGAACGAAGTCTTAAGTCTGGACAGGAACACAGTGACTACAATTCGTAGACACAAACGCAATGGCTGGATAAGACGGATCACGGTTTGGAAATCCTAGGATGGCATTGAGATGATTCTTTTCGAAATATTGTTTGGCGACGTAACGTGACAGAGTGTTTGCTCCTAACCTTCTAGTTTAAAGATATCCCGACGTTAATTAACCCTTCTTCAGTAGTTCTGGATGAAGAGGAACGAAGTCTTAAGTCTGGACAGTAACACAGTGACTACAATTCGTAGACACAAACGCAATGGCTGGATAAGACGGATCACAGTTTGGAAATCCTAGGATGGCATTGAGATGATTCTTTTCGAAATATTGTTTGGCGACGTAACGTGACAGAGTGTTTGCTCCCAGCCTTCTAGTTTAAAAATATCCCGGGTTAATTAACCCTTCTTCAGTAGTTCTGGATGAAGAGGAACGAAGTCTTAAGTCTGGACAGTAACACAGTGACTACAATTCGTAGACACAAACGCAATGGCTGGATAAGACGGATCACAGTTTGGAAATCCTAGAATGACATTGAGATCATTCTTTTCGAAATATTGTTTGGCGACGTAACGTGACAGAGTGTTTGCTCCCAGCCTTCTAGTTTAAAAATATCCCGGGTTAATTAACCCTTCTTCAGTAGTTCTGGATGAAGAGGAACGAAGTCTTAAGTCTGGACAGGAACACAGTGACTACAATTCGTAGACACAAACGCAATGGCTGGATAAGACGGATCACAGTTTGGAAATCCTAGGATGGCATTGAGATCATTCTTTTCGAAATATTGTTTGGCGACGTAACGTGACAGAGTGTTTGCTCCCAGCCTTCTAGTTTAAAAATATCCCGGGTTAATTAACCCTTCTTCAGTAGTTCTGGATGAAGAGGAACGAAGTCTTAAGTCTGGACAGGAACACAGTGACTACAATTCGTAGACACAAACGCAATGGCTGGATAAGACGGATCACAGTTTGGAAATCCTAGAATGACATTGAGATCATTCTTTTCGAAATATTGTTTGGCGACGTAACGTGACAGAGTGTTTGCTCCCAGCCTTCTAGTTTAAAAATATCCCGGGTTAATTAACCCTTCTTCAGTAGTTCTGGATGAAGAGGAACGAAGTCTTAAGTCTGGACAGGAACACAGTGACTACAATTCGTAGACACAAACGCAATGGCTGGATAAGACGGATCACAGTTTGGAAATCCTAGGATGGCATTGAGATGATTCTTTTCGAAATATTGTTTGGCGACGTAACGTGACAGAGTGTTTGCTCCCAGCCTTCTAGTTTAAAAATATCCCGGGTTAATTAACCCTTCTTCAGTAGTTCTGGATGAAGAGGAACGAAGTCTTAAGTCTGGACAGGAACACAGTGACTACAATTCGTAGACACAAACGCAATGGCTGGATAAGACGGATCACGGTTTGGAAATCCTAGGATGGCATTGAGATGATTCTTTTCGAAATATTGTTTGGCGACGTAACGTGACAGAGTGTTTGCTCCCAGCCTTCTAGTTTAAAAATATCCCGGGTTAATTAACCCTTCTTCAGTAGTTCTGGATGAAGAGGAACGAAGTCTTAAGTCTGGACAGGAACACAGTGACTACAATTCGTAGACACAAACGCAATGGCTGGATAAGACGGATCACAGTTTGGAAATCCTAGAATGACATTGAGATCATTCTTTTCGAAATATTGTTTGGCGACGTAACGTGACAGAGTGTTTGCTCCCAGCCTTCTAGTTTAAAAATATCCCGGGTTAATTAACCCTTCTTCAGTAGTTCTGGATGAAGAGGAACGAAGTCTTAAGTCTGGACAGGAACACAGTGACTACAATTCGTAGACACAAACGCAATGGCTGGATAAGACGGATCACAGTTTGGAAATCCTAGGATGGCATTGAGATCATTCTTTTCGAAATATTGTTTGGCGACGTAACGTGACAGAGTGTTTGCTCCCAGCCTTCTAGTTTAAAAATATCCCGGGTTAATTAACCTTTCTTCAGTTGTTCTGGATGAAGAGGAACGAAGTCGGAAGTCTGGACACTAACATAGTGACTACAACGCCTAGGCACAAACGTAACGATTGTATTTCACCTATTTCAACCTGACGTGTCCTACGCTTTTAAAAAAAATTATTGTTAAACATTTAATGATATATGTTTTGCATATCTGTGTAAGCCAACAGCCGCTGGACGGCTTAGCCACCGAACACGCTAATGACACTAGCCGGGGATTACGTGATTCGCTTCAAACTTCATTAATTCACGTTTACTTGCTTCCTCTGTATATAAACGAAGCGTTCGCATCACTTGGTATTAAGTATTATATTTGCATACCATGTTGTAACGGGAATCGGTTATTTAATACGTTATGGCGGCTTGTAGAATATTTGAATCCAAAGAGACAGGTCTGTTCCATGTTATATTTGAGAAAGGCTTGAAAACTAATGAACATTTGCGCATTTAAAATATGGACGAATTTTTTCTCCTGTCCATTGAAAAAAAATTATATTAAACAAGAAATGTTTATTGTGATAAAATTCCAATAAACAAGTAATAAAAACAAAAACTTTTTAAAGTCAATCCTACTTAGGTTAACAATTTTTTATTACATAATTACAATTAATATAAACACAATAACATAACCTATACGTTAAGACGGGTGTTTCACCACATACCCTATAACATAAAATCAGCTGTTTTATGAAATCATATGTTTTCACTTATTTTATACCAAATCGGTAGAAATAACTATATTGCATATCTTGCCCCTTTTAGGAACATTTTTTCCCATATAAAACTAAAATTAATTCATTAGATTTAATTATTGAATTATTATTTCAAAACAATGCTTTATGAACATCAAGTGTCCTCGGCTACAAGTAAAAAAAAATTATTTGAATCTGAATGGTGAATAAAAAGAATTATCAACGACTACAAATTTGAAAAAAAAAAAAAAAAAAAATATATATATATATATATATATATATATATATATATATATATATGTGTGTGTGTGTGTGTGTGTGCGCGCGCGTTCGTGCATACATATGCACTTGTGCGTAAGTATTTATATATTTCATATATTTGTTACAGTAACATATTTAAACCTCACTTCGCTTCATCACACAAAGTATTTTTCTATTGAAACAGTTTGAAAAAGGAACAATAAAATCCCCTGGTAAACACTTTTTCAGATTTTTTATTTTTACTTTTCTGGATTTCTCTTTGGAAAATCACCTTTGCCTTCTTGTAGCGGCTGCATATTCCAGCCCTCACTTTATCCATCACTGCACACTTCTCCCATCTCTGAAACCGCCACTTTCCCTTTCATGTTTTGGCGAATATCATACAAAGTCGTTTAGGGCCATCTATATTCAGCATACTCAGAACTTGTCCGTGACCCTTTAGGGCACTGTTTTATATAGCAGCCCAAAGTACCCCCCCCCCACTTTTTCCAAGTCATTTCATTCTTCACTCCTTCTGTCTTGTTGGTTTGAATGTTATTCACATGAATGCATGCAGTTAGTTGCCATTTTAGCACAGGAATATTACTTTCTCAGTTCAAATATAAGCCAATCATTTTTTTAGAATCTCTATGATAGTTATTCTAAAGTCAATTGAGTCATTAGGATCTTAATGTTATTAAAAATTACTGTAAATACACAGGGGAAAAGAGATGTTAAGAAGAGACAGAGATGGAAAGGTAGGAGACAATATAAGACAGGAAGGGGAGAATTGCAGAGAGTTGGAAAGTGAGGAAGGAAGGTAGAAAGGGTGGAAAGGAGAGAGGAGAATGTTGGAAGGGTGGAAACGATAAAAAGAAATGTGGAAAGAGTGGAAAAGAAAGGAAGGAATGTGGGAAGGGTGGAAAGGGGAGGAGGGATTGTGGAAAGTGTGGAAAGGAAAGGAGAGAATATGGAATGGAGAGGAGGGATTGTAGAAAGGGTGGAAAGGGGAGGAGGGGATGTGGAAAGGGTGGAAAGGAGTAGAGGGGATGTGGAAAGGGTGGAAAGGGGAGGAGGAATTGTAGAGAGGTTGGAAAGGGGAGGAGGGATTGTGGAGAGGGTGGAAAGGAAAGGAGAAATGTGGAAAGGGGAGGAGCGATTGTGGGGAGGGTGGAAAGTGGATTATGGAGAGGGTGGAGAGGAAAGAAGATTATGGAATGTGGAAAGGGGAGGAGGGATTGTGGAGAGGGTGGAAAGGAAAGGAGAGAATATGGAAAGGAGACTAGTGAATGTGGAAAGGGTAATAAATGTGGTAAGGAGGAGGGAAATTTAGAAAGAGGGGAGATGGAAGGTTAGAGAGGTAAAAACTAGATGATGGAATGTTGATGTACAATAGGTTTTTGCCCTTTGACCAGGGTTTTCAACTTATCGCATAATTCGGTACCACGTATAGCAATTCCAAATACTATAAGATTTGCTACCTCAAATGATAATTCAAAAACTTTATTGTTGAGTAGGTAAACAATAAATTTGATATATTTTCCCACTTTAGATGTTTAACTGGCATGATTTGGGCATGCAATGAGAATGGCAGAAATAGGGTGGTCCCAAAAGGTAATAGAGCGATTCCCCCTGGGAAAAGAAAGAGAGGCCTCGTAGAAGTTGGCGTAATGCCATCGACGAAGCAATGACTGCAAGAAACCTTGAAGAGGCATTAACGTGTGACAGATGAAATTGGAAATTTGGGACAGAATGGTGGCGACAATTGTATAGATCCGTCATATATATGTTAATTTTCCAAATTTATTTTGGTGTCTACAATCCAAGAAAAATCTTAGGTTAAATTTCATATCTTGCATTTCCGAGAGGTCATGATTATGTAATCAATTATAACTGCCTTCAGGATACATAAAAAAAGTTCGTAGTGGAATACAAAATACGAATTCATTTACAAGTAATTCTATTTAGATTCTGATATGCTTGAGAAAGTCGACATATCTTTCTCGTCTCGGTCAGATCTATCAAAAGATCCAGTAAAAAGATCCTTTGTCCTCACAAAGGTCATGTAAAGGAAAGCTAGTGACGACGCTGTGTCACTCGCTTGCGTTGGACATCTCCGTTCATGATTTGGTAAAAACAGTGAAAAGCACCCTAAAACCGTTTTAACCTAACTGGCAACATAGTTTTATTATCTTAATTGCATTTGGCTACCCTTTTTGCTATAGCTGACTTTTACAAGTTTAATTAATTCATGATATTTTTCGTCGCCTTGTTTCTGTCCTTTCCTTGAGGTTTTTTTTCTCAAATCGCTTTAAGGTTACAGGTGGCAAACTATTTGTGTTGAGCTATTGCACAATTTGTCCTCAGAGTTGCTGCCATTGTTGTTCGACTACAGCCGCATTTAGGGTGAGCGTTGTGAAGACCAGCAGTAGACTTCATCTTTAAATAAGTCCTTTAGATTCTAAAAATATGTCAACTTCAGACAGACTGAGACAGGTCTTCTAAAAATAAACCTATTGAAGACCGTGATGTTTGAATACATATTTTTTTTCAATTCCTTTTATTAATGATGTTTGAATACATCACGTGATGTTTGAATACATATTTTTTTTCAATTACTTTTATTAATTCACATCTCCCTACATATATTTATATATCTTGTTCATACTTTCAATCGTTAATAAATGACTTTTTATTCATCCACTCAAGTTCAGTTATATTTTTTAAATCTTATAGTGGATGATACTTGATGTTGATACATTTTTCTTAAAATATTAATAATTCATTAATTACATTTAATGAGTTATTTTTAGTTTTATATGAATCAAAAAACTTTTCACAAAAGGGGCAAAGTATGCAATATAGTATTTTTCGTCCCATTTGTCTTAAAATAAGTAATAACATATGATTACTTAAAAAAGCATATTTTATTTTTTTCTTTAAATGGAAAAAAATATTTATTTATTTTTTTATTTGTGAAAGAAACAATTTTTGACTTGTAAATATATATTTATAAAGAGTTGTGTAATTTGTTGGTTTTTATTATGTTTTATATAATGTTATGTAATTTATAAACTGTATGTTATGTTGTATAATTGTTTAATTAAAACTGAGCTCTTGAAAAAGAATTTCGGAAAGAAAGTCGAAACGTTGAGTGTATAAAAAAACTAAATTGTCTGTGATCTGTCCCTAGCCTATATGAATAAAAAAATAATAGTTATTAACAGTCATTAAATAAAAATATTAGCCTATTTTATAAAGTTATGTGGTAGAACATGTGTTTCAACCCATAGATTATGGGACTTTATTTATATTTATTGTAATTATTTTATAAAAAGTAACTAATATAAAATCTTCTTTGTTGGCCTAAGTAGGAATTCACTTTAATTTTGTTTGTTTGTTTATATTTCTAGTTTCTAAATACAATTTCTAATTCTGTTGCGTGGCCAAAGTGCATAAATACTGGGTAATCCTACTTGTTTCTTTTTTCTCACCCAGAGCAGTTAACATGTTCCGAAGGCAATCAATTAGAAGCTGAACCCGATTAAACTTCGACTGGACTTATCCACTGCTTGGCTTTCAGTACTGGAGAATATAATGCAATTAATTAGGTGGACAACTGGAAAAACAGGTTTCTCCACCGCAGGATAGAACGCACACTAGCGAGTCCCCGCATCCTCGACGTCTTTAAATGCCAAATTCTCTAAAGTGTTTTCTTATCTATAAATAGCGTACTAAATTAACTATACTGGAGTTTATTTCACGGGCTTATCAACAAAGTGTATATAAAGCCAAACATTTTGTCAGTTAGTAGAGCCGCGAATAAAGGAATTATACTTGAATACGGTATTTTACCGCTATTTATTCTCAGCTATGGGCAGTAAAGCTCGGGCTTTATGAAAGAATTTTAATTTTATTTTTCTGAATCATGAGGTCTTTAAACCTGTTTAGATATTTTTCTTGATAGTTTAATAACATAGAAACATAATACCCAGGGATTAAATATACACAAACATTCTGTTTCTACAGAACAGACATTTTAAAAAGTTGTACATTTTGTTATGATCACTGCTCCAGAAAACTTACAAACCATTACTTTAATTTTCAAGTTTAGAAAAGTTATAATTTGAAGGTTAAGGTCTGAAGTAGAAATTATTTTCAAACCTTATCGAAATAAGTGTAAACTTCTTGAACCTCAAAAACAGACTAAAAACAGTAACTTATCTATAGGCCTGTGCCTATCTCATGCTCTGTAATTAATCTGTTTTGGTTTTACAAAATGTTTGTCTCTGCATTTGATAAGAAACAACATGGAAAAATAGTGTTACTCAAATCTCACAAAAATTAATCTTATAGATTATTAGAGTATTATAGAGTATTAAAATAGTCTTAAGACTAATTTTTGTGAGATTTGAGTAACACTACTTTAACTTTTACCTATATGAATAGTTCTCACTAGCTAAGCTCTAAATAACTAAACATGGAAAAATGTTTATTCGATGAGGAATAAACGAATTTCTGATCAGTATTAACACTATACCGTTATATTCGGCTTTTTAAAATTTCTAAATATTTAAAAATTACTAATTTTTGTACCACTTGTCATAAAAACCACTGATGATATTTTTCAGCAAACGCGTTTCACGTTAGATGAGTTCATTGTTCATTGTTAAGAGTCACATACAAGACTGTTGTTCAGGTGTGTTGTATTAGTTTAAGCCTATGGTGTATTTTGGTTCTGTGGTGTAATATTGTTCATAGAATAGTTGTTAATTATGTGTTCAAATATAGTACTTGATTGTGAGTGTGTTTTGTCGTTTATAACATTGTGATTGGTTTTTGTGGTGTTTGTATGTGTCGTAGTCTTATATTCTAAACTGCAAAACACACTCAGAATCAAATACTATATTTGAACACATAATTATTCACTACTCTGTGAACACCAATACACCGCAAAACACCAATACCCCGCAGAGCACCAATACACCACAGAACACCAATACATCACAGAACACCAATACTCCGCAGAACACCAATACACCACAGACTTACAAGCAATAAGACTTGTCTGTGACTCTCAGCAATGAACAATGCACTATTATACAGCTAAACGCGTCTGCCGAGAATTATCACGAAGTAGTGGTTTTTTTTGCCAAGTTATATTAAAAGTAGTAATTTAAATAAATATAAAGAACACAAACACTGCAAGACATATATATGATTTATAGAAATTAAGGGAAACATTTAAACAACAAAATTATTAAATTTAATTTGATCGAGCAATCTATTATTAATTTGAAGAATTTTTAATTGAAAAATGTTTACCGTTAAAAATAGCGTACATATTCCTCATACATACACTGTATTTATCTTTCAATTTTGTGTGTAGTAAATATAGTACCACGAGAAGAACAATATCTTTTGTATGTAGGATTTAAATTTCAATATAGCAGCTGCTATTTTCTTACTATCCGACATACTTCAACGTAATTCAAGACTTTATGAATATTTCTGCTTTTCTCTTTATGAGAATGTTGCTGCTGAATGTAATAAACCTTACTGGCATTCACTTATAAGTGAATCGTCAGTGAATAAAATGGCAATCCTTTCTTAAGAAGATGGGATAATTAAAATGAAACTGTTCCACCTAAGCATGGAACATATTGTGCTCCAGGATACAACGGACCCGGTTCCTATTGACCTATTTCACAGATTGTGAATAAAGAATGTAGATCTTTTATAAATGTAATTTCTTTGTGCTATTTTAACTCTCTTTCTATTTGAACACTAATTAGTTTTATTGCAAGACTTTTACTAGCGAGTAAGGCAAATCTGATGTAAAATAAAATTATCTTAAGTACGTCATTGAAGTTCTCTCAGTCACTCCAAAGCCACACAGATAATACACACTTTGCTAATACCACATATTTTGTTTATATCTGTTCAAAATACTTAAAAATATGAATAAAGAAAATATTATTTTAAATATTTTAATATTATTTTAAAATTTAAATTTTATTTAAAATTGGCAACAGCGTAATTTTAAACATCCTAATAATGAAAGAAGAATTATTATTATATTTTCAAAATGATCAACTGAACCTATTATAATATGAGAATAATATATCACTTGTTTACTTATCTGGTTACTGTTACTCAATTAGTTTTTATTAATCATGTTTAGTATTTTTTAAATCGTTTTAAGTTTAATAAATAACAAGAAATATATAAAAATGATTTTCTCAAAGTCAACCTACCTTGGTCTTAAAAAACCTAATTTTAATACTTTTCCAAATAACTACAATTAATATAAATATGTATATAAAAGAATAGGTCAATTATTATTATTTACAATTCAGTTATAAAATTTTACTGTAAACAAATACAAAACTTATATGTAGTCTATATCATTTTTCTACAAGTCCCTTTGCTTTTTCCATCATTGCCCCATCATTGTACAAGCTTCCTGATGCCTCCATAAAAGAAGGCCTTTGGTTGAGCTGCGGGGCCAGGAATGCACCGTTTCTTTCAATGCTTTGTCCGAGGTAAATCGATGGTTATTGCCTCTTTGAGTGAACCAAACAAGCGATAGTTAGAAGAGACAAAATCAGTACTATAAGGAAGACGAGACAAGAGTCCAAAATTGAGTTTCTGGAGGGCTTGAGCAGTATTCGTGCAACAGTACCTCATGACAGCAGTCCTCGGCGTTTGCATCGAACTGCAGGCTTTAGCTTGGCAGTAAAAATCTCACTGTAACTTGCTGTTTACTGTTGTGCCCCTTTCCTCATTGGCCTAATGTTCCAGTACTGGACCACTGAGTCCCAAAAAACTGTAAGCATTAGTTTTCCTTCGGTCGGTTGGGTCTTGAACGTTTTCTTGCACGGCGAATTTGGATGTTTCCATTCCATACTCTACCGTTTACTC
Organism: Prosapia bicincta; assembly: GCA_036971475.1. Classification (NCBI taxonomy): domain Eukaryota; kingdom Metazoa; phylum Arthropoda; class Insecta; order Hemiptera; family Cercopidae; genus Prosapia; species Prosapia bicincta. The sequence goes on from JBAIZL010000098.1 coordinate 57,506, forward strand.
TCTGGCTCGTAATGATGTGTTTCGTCACCGGTAATGGACTGTCTAAGAAGTTGTCCCGTTAGTTACCACAACAATCCAACAGTTTTTGGTAGATGTCCCAGCGCGTTTGTTTACGCAACTGTATGAACCCATATTTGATAAACTTCATGAAACCCAAGTCTGTTGTCTATGATTTCGTAGGCAGAGCCGTGACTAATTTGCGTGACGATGTGCCACTTCGTCAATAATTACTCGTCTGTCTAAGCGAACCATTTCACGTGAACGCTCAATGTTTCCCTTGATTGTGACGGTAAACAACAGTTATTCAATCCGTTGGTAGACACTCCGTTGTGGCAAAACACTGTTTCCGTACTGTACCAAAAGTCTTCGATAAATTTCGGCCCCTGATACATCTTCCGGCTCAACAAAAAACGTATAAATGAACGTTGCTCTCCTTAGGGGCAAATAGAAAGCGGAGCAGCTATGAAACTTTCCTAGCAGCTCTAAACATGCATAGACGTTACAACAATTTAACAAAGGTTGAATCATCAACTCAAAACGACAGTACTACCAACATAAACAAAAATATTACTAAATTGCAGATAATAATTGACTTACACTCAAACATATGTCTGAATGACAATATTAAAATCACAGTGGCAAAATAAAAAGCTAAATTAATAATTAAATTTAATTAATGGATTAAAAACTGTTTTAACATCAAGTGTCATCCACTTTAAAAAAATGTATTTGAACTTGAGTGGATGAATAAAAATTAATTAGTACTTTAACACATTATAGTAGTGTTTGTTTAACACAATACACAAGAACTATTAGTTGAACTATTTCTTTTTTTTATGCGTATGTAAGAGAAATTAGTCGTTGGACATAGTCAGCCTAGATTGCCTACGTTTGCCACTATTGTTAAAGAAGATATCAGACTTTATGAAAAATATTGAAACGCAGCTGCAAAGTTAAGGACTAGGCGCAAAGCCTTTATGGACGCGTGAGTAATGAGGTTCTCTCCCAATTAATCATGCCTTAGGGACTTCGAATTAGCCAATCCCGGAAAACGCCTCGCACTTTCGTTGGGGCGTGGTAAATTATCCCCACGAGGTCGGGCGAGGCAGATGAAACGTTTGCGGTGATACTGATATTCTCGGATGTGATCTGATCATACGAGTCACATCTGATAATAAAACGTTGTTGGCGCGTAGACTATCGTTAAATTGTTTTATGAAACTTGTTACTGATGCCAAACTAAAAACCTTCCCAGCATAATATATCTTGCGGCTGTGAAAAAGTAATAAAAACAGAAACAAAATACGTATACTGAAACGTTTCCAAATCCCTTCAAGTGATTCATTACTTTACGTTGGGGAAATCACAATCGATATCATACGCAATACTCATTACATTCGACAAAATGTTTAAACTATCCTGTTTTATACGCCAGGAAAAGTTTTAGGAGTCGTAAAATACGTGTAAAAGAAGAAAAGTTACTTTTCTTCATATAAAGTCCGCAGCTGGTAACATTGCTTCCGAGAGATGAGTCGGGGAAGGAAAGTCTTATAAACTTCACTGTTAGATACTTACAGAACCTTTATCTTAATGAATCACGTGCTTTATATAATCGAAATCATATGTAAGGAACAATTATTGCCCACAAAGGTCGGTTTTATGGATAATGTTACACGAAAAGCTATGTGAGGGATTCAAGCACGGTGTAGAGATGTGAACTACAATGTATTTACTTCTAAGTCCAGCGTAGAGAGATGGTAAAGTCCTGGATAATATATAAACGTAAAGGATCTAAGTGAACTAGCTGCGATGTATTGGACATAGTCACTTTGGACATACGGAAAGCAAGGAGAGAGACAGAGTTTTGTATTCTCACCACTTTTATTTAACATCTACTCAGAAGCTATATGCGTTTGTGAAGAGGGGTTCTGGCTGAGTTGGATAGGTTAAATAATATACGTAATGCGGACGTCTATGGTGATAGGTTAGGTCTATAACAGCTGCTGAGAGATCGAGTTGCACAACAGTCAAAGCTACGTTCGACCGTCTCGATCAATATGAGAAAAACAAAGAACCTAGGTGTACTAACTGCTCTGACAGTATCAATAAACAGGTAATAAAAATAATATTAAAGTCAATTCCTACTTAGGTTCAGAAAGAAAACAAATGTTTTTAGTTACTTTTTAATAAATTTACAGTTAACATATATAAAGTAAAATAGGCTATGTGTTAACACAGCTCTTCTACCACATAACCTCTAACATAAAATCAGCTGTTTCATTAAATCATATGTTATCACTTATATAAAGCCAAATAGGAGGAAATAATTGTATTGCATACCTTGCTTCTTTTTGTGAAAAGTTTTTCTCCTACATAAAATAACTTCATTAAATGTAATTAATGAAGTAATATTTTTAACTCTATTAACTCCAAGTGTCCACTACAAGTTAAAAAAAAAAAATGTTTGAACTATATTCAATGAAAAGCGTTTGAGACCATATTAAAACAATATTAATGAAATCCATTTAAAACTATATTAAAATAAACTAAATAAATTTACTCTATAAGCCAATTAAACTATAATAAATGAAATATTATAAAAATATATTAGAGCATAATTATTAAAAGACCTTTAAAATATACTAATAAAAGTTTCTTAAATATATTGTTTATTATTTTTTTAAAGTAACAGCCGCAATTTAAGGTAATATCGTATAGGCGTATGATTATTTGTCCGTGTTAATTGTTTTTAAGGGAAATTTAGTAGTAAGTGATGCATTCTATAAGCAAAAACGATTTATACCAAAACAGATAAGAAAGTTTAATGTGTAGTAAGTGATGCATTCTTTAAGCAACAACGTTTTATACCGAAACAGATAAGAGAGTTTAATGTGTACTAAGTGATGCATTCTATAAGCAACAACATTTTATACCGAAACAGATAAGAGAGTTTAATGTGTAGTAAGTGATGCATTCTATAGGCAAAAACGTTTTATACCGAAACAGATAAGAGAGTTTAATGTCTGGATGCAAAGTTGAAATTAACCCATTTGAATAATAAATGTAACGCCGTAACCATTTGCCCGCCTAATTTTATAAAATTTCTCTTCTGAATCAGAATTTGTATATACCTAGGTATTCAAAACATACACATACATTTCTGTATTATAAAGGCATTGTGTGACATTCTTTTTCATTGACACCTGAACATAAACCTCCCCTGTTTACCAACGCTCTTCCCAGCTCTCGAGATATGCTGGTTTAACCACTTCTTCCGCCGTTTAGCGAACGTCAAACGGAATATATTAACAAGGCCATTCCAGCGTGATAAAGAGGCGCAAAGCGGTGTTTGAAGAGTGCAAGATGAGACGCACGTAAGCCTGACAAGAGCCGGCTGGAGTTATGCCCCCAGGGCCCGGCAGCGTTCCGCTACCGTTAGGCTGAGTACTTAACCTTACACTGTGATGAAGAACGTATGATGTAACCATACAAGACGCTAAACAGTAAGCCTACAGTGAATACACGAACATTTAATGAACCTTTCGTCAAGATTTATGTGTTATGACGTGATCCATTCTCTGCAAATATACTGTTTCTTGCTATAACTCACCGCTTACATATATTGTAACAGCTACTTGGTCAAACCGTGATCGTTTACTCACCTGAAAAAGAAAAAGTTATATTTATGTTACTGCATTCATTATAGGTTAAATTGTAGTTTGTACAAAATTTAGCCTTATAATTAAAATCCAGTGTAGTTAAACACTATTGAAACTCAATAAACAGTGATATTTTAGATAATTAGATACAAAGTAGTGTTGTAATGTTGCACATGAAAACAACAATTTCAAATTTGTTGAAGCTCTCAAAGTATCAAATATGAAGCTGGCTTTGTTTAGGAAGTGTTTGTTTATCTAAGTAATAGGATTTATACACAGTTGATTATATATATATATATATATATATATATATATATATATATATATATATATATGCTGATACGTATTCCTTCACGGATGGAAAAATATAATGAATAATTACTATCTGGAGTACATCCGTTCATTCTGCAGTCCATAAATTCGCAGTTCCGACGTTTCGCTAGAATCTCATCCAGCATTGACGAGGTGAACCCAACAACAATAGAAGAGTCTCCTCGCTCTTCTACTGTTGTTGGGTTCAACTCGTCAATGCTGGATGAGATTCTAACGAAACGTCGGAACTGCGAATTTATGGACTGCAGAATGAACGGATGTACTCCAGATAATAACTATTATCATATATATATATATATATATATATATATATATATATATATATATATGTATATATATGTATATATATTTTAAAACAACATAGGTTATTCAAATACAAGAATATTTATTATTTTATATTAATAAAAATAATAAATATTCTTGTATTTGAATAACCTATGTTGTTTTAAATTATTAAACAAGAATACGTATTTTATATTTATATATCTATATATATATATATATATATATATATATATATATATATATATATATATAGACTATATATATATATATATATATATAGACTATATATATATATGCAAATGTTTTTTTAACAATATTTCACAAATGATTACTTTTGATACATTTCTATTATAAAGAGGTATTTCTTTGGTTGACAAGTTATTTTGAAACATAAAAATGAATTTACCTCGTCGATGCTTGGTAATTCGAAATTAATTATCAATTCCGAAACATTAATTATATTAATGGAAAAGTCGTTGATATACAAGTACAACAGAAGTATAGCATACCTTAGATATTTACGTCGGTAGTCGTGCTTAATCAACAAACAGACAGAACACGGAATAATTCTTCCAAAACAGACATTAATCGGTTTCTAATAAACCACCATTTTCAGCGTATTGTAACTTGGCATTCCGTCCATACATTTGAAATTATTTCCACTTATATTGTTCCTTTACCAGCTCGTGGCAACTAGTTTTGTCCAGTGACTCTTATTTACTGGTTTAATGTAATCTCCTTTCTGTTACACTACAAAATTATTTAACTTCAACAACTACTGTAAGCCAAAAGGAAACTTGAGAGCGCTTATGAAAACTTACATTGTACCGACCGAAAAGAGAATGGTCTTCGCAACATATATGTATGATATGACAAAGTGTTTAATTGCTATCATTTTTTATTGCTGTCAATACTACAAAAGATATCAAATTTATTATTTTTCATTTCAATTATATTTATAATAATTTGCGTATCTATAGTAGAATTAGTGACAAAATTACCTCAAATAATTTCTTTATTTTGCCAAAATTCATAGTTTATTTCTCGAGCTGTAATTGAATAAGTTATATTTTAAAGAAGGTATTTTTTTCAGTATTGAAATAGTTCCCAATGTAAGAGTTGAATCTGCTGAAGTGCGAATTCTAAGCAAAAGAGTGAGAGAGCTACTAAAGGCAATTGAGACGATGCATAGGAGAAGATATTGTAAATTTACTATAATGGATAAAAACGGAAATGACGAGACACTGACGAGACAAGACTTGGCCAAGACGGTCTACAATATTCGACCATAGACTGTACAAGAGTTGTCCAGAATCTCTAGACGTTTCGTCCGAATGCTATACAAAAATTAAAATCTCTTGCATTAGAAAAATAAAGAATTGTATTGTTCAAAGAAGTAAATCATTAAGAAACATCCAAACACGATGTTTATATACATCCAGTGAAGTAAAGGTACAAAATATTCGTACGATGAGCTAAATAAATTTGTAGAAAATATATGAGAAACATTTTGATAAAGAAGGTTGTAAGGTGTAAGGAAGTGTTAGAACCTTCATACCTTGTTCTATAAATAACCCAATGCAAATGTGGTAAATTTCCGGACTTATTCACTAGAAACAGCGCAACGTTATCTGGAAGTGATTTGAACAAATCAATGTGTTTTATGAAACATTCAAGTAGGAAATACTCAAGTAGACAGAAGGAAGTAGAAATTTAGGCGAATGGGAAATAGGAAATACTCAAGTAGATGAGAGGAAGTAGAACTCTAGGCGAATGGGAAATAGGAAATACTCAAGTAGATGAGAGGAAGTAGAACTCTAGGCGAACGGGATGTAGAAAATTCTCAAGTAGACAGACGTAAGAAGACCTTGAAGCGAATGGGAAGTAGGAAATACTAAAGTGGAAAGAAAGAAGTAGAACTAAGGCGAATGAGAAGTAGGAATACTCAAATAAAACTAAAGAAGTAGAACTGAGGCGAATGGGCAGTAGGAAATAATAAAGTGGAAAGAAAGAAGTAGAACTAAGGCGAATGAGAAGTAGGAACACTCAAATAAAACTAAAGAAGTAGAACTGAGGTGAATGGGAAGTAGGAATCCTCAAATAAAACTAAAGAAGTAGAACTGAGGCGAATGGGAAGTAGGAAATACTAAAGTGGAAAGAAAGAAGTAGAACTAAGGCGAATGAGAAGTAGGAATACTCAAATAAAACTAAAGAAGTAGAACTGAGGTGAATGAGAAGTAGGAATACTCAAATAAAACTAAAGAAGTAGAACTGAGGCGAATGGGAATTAGGAAATACTAAAGTGGAAAGAAAGAAGTAGAACCTAGGCGAATGCGAAGTAGGAATACTCAAATAAACTAAAGAAGTAGAACTGAGGTGAATGGGAAGTAGGAATACTCAAATAAAACTAAAGAAGTAGAACTGAGGCGAATGGGAAGTAAGAAATACTAAAGTGGAAAGAAAGAAGTAGAACTAAGGCGAATGAGAAGTAGGAATACTCAAATAAACTAAAGAAGTAGAACTGAGGTGAATGGGAAGTAGGAATACTCAAATAAAAGTAAAGAAGTAGAACTGAGGCGAATGGGAAGTAAGAAATACTAAAGTGGAAAGAAAGAAGTAGAACTAAGGCGAATGAGAAGTAGGAATACTCAAATAAAACTAAAGAAGTAGAACTGAGGTGAATGGGAAGTAGGAATACTCAAATAAAACTAAAGAAGTAGAACTGAGGTGAGTGAGAAGTAGGAATACTCAAATAAAACTAAAGAAGTAGAACTGAGGCGAATGGGAAGTAGGAAATACTAAAGTGGAAAGACAGAAGAAGAACTAAAGCGAATGAGAAGTAGGAATACTCAAATAAAACTAAAGAAGTAGAACTGAGGTGAATGGGAAGTAGGAATACTCAAATAAAACTAAAGAAGTAGAACTGAGGCGAATGGGAAGTAGGAAATACTAAAGTGGAAAGAAAGAAGTAGAACTAAGGCGAATGAGAAGTAGGAATACTCAAATAAAACTAAAGAAGTAGAACTGAGGTGAATGGGAAGTAGGAATACTCAAATAAAACTAAAGAAGTAGAACTGAGGCGAATGGGAAGTAGGAAATACTAAAGTGGAAAGAAAGAAGTAGAACTGAGGTGAATGGGAAGTAGGAATCCTCAAATAAAACTAAAGAAGTAGAACTGAGGCGAATGGGAAGTAGGAAATACTAAAGTGGAAAGAAAGAAGTAGAACTAAGGCGAATGAGAAGTAGGAATACTCAAATAAAACTAAAGAAGTAGAACTGGGTAGAATGGGAAGTAGGAAATACTAAAGTGGAAAGAAAGGAGTAGAACCTAGGCGAATGAGAAGTACGAATACTCAAATAAAACTAAAGAAGTAGAACTGAGGTGAATGGGAAGTAGAACATAATAAAGTGGAAAGAAAGAAGTAGAATTGAGGCGAATGGGAAGCAAGAAATTTCCCAAGTAGACAGAAGGAAGTAGAACTTTAGGCGAATGGGAAATGGGAAATTTTCAAGTAGACAGAAGGAAGTAGAACTTGAGGCGAATGGGAAGTGGGAAATTTTCAAGTAGACAGAAGGAAGTAGAACTTGAGGCGAATGGGAAGTGGGAAATTTTCAAGTAGACAGAAGGAAGTAGAACTTGAGGCGAATGGGAAGTGCGAAATTTTCAAGTAGACAGAAGGAAGTAGAACTTGAGGCGAATGGGAAATGGGAAATTTTCAAGTAGACAGAAGGAAGTAGAACTTGAGGCGAATGGGAAATGGGAAATTTTCAAGTAGACAGAAGGAAGTAGAACTTGAGGCGAATGGGAAGTGGGAAATTTTCAAGTAGACAGAAGGAAGTAGAACTTGAGGCGAATGGGAATAGGACATTTTCAAGCAGACAGAAGGAAGTAGAACTTGAGGCGAATGGGAATAGGACATTTTCAAGCAGACAGAGGGAAGTAGAACTTGAGGCGAATGGGAATAGGACATTTTCAAGCAGACAGAGGGAAGTAGAACGTGAAGCGAATGGGACTGAACTAGAAGAGTGAAAATGTGTTAAAACACTTTATATAACCCTACCTTCGTGTTTTCCTTCTTGCAATAAGGACATTCATAGACATTACAGTTTAATATATTTTCATAGAATATGTACTGAAAAAATATTTTATAAGAAAACAATGTCCTACAACGTTAATTAAAAAAATAATAATAATCATATTGAATGGAAAAGGGACTTTATAGACAACAATATTGTTACTGTTCAGAAATTATATTTCACTGCTGTCTCCCCTCGAAGTATTTTCAGAAGTCAATTTAAAAGTAAAATATGTGTTATTTGATTCATTTGACTTTTCTATCAAATTGTATCCAGCTTCGTTATTGAAACAGTAGTTGACCTTAGGATACTACAGAGATTTTACGGAACCAACTTTTGTTCTCTGAGAATATCAGATAGGCCTTATTAAAACCAACCATACTTATACAAGACATATACAGTAGACTGGTATACAGCCTCTCACAATACGATCCTTTATGTAGAACATATTTCCGACAACCATGTTTTCATTATCAATGATTAATATACACTCGTTGGTTGTTCTCTGATTACGGGAACATGATTTCCGAGAGCATATTTTATTTGTTTTTTTTATCATGAGAAGTTGTGTATATGTTTAGGCTTACAGCCTGAGCTATGCCTATACTATCTATTATAGTTACTGTATTTACTATGTTTAAATTATTTTTATAGGGACCAAGTTTTTATTACCTTAAAGCAGAATAAATTGTTATTTTTATAGAGTGTGTTGTTAATACCAGATAGTCTAAAGTGAAGTGAAAAAAAACACATTTTAGAGTTACAATATTAGCTCATTTAAAATAACATAAGCTAAATAGCTTATATTAAGAATGTTTTAGAAAAAAATTGTCTAACATTTATTTTTAATTTGATCACCTTGACCTAGATAGAGAATGCTTATAAATAATGTCGTATTTCCCGGCTGTCTTTTACAAATCTTAAAATTGCATCAGGATAATTCTAAAATAACTGTGCATTTTAAAGTGATTATCAATAATTAATTGTACATGTATAAGAAGGTAAAATAATATTACTACATAAAATAATAAAACAGTTTACATCAAAAATCATTTACTGTATATAATAAATATATTTATAAAATGGCGAAGTTTATTACATGAAAAATTATCCCAAAAGTTTCACAAAGTAAAATCAATCAAAAGTTTGGAAAGTTTACGATACCATTATTTCTAGAAAATGTAATTTACAGTAAAGTGTATGAAAGAAATTTTCAATTAAATAAGAAAAGGCTAAGTGAGTATAAATTTTTATTCCGTTATATAAGAAAAGGACAAGTTTGTTTATTGATGTTTACGGCGAACTGGCAGCAATACCCTTTGTAAGTCACTATACAGCTTTAATAAATTGAAGCGAGGTGAAGTGCCAATAAAGGAAGACGGAGCTTCATATGACATGAGTGTAACCTTATTTTCCATGCTTTACGTCGCGATTAAGTGAAATAGCTTCAACCTGTCCATGAAGTTGGTCAATTCAGTTCTTCCATATAACAGGGCTTAATTTAAAATAAATTATTTCTATACAGAGGCGCACCTAAGATTTTGTTGAGGAGGGGGCCAGAAAAAAAGGGAGGGCCGGTTGGTTCACCCCTAATAAAAGTTATTAAATTTTTACCCCTCTAAAATTCATGCTTAATTTATTTACAACACTAAAAGAGAACCGAATTAAGACTAAATCCGAGTTTTGGTCATAGTATAGTAAAGGTTATTTGATATTTTTTCGAAGAGTTCCTTGGGCGATTTTACATTTTGACTCGTGTACCATTGAAGTTCATTTAAGTTCACTTATTGTTTATTCTTACTCACAAAATGATAATAATTAAATAAAATTTTCTAATCCCAGTCTGAATTCTAAGACCATGAACAGCAAAAACGAATCAACCATTGACAAATATATTGTATATTTATTGTTATAAGAATGTAATGTTTTATAATGGATTCAGAATGATTCTGTAAATTATTTACACCGCAGTAAATACACCGAAATAGGGACAATGTTACTAAAACTGTTTGTCTGTTCCTCTTGTCGTGACGTCTTATTTAGCAGACCAGTCAAATTAAACATTGGCAATCTTCAAAGTAGTTAATTATATGTTATTTACATGAGAAGAAATATATTGCAGTCCATTCACTAGTGGAAGCACTGATTAAGGGAATTCAATTTACCCCCTTGGCCCCTCCCTTCAGTGCGCCATTCATCCTGTAAGCCATGTATTACCCTTTACTTGCACGAAGCAGGCATTACTATGAACTCCTCGATAAAATATTGAGATATTTCAGTCACATTGTCGGAGGGAACTATAATGCACCTAAGGGCTGAACCCTGAGAAACGCCTCCCACCTTTAAAACTGCTGCCACCTAGCTGAACGCTTTCAAGGGGCTATCCTAAGGATTGACGACAGAAATGTTTTGTCTCATTATGCTTTTCATAAACTTAAATTTAGAGTTTTACAGTGGTTAGTTTGTTCAATAAAACCTCTAAATATCTAACAAGCTTTGAATATAATTTAAAATATAATGTTATCTTCCCCGCAATATTATCCTCCTCGCAAACATTACCCTTCTCACAATTTTATCCTCCTCGCAACTATTATCCTCCTCGCAATATTTTCCTCCTCGAAATAATTATCCTCCTCGCAATATTATCCTCCTCGCAACTATTATCCTCCCCGCAATATTTTCCTCCTCGAAATAATTATCCTCCTCGCAATATTATCCTCCTCGCAACTATTATCCTCCTCGCAATATTTTCCTCCTCGAAATAATTATCCTCCTCGCAATATTATCCTCCTCGCAACTATTATCCTCCTCGCAATATTTTCCTCCTCGAAATAATTATCCTCCTCGCAATATTATCCTCCTCGCAACTATTATCCTCCTCGCAATATTTTCCTCCTCGAAATAATTATCCTCCTCGCAATATTATCCTCCTCGCAACTATTATCCTCCTCGCAATATTTTCCTCCTCGAAATAATTATCCTCCTCGCAATATTATCCTCCTCGCAACTATTATCCTCCTCGCAATATTTTCCTCCTCGAAATAATTATCCTCCTAGCAATATTATCCTCCTCGCAATATTTTCCTCCTCGAAATAATTATCCTCCTCGCAACTATTATCCTCCACGTAATATTTTCCTCCTCGAAATAATTATCCTCCTCGCAATATTATCCTCCTCGCAATATTTTCCTCCTCGAAATAATTATCCTCCTCGCAATATTATCCTCCTCGCAACTATTATCCTCCTCGCAATATTTTCCTCCTCGAAATAATTATCCTCCTAGCAATATTATCCTCCTCGCAATATTTTCCTCCTCGAAATAATTATCCTCCTCGCAACTATTATCCTCCTCGCAATATTTTCCTCCTCGAAATAATTATCCTCCTCGCAACTATTATCCTCCTCGCAATATTTTCCTCCTCGAAATAATTATCCTCCTAGCAATATTATCCTCCTCGCAATATTTTCCTCCTCGAAATAATTATCCTCCTCGCAATATTTTCCTCCTCGAAATAATTATCCTCCTCGCAATATTATCCTCCTCGCAACTATTATCCTCCTCGCAATATTTTCCTCCTCGAAATAATTATCCTCCTCGCAATATTATCCTCCTCGCAACTATTATCCTCCTCGCAATATTTTCCTCCTCGAAATAATTATCCTCCTCGCAACTATTATCCTCCTCGCAATATTTTCCTCCTCGAAATAATTATCCTCCTCGCAATATTATCCTCCTCGCAACTATTATCCTCCTCGCAATATTTTCCTTCTCGAAATAATTATCCTCCTCGCAATATTATCCTCCTCGCAACTACTATCCTCCTCGCAATATTTTCCTACTCGAAATATTATCCTCCTCGCATTAATAACTTCATCGCAATGTCATCTTTCTCGCAATATTATCCTCCTCACAATATTATCCTCCTCGCAACTATCATCCTTCTCCCATCCTACTCGAAATATTATCATCCTCTCATCTATTTTACTCATCCAATTATTATCCTCCTCGCAACTAGTAGACCTATCCTTTTCCCAATATTATCTTCCTCGCCATATTATCTTCCTCGCAATATTATCCTCCTCGCAACTATTATCTTCCTCGTAAACTATTAGGCCATCGCAAAGGGTTCTTAACTATTCCATTAATTAAAGTCGGAATAACCAATCCATGCCTCTAGGTGTCCAGATTCGTATCTTTTCACGAGAAATACACGTTATTAATTAAGCGAGCAAACAGGTTTGACGCCTGGCTAAGCAACCCAAGTGTGATGGACCTTGTGGAACACGTCTCTATCCACTGCCCTTTATATTCAACATTTGCTACAAGTCTACAGCGTATTGTTGCAGTGCGTTTACGTTTACTGCACAGTACTCAATCTGTATTTTAGTATACTCTTATACTAAGTTATATTTCACTGATATTTTTTTGAATGATTTATCTATTGTAACAATTACTGACAAATATCATTGTATAAATAGTGTGTACATAAAGCCTATTAGCACAAACATCATTGTACAAATAATGTTTATATTATGCCTCTTCTTACAAATATTGTTATACAAATAATGTTTATATTATGCCTATTATTACAAATATTATTATACAAATAATGTTTATATTATGCCTATTATTACAAATATTCTTATACAAATAATGTTTATGTTATGCCTAATACTACAAATAATTATATACAAATAATGTTTATATAATTCCTATTATTACAAATATTATGATACAAATAATGTTTATATTTTGAATAATAATACAAATATTATTGTACAAATAATGTATATACCTTGCATAATTATACAAATAATATTGTACAAATAATGTTTGTATATTGCCAATTAATACAAATATTTTTGTAAAAATAATTTATATATCTTGCATATTAATACAAATATTATTGTACAAATAATGTTTGTATATTGCTTAATATCACAAATATTTGTGTACAAATAATTTTTATATAATGCCTATCATTATAAATATTATTGTAAAAATAATTTTTATATATTGCCTAGTAACACAAATATTATTCTACAAAAAAAACTTTTATATATTGTTATCAATACAAATAATACTGCATAGAAATTTTTTTATCTTGCCTAATAATACAAGTACTGCTGTAGACAATAATCGTTTTTACTTGCCTAATAATACAAGTACTGTTGTAGACAATAATCTTTATATCTTGCTTAATAATACAAGTACTGTTGTAGACAATTATCTTTATATCTTGCTTAATAACACAAGTACTGTTGTAGACAATAATCTTTATATCTTGCTTAATAATACAAGTACTGTTGTAGACAATAATGTTTCTATCTTGTCTAATAATACAAGTACTGTTGTAGACAATAATATTTCTATCTTGTCTAATAATACAAGTACTATTGTAGACAATAATCTTTATATCTTGTTTAATAATACAAGTACTGTTGTAGACAATAATCTTTATATCTTGCTTAATAATACAAGTACTGTTGTAGACAATAATATTTCTATCTTGTCTAATAATACAAGTACTGTTGTAGACAATTATCTTTATATCTTGCTTAATAATACAAGTACTGTTGTAGACAATAATGTTTCTATCTTGTCTAATAATACAAGTACTGTTGTAGACAATAATATTTCTATCTTGTCTAATAATACAAGTACTGTTGTAGACAATAATTTTTATATCTTGTTTAATAATACAAGTACTGCTGTAGACAATAATCGTTTTTACTTGCCTAATAATACAAGTACTGTTGTAGACAATAATCTTTATATCTTGCCTAATAATACAAGTACTGTTGTCGACAATAATATTTCTATCTTGCCTAATAATACAAGTACTGTTGTAGACAATAATCTTTATATCTTGTTTTATAATACAAGTACTGCTGTAGACAATAATCGTTTTTACTTGCCTAATAATACAAGTACTGTTGTAGACAATAATCTTTATATCTTGCCTAATAATACAAGTACTGTTGTCGACAATAATATTTCTATCTTGCCTAATAATACAAGTACTGTTGTAGACAATAATCTTTATATCTTGCCTAATAATACAAGTACTGTTGTAGACAATAATCTTTATATCTTGCCTAATAATACAAGTACTGTTGTAGACAATAATATTTCTATCTTGCCTAATAATACAAGTACTGTTGTAGACAATAATCTTTATATCTTGCTTAATAATACAAGTACTGTTGTAGACAATAATCTTAATATCTTGCTTAATAATACAAGTATTGTTGTAGACAATAATCTTTATATCTTGCTTAATAATACAAGTACTGTTGTAGACAATAATCTTTATATCTTGCCTAATAATACAAATAAATAAACAAAAGTTATATAACGTCTAATGGTGGTTCCGATGAAGTGAAACCAGAATGAATATTGTAGTAATGATGTTTATATAACGTTTAAAATACTAGTAATTATAAATAATAATTTAACGAACTCAATTGAAATTCGTCCAATAGTCTACAACAAATTAATTTTTACTTGAATATGTTTAATAGTTTTTACATTTATTAAAGAAAGAGCCGTAATAATTTATTAAACATAAAAATTATTTTAAACATTCAAATAATTTAATTATAAATGCTAATACAATATTTAATAATATAAATTATTTAAAATAATTAATAAAATTTAAAATAATATTTTATTACGAGGTAATTAACGAAGGTTAAGAGCAGACACAATAAAAGGATGTTTTCAACAAAGGCAACAACAAAAACAAAATTCGAGATCGCACCAATAAACGTTGGACAGGAACTAAATCACTCAACTCTCTATTCTGAGATAAAAGCACAAGAAATACTTTCATTTTATTCGGGCCGTTAATTTTTATTTTTATTGGTTACAGATGGAACGCATATAAAATGGTTTTGACGTCACTAAAACATTTCATTAATTCATGAACAGGACCGAAAAATGATTTAGTCTTCTACAGCTTATGTATTCATGTATTCAGAATGGGGACAATATTTATGTTCGCACATAATGTACTTGCAAAGTGATATTGCTTTAGTAATGTATGCAGATCGACTCTCTTGGCGTATAAAATACAGGTTCAAGTCGTTCTATTTAAAAGCAAAGCACGAGGAAATTGATTATTTTCCATTTTATTATTTTTAAGTTGATTTAAATATTCAAGAATAATACGATTGGGGTAATTTGTTTTAATCGCTGATATTAACAAATACTTTAAATCAACTATTTTTTTAATCTTTAAATACTAAAGTTCTTGTTATTTATCTTTTTTCAAAAACATTTAAGAGTGAAAGTTAGTAGAGAAGTAAGACTAGTAAAGGTATGGCCAGTGGTTGGTAGTAATCAGTATAGGGTTAATATGGGCCTGCGGTTCAGTTTGCGGTACATATGCAATGTATATACAGCAGAACAACCGTATGCTTGTGATAAACAGCCGCCCATCTGCCATTGGTTTGCGTGGAATAAAGAATACTAACTGTACGAATACAATAAAACAACTAACAAGATGTTCCTTTCCCTATATTCAGGGCTCAGGCTTAATCTACTCAGCTAATCCTAAACAGCTCAGATAATGGGCTTGCGTATAAACCCATACCATTGCCTGCTTTTACCTGTTGCCTCTAGTTAAAGTGTATCATCGAAACAAGACAAAGCATGCCTTTAGTTATAGTTTTAATATTCAGTTTTTTTAGAACAGGGTTAAATAATAGGATAAACCATTCCCTAGGGAAGTGCTCCAGTAAATATGCAGAATTGTAGTAAAAACCTCCCTATGGTTAAAGCTAAAGCATCTCCATATCACGAATACAGTTTTCTTTCATAAAGAAAAAATCAACTATAGTAATTCTATTGTAATATTTCATTCTTTCAAGGCAAATCGTAACCTTATTCGATTGTTTAAAAATTTATTGAATTTATGCGTCGTTTTTCTGTAGATTTGGTGAATTTTAATATTATTGTGGACGATTAATTTTATTGAAATTCTCATTAACAACCATCTTCTTTATAGTTGTTTGTGTATGGTAACAGTCTATTAAACCAGGGAGAAAATGATATGAAGATATCCTAACATATAAATAAAAGGTTAATAAATTGTATAATATAACAATAGGTGTTATTTTATAGTTAAATATTTGTTGTAATTACTCCATCTAATATAAAAGAAATGTACTTCTAGGTACTCTCAGCAAAAACATTTATCCAGTGGAAAACGAAATTACACAATGTACGAAATTATGTAGCCTACGTCACAAACACCAATGTAGATAGCTACAGCAATCAACTAACATGACACGCACAGAAAATGAATGGACATCGACTACACAAAAGTCCTGAGGTATGAATACCGCAGACAAGAATAAGATAAGGACGATAACTGGAAACGTCGGAAAGAAAGAACAGACACAGTAACCAGGGAAAAGGGATAAAATAACTCTGAAGAGACAGAGAAAATTGGAGAATGGGAATTGAAAGGCGTAAAACATTTTAATCCGATACATGAGGTAAGCGCCACAGAGAAGACGAAGAAAAGGAAAATAGGAAGAACAGACACAGCAAACAGGGAAAAAGGATTAAAATAACTCTGAAGAGACAGAGAAAAATGGAGAATGGGAATTGAAAGGCGTAAAACATTTTAATCCGATACATGAGGTAAGCGCCACAGAGAAGACGAAGAAAAGGAAAATAGGAAGAACAGACACAGCAAACAGGGAAAAGAGATTAAAATAACTATGAAGAGACAGAGAAAAATGGAGAATGGGAATTGAAAGGCGTAAAACATTTTAATCCGATACATGAGGTAAGCGCCACAGAGAAGGCGAAGAAAATAACAGGAACAGTCGGAGAGGAAGAACAGACACAGTAACCAGGGAAAAGGGATAAAATAACTCTGAAGAGACAGAGAAAATTGGAGAATGGGAATTGAAAGGCGTAAAACATTTTAATCCGATACATGAGGTAAGCGCCACAGAGAAGACGAAGAAAAGGAAAATAGGAAGAACAGACACAGCAAACAGGGAAAAGAGATTAAAATAACTCTGAAGAGACAGAAAAAATGGAGAATGGGAATTGAAAGGCGTAAAACATTTTAATCCGATACATGAGGTAAGCGCCACAGAGAAGGCGAAGAAAATAACAGGAACAGTCGGAGAGGAAGAACAGACACAGTAACCAGGGAAAAGGGATAAAATAACTCTGAAGAGACAGAGAAAATTGGAGAATGGGAATTGAAAGGCGTAAAACATTTTAATCCGATACATGAGGTAAGCGCCACAGAGAAGGCGAAGAAAATAACAGGAACAGTCGGAGAGGAAGAACAGACACAGTAACCAGGGAAAAGGGATAAAATAACTCTGAAGAGACAGAGAAAATTGGAGAATGGGAATTGAAAGGCGTAAAACATTTTAATCCGATACATGAGGTAAGCGCCACAGAGAAGACGAAGAAAAGGAAAATAACAGGAACAGTCGGAGAGGAAGAACAGACACAGTAACCAGGGGAAAAGGATTAAAATATCTCTGATGAGACAGAGAAAAATGGAGAATGGGAATTGAAAGGCGTAAAACATTTTAATCCGATACAAGAGGTAAGCGCCACAGAGAAGACGAAGAAAAGGAAAATAACAGGAACAGTCGGAGAGGAAGAACATACACAGTAACCAGGGAAAAAGGATTAAAATAACTCTGGAGAGACAGAGAAAATGGAGAATGGGAATTGAAAGGCGTAAAACATTTTAATCCGATACATGAGGTAAGCGCCACAGAGAAGACGAAGAAAAGGAAAATAACAGGAACAGTCGGAGAGGAAGAACAGACACAGTAACCAGGGAAAAAGGATTAAAATAACTCTGGAGAGACAGAGAAAATGGAGAATGGGAATTGAAAGGCGTAAAACATTTTAATCCGATACATGAGGTAAGCGCCACAGAGAAGACGAAGAAAAGGAAAATAACAGGAACAGTCGGAGAGGAAGAACAAACACAGGAATAAGGGGAAATGGGTTAGATCCCTGGAGAGACTCTCTAAATGGAAAATGAGAATTAGAAGATGGAAAACGATTGAAACTTTTACCCAGTGTGTGTTTGTGTGTGTGTGTGTGTGTGTGTGTGTGTTTGTGTGTGTGTACAAAGTTTAATATAACAACAGAAAGATAATAACAGACCACTCTGAAACACATCTAAATTATTATCGACAAAGAATTTATGTATTTAAGGTCCGAGGAAAATGGATTTTGTATAGATCGTTCGTTATATCCATGTAGCCGGCTTTATCCGGACTGCGACTGTCCCACTCGTATCTGACAACAAATGAAGCTGTCCTATATTTTTATTGTGCAATACTCATCTCGCGAACAATATCTCATCCCGATGTTTTCATTGCTTCATACGGACGGAACGAAAAAGCTTTATGCCTTATGTCGGTTTACACGTGTTGCATGGACTCTGTTGTTCCAGAGAATATTGTTAGTTGCAGCTGGTACAACTGCACCATATTTATACACGCTTTTATTGTTCGCTACAGCATTGTAATGTAGATACAAGTTTTAAATGCCGTAGAACTGGGGGTTTTATCGAAAAACTTCAACACTATAAAATATAATGTTCATAAAAGAGGATTTAAATTAATAATATATGATGCAGCGTTAGATGGTGAGCACTTGAGATACGATTTCGGAGAAAGAACTTTTATTATATATTCCCGTATGGGCCACAATAAACAGCACTTAAACTAAATCAGCTATAGTTGCCTCCTCCATCAGCTGTGCCGACTTCATTGTTGCCGTATATTCGTGTTGACGTATTTCACATTAGAGGTTAGTTTTTGCTCAAAATAAAAAATTAAAATAAATCTTACAACTGTTGGAATACTTATTTTTAAATAAATAAAACCTCTAAACCACAAATAACATTTATTTAAACCTTATGTACATTTCGATTGCCCAGCAATCATCTTCAGAGGTATTTAAAAAATACAACTTGTTGGAATACTATTCATTTTGGTGCACACGGTATAAAAACATCTGTAATATATTTTTTCTACTGTATACCTCTTTAGCCGCACCAGAAGAGAACACTTGAAGTATTCACTGACAAACACAAGTCACAAAGTAAGTGTAAAATTTAAACGTCCAATTATAAGACTCCCTTCAGAGGACAAAGAAAACATACACAAGATTTAATCATAAAATTATTGTTCAATGTGTAAATAATTTCCAAGACTGTAAGTAACAAAATATAAACACCTTAGGTTCTGATCAGTTTTCCACATTAATAATATTGGTCTATCTATAACTTTTATACGATTAAGTATACCTAACTATACTGTTAACTTAGCTTTGTTTAAAAGGTTTCCTAGTGTATTAACCTTCTAAAAGGGAAGATCCAGCCCGTAGATTTCTGTATGCGCGCACTCACACACTAACCAACATGTAGGTAGTTGTTAGTACTCTACTAGTATAATCATGATTTTATGACAATATGTAGAAATTAGCAAAAATAGTTTCCGACAGTACTAAAAAAAATCTTGATTTACAGATGCTTCCAGCTGCTGTGGCAGTAGCGGGCTAAAAATACATGTCTCTGATCTAACCGACAGGAAACAAATATGGATTCTGTGACGTAATAATAGAAAGCTTTCATGCCGAAGTAAAATAAGAAACACAGTTGATAACAATTTACATTCTAGACGAATCTATACTGGCAAAGATTTAGACCCAGTCTCAGAATCACGGGGGGGGGGGGATAATAAAACACGTTGATGGCAACCCAAATATTTTAAATTTTGTTAAAAGATAAAAACTTTGCTTCACAATAAACACAATGCGGTAAAGTTATTCAATTGTGTTGATATTTGTTTTTAAAGATAATATTTACTAATGCATTGTCTAAACAGGTTACAAATAGAATACCTCATTCTTCCGAGGGGCGATATTAAAACTTATTCCAAAGGAGACCTCTTACTTGTCAACAAGTAGGCCCCTTAGCAGACTTATTTTTTTTTTTTAACTCTACGTTTACCCTAACTGAATGCTTGATAGTCAAAGCCTAGAGTATTATAACATGAAGCAAAAAAATTGGTGATGTCGAATTTGTCCCAAGCCCTGTTAGGGTCGTAAGAACGACGGTTGAATTGCACCCATGGTCAGTTTGGAGGTAGTGTCGAATTGGGCCCATGACCTTCAAAATGGAATGCTTGCATCCACCTTAGCTTTAAATACATTCAAATATCTAAAATAGATGTTTGGTTACGGTCAGATGGTGGTCAAACATCTATTTTAGACGATTGAAACATCTCCTTTTTATATCGATATAAATAGTCGTGTAATAATATTTTACGTTATATGTGCACAAAATAATAAAACCCCCTGGGCACACCATTGCCAGGGGTCATTGGAACGGTTCAGCATGCCATAGGGTTTAAAAAAAACGGGCACGTAATGGAATGCTCGCTTGACCTGGCAAGACCTACGTTGTTGAGTAGGATTATTCGTAAGTTCGGATAATAATTAAATATAAATAAATACAGTATGTTTAATGAATTTTATATATCTTTATGTTTTAGTAAAGTTTTATTGTATTTATTTGGTTCCATTATGTTTTAGTTTTTAATTCTATCGTGAATTAAAATACAAACGAATGTCTGATCACTTAACAAAACTAATGTTGCCCGATCACAAAACTAAATAAATATTGCCCGACTGACCAGGGTCCAAATCAACCCCGACCCTTCGAGGGATGATGGTAATCCGCCTAGGGAGGTTTCGACCGTGAGCCGAGTTCAACCGTGTCCAAAAAAATTGTGGGTTGTGTATAAAAATAAGTCAATGTGTATATTTTTAAACATTTTAGTTTTTGGGGCGATCCGTGAAAATGTTTTAGTCTTCTTTAAGGTTTCTACAAGACTGCTGAAGTTGGTGACTATGCCATAAAAATAAAAGATTTAGAAAAACAGACAAAAATAAACTCACTTTATAATACATGTAAAACTCTTTCAAATCATGGTTTCATATAGAACGGAACACTAAATTGTAGTACATTGAAATTAGCAAGAAAGTATCCGGTTAACGTAGATTTGTAACTAATGATCTGGACAGCTTCATCAACGTGGTAAACAGCTGAAAGCGTTAAACATGGCCTCCTTGTTCCGTGGAGCGATGTAGAAACGTATACAAAAACGGAGGCCGTTTTATTTGTCAATTTAAATTCTTTTGTTTTTAAATTCCTTCTATTAGCTCATACTCTCCTTATATAGTTTATGTCTTGTAAAAAGTTTCAATCTTTAATAAAATATATTTTTATTCGTCAGAAGTTTAATAACCTTTATTTTAACCTGTAGTGGATTTATGTTACACAGTTTTTTGAAATATTTATTCAATAATTAATTTATAAAAATTTGAGCGTTTGGCGAATTTGAAATGAGTATATTTGTGTTCAAAGTCTAGCGCTTTAGGTACTGAACCAATTTATCCATACCTAAAAGTATAATTTTCAAAGAAGTATATAAAATTATCTTTTGCTTCCATTTGGTTGCCGTTAAAACCTTCATTGTAAGACCTTATATTATTGCCATGGTTACCACACAATATCATAAATAATGCGCAAGGATTAAAAATGAATGAAAAGAATAAAATAAGCAAACTGAATTAACAGTGTCGATCCTTATTTCAGAAACGGACAATGCGAAAGAAAAGCGAAAAGAAACTACTACAGAATGCAAATGACAAAAAAAAGAAATCGTATAAATAGTAGCCTAACAAACAAAAATGATATTCCAACACCATACATAGAGAGAAAAAAATTGAAACTTCAAGGATATTCGCTTTCTATTTTGCCAATAACAATATTAATTTAGAATAGAGGGTTAGCTTCGTAAACGGAACGAATGTTTTGAAACGCGTCAGCAAGTAAGCAATTACGTATTCACTTAGTTAAGTATTTTTAAAATTAGTTTAATCAGTGAATTAAAGATGATTACATCAAGCAACTTCAATATTAATTGTTATTCTGTCATATGTATATACATACTTATATTAGTTGTAATTATAAAATAAAAAAAAACTAAAGTAAAATTTTTCTTTGCTGACTTAAGTAGGGATTGACTTTAAGAAACATTTTTATATTACTTATTTATTGTTGAATTTTGTAGTCCATTACGTTCGGTGAATCTTATTAATCACTTAAACAATAGTTTTTGACTATCCGAACTTTGAATTTAGTAAATTTGTTAAAACTTACTGAGACAGAACGTTTTCGATCGCTATGTGGCGATCTTCATCAGTGTTTTCTGCTTGGAGATGTTGGGTCAAGCGGTGACGGTTTTAAAGGTAGGTTTTCGATAGTATCGAAGAGTATGTGTTATTTGTATTGTGTTTGTTCGTTTAATATGTTTGTACTTTGTGTTTTTGTGTGTCTGTAAATTTCATATTGTTCTAGTGTGTTGAGATATTGTACTTTTTTGTTGATGTGTAGGATTTCTAGGTTATGGTAAATGTCTGTGTATTTGCAGATTGCCCTGGATAAATTACACTTTAAAAGATTAGATTTTATTATTCGATTATTAAGTATTACTGATTAACTACAATAAACGATTTAAACGGGGAACAGCACTGTTTCCGAATTTACATTCATAAAGTTAGGCTTTTACAAGCCAACATATTGGATCAACCGTTTAAGTTATTCAGCAAAGATCGTCATAAATTCATAAGCAGTGACATTGCGGAAGCTAAGAATGGCACTTTAACCGGAAGTGGGGCCGACCACTTCCTGTAACAGAAGGGATGGCGAGTAGAGTTATAGTTTACATTCTATTTCCGTTTTAGTAATGCTTGAATTATTCTGGTGGAAAATAAATAAAGGACAATTTTCCGCGTGGAAGCCAGGTATCAAATACCCGCCGAGATATAAACGACAGATTTATGTTAATTTTACGATATTCATTTAGGCAAAATGTTGAATAGAAGAAAACAGTGTTGCAAACTTTATATATATATATATATATTTAAAGTAATTTTCAACAGTTTTTTTAAAAATTATGTATATGTTACTGTAAAAGCGAGAATATTGGTAAATCTTATGTTTTGTCAATATGAAATGGTAAATGTAAGGGTTTTATAGTGGAGAGTTGGTGAACAATATTTTTCTTTATTTTAAATTGAAAAAAAACACATTTTTGTTATGTGTTGTAAAAACATCCAGTTTTGGTTATTTAAAAATTACCCATTAAATCCCTCAATGAGAAGATGATCTGGCTGATAAAAATTTAAAATACCATAAGTCAATAGAGATTTTTTAAAATTTGTATTCGTTCTTTTTTCATTGAGGGATTAAATGAATATTTTTTTTTAATACACGATCATTTAATAATTACAGTACAAAAAGCGTACATTATAAGTATTTGACCATTTAAACTAATTAACAAGACAAATGTTACTGTTAGTCAGTGAATGACTGTTTAGATCTATCCAAAGAGAAGTATCAAGACATATCTCCTGATTGTAAAGTTTCTACAGAGATACTCGTGAATTATTATTAAAATATTATTAATTTTATTTAAGAAGTATGCACTACTAAGGAAAAGTACTTTATATTCCTCACTACAAATTCTATCATAATCAGGAGAACAAACAATTTTCATAAAACATCCAAAATCTATTGTGAGGCTACCGTGGAATGTAAGCAAGTAATCCTTTGCATTAACAATGGCGTACTATACGCACTCGGATATTACCATATACTTAAATGTACTATTACCCACTTCGATTGATATAGGAGTATTGTAAACGAAGAAGCCATTAATATAGAACCATTCTAGTTCACTGTAATCTCATAGGCCATTGATATAGACCCATTCTGGGCCTATTGTAATCCCATAAGCCATTGATACCAACCCATTCTGATTCCGTTGTAATCCCAGAAGGCATTGATGTAGACCCATACTAGGTCCATTATAGTTCCAGAGGCCATTGATATAGACCCACTCTGGGTCCATTGTAACCCCACATGCTCCTGGTATATCCCTATTCTCGGTCCATTGGAATTCCATAAGTATTTGATATAGACCAATTCTGGGTAGGTTGTAATCCCAGATGCCTTTCTGGGTCCATTAGAATCCCATAAGCCATTGTATATGCCCATTCTGAGTCCATTGTAATCCCAGAAATCATTGATATAGTCCCATTCTGGGTCTAACTTCTGGTAGTAGGTCATAAAATTTTAAATATTCATTTTACACACTAATCTAATCTTTGTTAATTTGTAAAAGGAATACACAAAAAATATTTTTTTTAGAAAATAAAATGACGATTTCGTACATTTTGAACTATACGTTGTATTTTTAATGTAAAAAAATTATTAAACAGTGTTCAAAATCATTTTATTCTAATACCAAAAGTTGGATAGCTTCTAGCTTTTCCTTTTATTACTAAATAGAGCAACTATTTACTATTTTAATTAAGTGAATTTCATAATAATGATACTATTATTTTCGTACACTGTCTTGTAAATTACTACTTTTTATGCATTTTATCTCTTTACAGAGTATTTGTTATAGGCTAATCAATATTTGATATACGTTTTCTTTAAACGGGTTATATCTATAATGCTAGTAGGATCGATAGATGAAAGATCGAGACAACCACTAGTCTTGTTTAAGATGCACTATATTTTATTGTTTTCTTCTAATATTAATAAGCTGTTGTCCAAAAAATAGTATTAATAAATACTTCAGAGAAAATAACATATTATGTAAATGTTGGTTTTGGGGCGTTCACTATTTATATCCGACATTACAGATTTTAGAGACCGGATTGTATAATTTTGTACTCCAAACGCCAAAATGCCATTGGTTTCACAAAGATGCATCTACCCAATAATTTCGGCAATAAAATTGCAAATAACTCCCAATTCTATTCTTTCAAAGAGTAGTATGTAATTTACTCAATTAACCGCAATCTTGCAGCCCGATAATTCCAGTAAACAAAGACATTCCAGAAATATCCGACAGGTTTCTCCCCACCTCGCCATCTTCGGGTCTATTATTAGACTTACTCGCATGCGGCTATCGAGAATCTCGTATGCGGGCTGCTTTCTCGTGCATTCAGTAAGCTGCCCATATTGTGTCAACAACTTTCATCGGCTCATTGAGTGGGGGAGCTTTCTATGTTGTGCACACGTTGGACATGAAAGAGGTTAATAGTCTATGTTTAGCCGTCGTAATGGAATTAAGCCTTCCTGAGCTTTAGACTTGGGGGTCTCAACCTTACAAGCTCTGCGAAACCCTCTCCTTATAACACCGACATGAAGACGTGCCCCCCCCCCATTATATTTAGTCAATAATTACAATCTGAGTATAAAATTGGAGTTAGTTAAATCAATAACACAGATAAATTTATTTCAACTTTCAATACAAATACTTTTACTATATATAAATGTATTTAACCATAAAACTGGTAATGCTGCAGTCCTACAGTCATATACTTCATTCGGGGCATATTTAGGAACTCGAATTTAGTATTAAATAAATGAGAAAACTGTTTATATATTACACTGTAGCCTATATACTGCAGATAATATAATGTTGTAAATTGGAAATACAGATTTGTCTATATATTAATCACTTAAACAATAGTTTATAACTATCCGAACTTTAAATTTGTTCTGGAGAAGACACTGATGAAGATCGCCACATAGCGATCGAAAACTTTCTGTCTCAGTAAGTCATAAACTATTGTTTAAGTGATTAATAAGATTCAACCTATAATTGACTACATTAAAAATTAAAACTTGTTCAAAATATTAGAAAACTATTTAAATTTGACAAAATGATCTGGCATTCCATTTATTCACAATTTATACTTCAAGCAAGAGGTATATTAGCATACCAGCCCACCAATACAATCTGGCTTCTGATAACTTTATAATAATTTTGACGTATTACAAAGTATAAGGTTGGGTTTGCCTGAAATAGGTTTTTTTCCAATATCTTTGCCTGATTCCCAATCACCTTATGTACATCTTGTTCAAACTTGCAATCGGTAATAAAATACTTTTTATTCGTTCGCTCAAATTTAAATACATTTTTTTAAACTTGTAATGGACGACACTTTATGTTAATACAGTTCTTTAAAATAATAATTCAGTAATTACAATAATTTAATTTTATATGGGAGAAAAACTTGTCACAAAAGGGGGAAGTATGCAAAATAGTTATTTCGATCCATTTGGTTTAAAATAAGTGATAGAATTTTATATTATAAGTTATATGGTAGAACAGCTGTTTTAACGCATATATTATGCTACTTTATTTATATTAACTGTAAATTATTATTATTATTATTAAATATTATTATTTAAATATTAATAGTAAATATTATTTAAATATTATTATTAATTATTTTATTAAAAATTAACTAAAATGAATTTTTTCTTTGTTGATTTACGTAGGAATTGATTTTGCAAATGTTTTGTTTATATTACTTGCTTTATAAATAAACTTTAAGATTATCGATATTAAAAGAAATTGTTTAAAAGTTATTTTCATTAATCACATATTATTATTTTGGTTTAGGAAGTATAAATTAATAAGAAGAAGTAATGTATAATCCTCGCTTGCAATCAGCAGAACTCGACAAATAATTTTCATAAAACATCGAACAACTATTGTGAGACTACTGTGGAATGTAAGCATGATATCCTTTGCATTTACAATGGTGTACTGTTACTTACAATCACAATAATAACAGACGTACAATGATCAGCTGTTCGGTCTATTCCGTTTCTCTCATATTCTCGCACTCGGATTAAACATATATTTAAATGCACTAATGTCTACTTTGATTGATATAGACCAGAAGCCACAGGTATAGACCCCTTCTGGGTCCATTATAATCCCAGAACCTATTGATAAGGGTCTATTCTGGGTTCGTTGTAATCCCACAAGTCATTGATATAGACCCAGTCTGGGTCCATTGTAATATCAGAAGCCAATGATATAAACCCAAACTGGGTCCATTATAATCTCAGAAGCCACTGGTATAGACCCCTTCTGGGTCCATTATAATCCCAGAAGCTATTGATATAGGTCTTTTCTGGGTCCGTTGTAATTCCAGAAGTCATTGATATATACCAATTTTGGGTCCATTGTAATTCCGGAATAATTAAAATTGTAATTTCTAATAATTTTAAATTAAAAAAATATTAATTATGTGCCATTTACCATTAACAAATTATTTCTGTAGAATAATATAACACTGGTTAACAGTATTATTACTGTTGGTAAAGAATTCATTGACCTTGGATACAAATAATACTATTACACAGCTAAATTATTATACAGTTATTATTATACAAAATTTTTAATCTCAGTTAATACTTTACATTTTAGATAATTACAAAGCCATCCTAACATTTCCATAACAGTATTTTCCAATCCATCACTATAGCTAGATTAACTGCTAACGACGAGGTTAGATATTCTTACAATTAATTTAAAACCTTATAATTATTATACAGTTATTATTATACAAAATTTTTATTCTCAGTTAATACTTTACATTTTAGATAATTACAAAGCCATCCTAATATTTCCATAACAGTATTTTCCAATCCATCACTATAGCTAGATTAACAGCTTACGACGAGGTTAGATATTCTTACAATTAATTTAAAACCTTATAAATATTATACAGTTATTATTATACAAAATTTTTATTCTCAGTTAATACTTTACATTTTAGATAATTACAAAGCCATCCTAACATTTCCATAACAGTATTTTCCAATCCATCACTATAGCTAGATTAACTGCTTACGACGAGGTTAGATATTCTTACAATTAATTTAAAACCTTATAATTATTATAAAGTTATTATTATACAAAATTTTTATTCTCAGTTAATACTTTACATTTTAGATAATTACAAAGCCATCCTAACATTTCCATAACAGTCTTTTCCAACCCATCACTATAGCTAGATTAACTGCTTACGACGAGGTTAGATATTCTTACAATTAATTTAAAACCTTATAATTATTATACAGTTATTATTATACAAAATTTTTATTCTCAGTTAATACTTTACATTTTAGATAATTACAAAGCCATCCTAACATTTCCATAACAGTATTTTCCAATCCATCACTATAGCTAGATTAACTGCTTACGACGAGGTTAGATATTCTTACAATTAATTTAAAACCTTATAATTATTATAAAGTTATTATTATACAAAATTTTTATTCTCAGTTAATACTTTACATTTTAGATAATTACAAAGCCATCTTAACATTTCCATAACAGTCTTTTCCAACCCATCACTATAGCTAGATTAACTGCTTACGACGAGGTTAGATATTCTTACAATTAATTTAAAACCTTATAATTATTATACAGTTATTATTATACAAAATTTTTATTCTCAGTTAATACTTTACATTTTAGATAATTACAAAGCCATCCTAACATTTCCATAACAGTATTTTCCAATCCATCACTATAGCTAGATTAACTGCTTACGACGAGGTTAGATATTCTTACAATTAATTTAAAACCTTATAATTATTATAAAGTTATTATTATACAAAATTTTTATTCTCAGTTAATACTTTACATTTTAGATAATTACAAAGCCATCCTAACATTTCCATAACAGTCTTTTCCAACCCATCACTATAGCTAGATTAACTGCTTACGACGAGGTTAGATATTCTTACAATTAATTTAAAACCTTATAATTATTATACAGTTATTATTATTATACAAAATTTTTAATCTCAGTTATTACTTTACATTTTAGATAATTACAAAGCCATCTTAACATTTCCATAACAGTATTTTCCAACCCATCACTATAGCTAGATTAACTGCTTACGACAAGGTTAGATATTCTTATAATTAATTTAAAACCTTATAATTATTATACAGTTATTATTATACAAAATTTTTATTCTCAGTTAATACTTTACATTTTAGATAATTACAAAGCCATCCTAACATTTCCATAACAGTATTTTCCAATCCATCACTATAGCTAGATTAACTGCTTACGACGAGGTTAGATATTCTTACAATTAATTTAAAACCTTATAATTATTATAAAGTTATTATTATACAAAATTTTTATTCTCAGTTAATACTTTACATTTTAGATAATTACAAAGCCATCCTAACATTTCCATAACAGTCTTTTCCAACCCATCACTATAGCTAGATTAACTGCTTACGACGAGGTTAGATATTCTTACAATTAATTTAAAACCTTATAATTATTATACAGTTATTATTATACAAAATTTTTATTCTCAGTTAATACTTTACATTTTAGATAATTACAAAGCCATCCTAACATTTCCATAACAGTATTTTCCAATCCATCACTATAGCTAGATTAACTGCTTACGACGAGGTTAGATATTCTTACAATTAATTTAAAACCTTATAATTATTATAAAGTTATTATTATACAAAATTTTTATTCTCAGTTAATACTTTACATTTTAGATAATTACAAAGCCATCTTAACATTTCCATAACAGTCTTTTCCAACCCATCACTATAGCTAGATTAACTGCTTACGACGAGGTTAGATATTCTTACAATTAATTTAAAACCTTATAATTATTATACAGTTATTATTATACAAAATTTTTATTCTCAGTTAATACTTTACATTTTAGATAATTACAAAGCCATCCTAACATTTCCATAACAGTATTTTCCAATCCATCACTATAGCTAGATTAACTGCTTACGACGAGGTTAGATATTCTTACAATTAATTTAAAACCTTATAATTATTATAAAGTTATTATTATACAAAATTTTTATTCTCAGTTAATACTTTACATTTTAGATAATTACAAAGCCATCCTAACATTTCCATAACAGTCTTTTCCAACCCATCACTATAGCTAGATTAACTGCTTACGACGAGGTTAGATATTCTTACAATTAATTTAAAACCTTATAATTATTATACAGTTATTATTATTATACAAAATTTTTAATCTCAGTTATTACTTTACATTTTAGATAATTACAAAGCCATCTTAACATTTCCATAACAGTATTTTCCAACCCATCACTATAGCTAGATTAACTGCTTACGACAAGGTTAGATATTCTTATAATTAATTTAAAACCTTATAATTATTATACAGTTATTATTATACAAAATTTTTATTCTCAGTTAATACTTTACATTTTAGATAATTACAAAGCCATCCTAACATTTCCATAACAGTCTTTTCCAACCCATCACTATAGCTAGATTAACTGCTTACGACGAGGTTAGATATTCTTACAATTAATTTAAAACCTTATAATTATTATACAGTTATTATTATACAAAATTTTTATTCTCAGTTAATACTTTACATTTTAGATAATTACAAAGCCATCCTAACATTTCCATAACAGTATTTTCTAATCCATCACTATAGCTAGATTAACTGCTTACGACGAGGTTAGATATTCTTACAATTAATTTAAAACCTTATAATTATTATACAGTTATTATTATACAAAATTTTTATTCTCAGTTAATACTTTACATTTTAGATAATTACAAAGCCATCCTAATATTTCCATAACAGTATTTTCCAATCCATCACTATAGCTAGATTAACTGCTTACGACGAGGTTAGATATTATTACAATTAATTTAAAACCTTATAATTATTATACAGTTATTATTATACAAAATTTTTATTCTCAGTTAATACTTTACATTTTAGATAATTACAAAGCCATCCTAACATTTCCATAACAGTCTTTTCCAACCCATCACTATAGCTAGATTAACTGCTTACGACGAGGTTAGATATTCTTACAATTAATTTAAAACCTTATAATTATTATACAGTTATTATTATACAAACTTTTTATTCTCAGTTAATACTTTACATTTTAGATAATTACAAAGCCATCCTAACATTTCCATAACAGTATTTTCTAATCCATCACTATAGCTAGATTAACTGCTTACGACGAGGTTAGATATTCTTACAATTAATTTAAAACCTTATAATTATTATACAGTTATTATTATACAAAATTTTTATTCTCAGTTAATAATTTACATTTTAGATAATTACAAAGCCATCCTAATATTTCCATAACAGTATTTTCCAATCCATCACTATAGCTAGATTAACTGCTTACGACGAGGTTAGATATTCTTACAATTAATTTAAAACCTTATAATTATTATACAGTTATTATTATACAAAATCTTTAATCTCAGTTAATAATTTACATTTTAGATAATTACAAAGCCATCCTAACATTTCCATAACAGTATTTTCCAATCCATCACTATAGCTAGATTAACTGCTTACGACGAGGTTAGATATTCTTACAATTAATTTAAAACCTTATAATTATTATACAGTTATTATTATACAAAATTTTTATTCTCAGTTATTACATTACATTTTAGATAATTACAAAGCCATCTTAACATTTCCATAACAGTATTTTCCAATCCATCACTATAGCTAGATTAACTGCTTACGACGAGGTTAGATATTCTTACAATTAATTTAAAACCTTATAATTATTATACAGTTATTATTATACAAAATTTTTATTCTCAGTTATTACATTACATTTTAGATAATTACAAAGCCATCTTAACATTTCCATAACAGTATTTTCCAATCCATCACTATAGCTAGATTAACTGCTTACGACGAGGTAAGATATTCTTACAATTAATTTAAAACCTTATAATTATTATCTGAAAGTTGTTATAATTAATTTGGCATTTTTTAAGCTAATACTAACCTTTTTACATTTATTAATGTTTAATGTGGTTTCCTTACTTGCACCTGATGAGCTTTAGTGATTTGTTTCCAATAATGATGCAAATTCACTGTTTTCATTCATTTTCACTGACTCCAAACCCATTAAAATCAAACAAAATTCCTGCCCAATTTATTTTATGTGGCGCCACTTGCAAAACACTATTATTAAAAAAAAGATACGGAGGAGTATTTGGAATCGATCATGAGCTGCCCTGATCGATCCATCTTCCTCAAGGCCAATCAACAATTCTGTGCAAAAAAATTCAATCGTGTGCTAGTTTACATTGGTCTATGCTATCCTGCAGCTTTTATGCACAGTATTACACTTTTTGGATCCAGAATGTCACATGTTTTCTTTTTTTATTTATTTACTTCGTCTGGGTTTTGTCTATTATAATTATTTTTTACTTACTCATTATTAGTTTCCTGTCAATGTGTTTAAATAATATGGCTTTGTGATAACTAGCAAACTAGCTTGGGTATGTTTAAATTTTTATGGGCACTAATATATCACTTCCAAACCAGTCACCATTATAATGTGATTTACATACGTCAGCTCTGGAGACTTTAATGCTTTTAAGTATTACCTAACAAGAACGTTCTGCAATTACTGTCCTACTTGGCCCGTATCTCTGACCGGTTCTATGAAGCAAACGTACTGGCAATCATTATACCTTCAATATTAATTAAATTATATGTCAATGTTCACCCGTTATTATAATATTGAAGTATTTGCAATAATTATTTAAATAGGCAAAATATTTACTAAACCCTGGATAATGCACAAGAGTGGAAATAAAACCGTGACTGGAGAGTAAAAGTCATTGTACGCCATTTTGGCTGACGCGGACTTGCTATTCATGGAAGAACCGTCATCGGAGCAGCAACTGCGTCATCTGTGTGACACTGTCAATAACACTATGACAATATAGCATAACCACGCTGTAAGGGACTACGCGTAAAAATATAATGACAAGCTTTTATAGCCACGTCTACAAAAGGGTTTAATTTAGAAAAACTTTTATCTTGCATATTGAAAAATCACCAAATCTATAATATATAAAATAATAATACAAATTTTTCACATTTAACACATAGTATATGAACTACAAATAACATATTAGAGATAATAGTTTTCAAAATGTTCAATGAGAATCACCAAAAATATGAATTTATACATTTTCCATGTTATGTGCAATAATATTATCACTTTACATACTATTTGTAATTAATTTCAAAAGATGAAATTATTGGTAATATCAGTTACTTGATTAACTTTATTATAATAAAAATGAGTGATTTTAAAGCGAATTAATTAATACTAAATTAGTTTAGTATTCAATTGTATTATTGTTACATTTAATAATAACAAATTAGTAATAAACAATTTTACGCTAAATAAATACAATATTATATTTTACTTGTAATAGTAAAACGTAAGGATTATATTTTTTTCGTAAATTACTATTTAGCTTACACAAAGAGCATATAGAGATTGAGAAGAGCCCTAAACCATATAACGTAAACGCCCCAAATTAATTAGTTTCATTCGACGCACTTTGACGAAGGTCTGTGTGAAAAGGAAGTTAACCTATAATAGCGACACGCGTTCGCACGTACGCACTCCGTATCAGTTCTGTACGATAAGGAAAATATGTGATTTTAATCAACTACACAATTTTTAAACAAAGATCCAGAAACTGGGTGCATAAAATGTGGCTTTTCTATTACGGTGCAATCTCAGCAATCCGAACTTCAATACGCCGATCGCTCTAATTATCCGAACAGGCGAAAAAAGCTATCTTATGGGTCTGTTAGGCTATGGATTTTAAATAAAATTTATTTTTTATAGTTTAAAATATCTAAAATTTATTTTAAAAAAATTAATAAAATAGTATATTTTTTTACCATATTTTTCTAATACATACGTAGGTACTTTCTGTAATCCGAACACGCCCCAGCAGCAATTAGTTCGGATTACCGAGATTACAACGTATAACTGAACCTAACTACACAAATATGTGCTATCTGTTTCCTTACATATATGTCGTTGTAAAAAGTGTAAAAATATATTACGATCTAAATTTTCCCAATAAATAGGCTTTAACCGCTCTGTGTTGTCGATGGACAAAGTGTTGTTTCTCACTTACTCACTTAAGCGAGGCAATTCATGGTTAAGTTTTTACCTTACGATATCACTCTTTTCTTAACAAAGCGAATTTATGTCGGAGTGTTTCGAATTTTTGTTTCGTAAACAACTCGAATTTTTGCCGTTAAAATGTGACAAATATTGTTATTATTTCATATATTCATATTTACAATGAGGAAAGATTTATGATAAATATAACTTACGGTATTCGAAGGAATTTTTACAATGACGTCAATAAAATGTATAATTTTAGGATTAGGTATTTCTTAAATAATCGACAAAAAACGTTTTAAAAGTCTGATCACATAAAATTATAAAAAAATATTTTAACATTAGAAATTGTCCTGATAAATTACTCTAAATGTGATTTCTAGTAAAGTGTATTTATACCAGTTACAATTTCAATTTTAAGCTACAGTGTTCATTATACGGGAGGGGGGGGGGGGTTGTGAAAAGTAAGTTTAGTTTTGGTGTTGCCTAGTGTTTGAGAAACAGTTTTTTTTGCGATTGTCTAATTAACCCATTTAATGATGGGAATAGTTTTATTTGCTGTTGTTACATATTTGAAATTTTAAGCATGAACAATTAATTATCTGGATTAAAAATTAGCAACTCGGGCTGAGTAGTCATTTTGCACTTTCTGTTTTAAGCAATACACATTCTCTCACACACACATCCATGTACACACACACACACACACACACACACACACACACACACACACACACACACACACACACACACACACACGCTCACAGACACACAACACAAACACACACACACACACACACACACACACACACGCTCACAGACACACAACACACACACACACACACACAGACACACACAAACACACACGTACACACAAAACGTAACTTAAACTTTATTTCTAGTATAAATTTATGTGACATTGTTTTCGCGAGAAAACTGTATAGAAGGATTATTAATGAAAGTGTTTGCTTTAATATGTTTCATTTTGTCACGCTTCTCTTGTACAAAGGAAAGAGAGCCTGGGTTTGCCGCAAAGCGCCCGTCCATAGGCGGCGTGCTGTTACCGTTTGCTTGTTATATGTTTACACAACGTTGGGTTAATTTAAATATGCGAACAAAGTTGGAACAATGTTGTCGCAGTTTACATCCGCCCAAAGTTTTACGACGGAGTAACAAAGTTGCCAAACTTTTGCTACTTAACTTGCCGCCCAAACTGGAACTTTAGTTGTTTCCACATTTTACGTGGCATTTATTATCTTGTGTTTTTTTATAGTAAACAATTTCCAAAAAAAAAATAACGGGTTAAGAGTACATACGTTTAGGTTGATTAAGGATTAACCATAGAGTTTAAAGATGTAATGTACTAAGCATATAGCCTTAATATACATTTCAAATAAAGAGGACCAGAGAAATAATATTTATAAACCCGTCTAACTAAATAGTTGCAAATATCTACATTTACAATGTGCATACTAGTCCAGTACAACTGTTTGGTTTTATTTGGTATGAATTTAAATCTAGTATAATATTAACTGAACAAGTAATATAAAACTTTAAAAATGTCAATTCCTACTTGAGTCAACAAAGAAATATTGTCTTTTAGTTTCTTTTCATTTTATACATACACCTAATGTAAATATGTATATACATATGTCAAATATCAATATCAAGTGGCAAAATAGAAAGCGAATTTCCTTGCAATATTCCACTTTCCTTTCTATGAATGGTATTGGACTGTTACTTTTGTGCGGTACTATTTAAATGCTTTTTTTCGTTACTTGCATTGTGTTGTAGTTTTTTCGTTTTCGTTTTTAATTGTCCGTTTGTGGAGTAAGGTTCAAACCCGTTAATCCTGTCTGTTTATATTATTCTTTTCATTCATTTTTAAGTCTACAACATTATTTATGATATTGTGTGGTAATCATGGCAGTAATTTAATATTGTGCAATTGAGGTTTCGAAGACCAGATGGGTGCAGAGGGAAAAGTCATATATATATCTTTGAGAAATCCACTTCTATATATGGAAATGTTGGCTGAGTGTCCAAGCGCTAGTCTTTTGTCATTAAGTTACTTAGTTCGAATCCGGGCAAGACCCAAAATTTCAATAGTGTTACTATTGAATAAATATTTGAAAAAACTTTATTACCATCAATTGTCATCCACTACAGGTTAAAAAAAAATGTATTAGGACGTGATATAAATAACAACGTATTTTATTAGAGAATAAAAATTTGTAAGAATTTGAGAGTGTGAGGTAATAAAAGGAATTTAAATATACTAATATAAAATTTACTAATAAGATTATCAATAGGTTTATAAATATATACAATATTATAACTGTAAAAACCTCAAGTAAACACTCATTAGATTAAAAAGTATGTAGAATGTCACACACACACACACACACACACACACACACACACACACACACACACACACCACACACACACACACACACACACACACACATACACACACACATACACACACAGACACACTCACACACGCACACACTCAAACACACTCAGATTATATTCTGATGTATAACTTGATACCGGGTCGGACGGTCGCTTGTAGGGGGAGGGAGCATTGGCGTCACACAACACTGAGGTATCTAACAAAATGATGACTGTGCTAAAACACGATTCTGAGAGTTGCACTTTTTGATACTGTTTCAGCACATTCATTTTTCTTATCAGTTGTTGATAATGAAGTACTTAAAAGATTACTGGAGTCGAAACCTGACCACCTGGCCTTCTTTTGTCTAGCTCTTGGAATCCAAGGGATTAAATGCTGGAACGAGTTTTATGTGTATATATATTTATTTTTCGAAACTATATTTTGACTAATATTGCCAATAAAGGGTAGTGTCTACAACAAAAAGTTGTTCAGTAAAATAAAATTATAAAAATAAATAACAAATACATATATAAAAGCAAACAATAGACAAAAAATAAATAGTAGCAAATCATAACAATAAATAAGAAGATTACATTAAATTGCAACGTAAAAATAATTACCAATATAACAATAAATAAATCATAATAGTAAAACAATATGTATTTAATTCTCAATAAATAAAAGATGTGAATAATAATAATAAATAAATAAAATAAAAAAGGTATCTAATAATAAATATAATATTAATAATTAACTATTCACAACACACACACACAACTCTCACACACACAACATATATATATATATATATATGTGGATAAAAATCCAGTAATGCCCCCAATACGTGGCCCCGATAATTGTGCCCCTATCTGTCCAGAGGTGAGATTAGAATGTACGAATTCAGCTATGGCTGAAGTATTTTCGCAATTCGTATTCCCTAAATTAAATCAATTTATGGATACAAATCATATTCTGTACAAGAGAAGTTAAGAAAAACTTATTGAAAAATCTTGCAACAAACAAAAGTATATAAGCTACTGTTTTAGAGTTTACCTAGCAAATTAATTTAATAATGTAAATACTAACACATTAGACACAATCTCTGAGTTAGTTTACTAATTTAAAGATTACTTTCTGCGACGAGGCTACCGATTTCAGCGCTGGACTTTCACTTATTGTACGCCTGATAATGGCTACTATCTGACAGAAACTAGGCTATAATTAATAAACTAATGGTTAGTGAGAGATTAAGTTTAATTATGTAGTATTTGCCTTCCATTGGTACTATAACATTAAAACAGCTTCCTTCGCATTTTATTTGAATAAAAGAATAAAATTTATCCAAGTTTCCGACATTGGTACAATTCCAAGTGACTCGTAACGCATACAGGATTTTATACCATGTTCAGTAAAATATTTTTCCCCCTTTTTCTAGCAATTTCATCATCCCTACAGTTGACGTGTTGCTACGGATATTAATGCAACAATGTTTTACTATTTTGTGTAAATTCAACCCCCTAGATCCACTCTTCAGGTATATGATCTCAAAATTAATTTCCACCCAGTAAGAATTTACAGCAGCTACTTAAACATTCTACTAATGTTTGGTTTAAGGGTAAATTGATTTTATTGCATAACGTGAACTGCTTTTACTATTGATTTTATTGCATAACGTGATTTGTTTTTACTATTGATTTTATTGCATAACGTGAATTGCTTTTACTATTGATTTTATTGCATAACGTGATTTGTTTTTACTATTGATTTTATTGCATAACGTGATTTGCTTTTACTGTTGGTTTTATTGCATAACGTGAATTGCTTTTACTATTGATTTTATTGCATAACGTGAATTGCTTTTACCGTTGATTTTATTGCATAACGTGATTTGCTTTTACTATTGATTTTATTGCATAACGTGAATTGCTTTTACTGTTGATTTTATTGCATAACGTGATTTGCTTTTACTATTGATTTTATTGCATAACGTGAATTGCTTTTACTATTGATTTTATTGCATAACGTGAATTGCTTTTACTATTGATTTTATTGCATAACGTGAATTGCTTTTACTGTTGATTTTATTGCATAACGTGATTTGCTTTTACTATTGATTTTATTGCATAACGTGATTTGCTTTTACTGTTGATTTTATTGCATAACGTTAATTGCTTTTACTATTGATTTTATTGCATAACGTGAATTGCTTTTACTATTGATTTTATTGCATAACGTGAATTGCTTTTACTATTGATTTTATTGCATAACGTGAATTGCTTTTACTATTGATTTTATTGCATAACGTGAATTGCTTTTACTGTTGATTTTATTGCATAACGTGAATTGCTTTTACTATTGATTTTATTGCATAACGTGAATTGCTTTTACTATTGATTTTATTGCATAACGTGATTTGCTTTTACTATTGATTTTGAAAAATGGTGAAAATAACGCACTGTGAACAAACATGAGATTAAATAATTATTTTCGCGTGACATCATTTCTGAAACGCACACATTACAGCATATACCTTACAACATATGATTTCATGTAACAGCTGATTTTGAGTTATAGGTTGAGTTACAGAACAGCCGTTTTACGAATCCGAACAATCTCAACACAATTTACATTTGATTCTTAATATAAATCATTCAAAATACCTGTAATAATATATGTATTTTTTAATCCAATTTTTCAAATGAAAACATTTTTCGGCCCGTCTAAAACTTTCTAAGAACTGATTTCAAATGAAGTTTTTAAAAAACCTTGTTGTATTCAGTAAATATGTTGATAAATTCTTTCTGTTATCCACATTATTCTATTATTAACTACAATCGTATTTAATAAATACATTTTTCAACTAAAGATATGAAAATTGAATAAAAATGTATGCATACATATTTTTGTAGATTTTCGTTGAAACTTTTGCGAAACTATTACCTCTAGTTTATCACTTCTGTCGAGACTTTCTCGCGTGCCAGAACCTAATTCGTTCTACAGGTATGTATGTTGTACAGTAAATGTATGTAATAATATTTACAGGTATATATTAGAGTACATTTGTCTGCCTTACCTAAAAAACATTACAATATTTGTTGACGCGTTTCGGAATGACTCCAAAACAGGAAGCGAATTTTAAGTTTTTAAAAATGGAGTCATTCGGAAACGCGTCAACAGAAGAAAATATTTTAATGCTAGGAAAGAAAGACAGAAAAATGTGCTCTTCATAATACAAATATACCGATTAGAAATGAAGATGAATATATTAGGAATTTCATCTTTTACAGAATTTAGCCAAATTTAAAATATATGGACCATAACCTAAATGCATTATATTATTTTTTTAGGGTCTACAAAATACAACCCTACTTTCGAAATTAAGCTAAAACTCAAACATCTGTATAATTTTAAGATTGATGTTTATCATCGTGTTTGAGACAACACCGCAGTGATTCAAACAACTTACGCAATGGCACAAAACGTAGGTATACCACACTGCAAAGTAATTAAAATCACCGGTTAATATTGTTGCGCAGTGTAAAGGAGAGGTCATTGGGCAGAAGTGTACACAAATAATAAACCCAGCGGGGGGTCATCAATTGTTGGAGATCGCGGGCACGAGAACAATGCCTTCATTAGATCCCGGTCCACCTGTGCCGAGCCTGTCGTTTTATTGATTAAGATATTGGGAACCCCTTTTGTTACATTGTAACTGACATTTATTGCACCAATAAAATTGTGAGGTAAACCCAATACGGCTCTGATAATATTTGTGTTATTTACGTCTCTCAAAACCGTTGTTAAAAATATTTTAGAACAATTCGTTTCAAGAAATGAAAATAAACGTATCACTTAAACCTTAATAGAAAGTAAATTTGTCGCTGTGAATGTCATATATAGGTATAGCGTATGTACGGATTCACTGCATGTGTCTTACGTATGTTCGGATTCACTGCATCTACCTTACGTATGTTGGGATTCACTGCGTCTCCCTTACGTATGTTCGGATTCACTGCATCTGCCTTACGTATGTTCGGATTCACTGCGTCTCCCTTACGTATGTTCGGATTCACTGCGTCTCCCTTACGTATGTTCGGATTCACTGCATCTACCTTACGTATGTTTGGATTCACTGCATCTACCTTACGTATGTTCGGATTCACTGCATCTACCTTACGTATGTTTGGATTCACTGCATCTCCCTTACGTATGTTCGGATTCACTGCATCTACCTTACGTATGTTTGGATTCACTGCGTCTCCCTTACGTATGTTCGGATTCACTGCGTCTCCCTTACGTATGTTCGGATTCACTGCATCTACCTTACGTATGTTCGGATTCACTGCATCTACCTTACGTATGTTTGGATTCACTGCGTCTCCCTTACGTATGTTTGGATTCACTGCATCTACCTTACGTATGTTCGGATTCACTGCATCTACCTTACGTATGTTTGGATTCACTGCGTCTCCCTTACGTATGTTCGGATTTACTGCATCTACCTTACGTATGTTTGGATTCACTGCGTCTCCCTTACGTATGTTCGGATTCACTGCATCTACCTAACGTATGTTTGGATTCACTGCGTCTCCCTTACGTATGTTCGGATTCACTGCGTCTCCCTTACGTATGTTCGGATTCACTGCATCTACCTTACGTATGTTTGGATTCACTGCGTCTCCCTTACGTATGTTCGGATTCACTGCATCTACCTTACGTATGTTTGGATTCACTGCGTCTGCCTTACGTATGTTGGGATTCACTGCATCTGCCTTACGTATGTTTGGATTCACTGCGTCTCCCTTACGTATGTTCGGATTCACTGCGTCTACCTTACGTATGTTTGGATTCACTGCATCTGCCTTACGTATGTTGGGATTCACTGCGTCTACCTTACGTATGTTTGGATTCACTGCGTCTACCTTACGTATGTTTGGATTCACTGCATCTCCCTTACGTATGTTTGGATTCACTGCGTCTACCTTACGTATGTTGGGATTCACTGCATCTCCCTTACGTATGTTTGGATTCACTGCGTCTACCTTACGTATGTTTGGATTCACTGCGTCTCCCTTACGTATGTTTGGATTCACTGCGTCTACCTTACGTATGTTTGGATTCACTGCATCTCCCTTACGTATGTTTGGATTCACTGCGTCTACCTTACGTATGTTTGGATTCACTGCATCTCCCTTACGTATGTTTGGATTCACTGCGTCTACCTTACGTATGTTGGGATTCACTGCATCTCCCTTACGTATGTTTGGATTCACTGCGTCTACCTTACGTATGTTGGGATTCACTGCATCTCCCTTACGTATGTTTGGATTCACTGCGTCTACCTTACGTATGTTGGGATTCACTGCATCTCCCTTACGTATGTTTGGATTCACTGCGTCTACCTTACGTATGTTTGGATTCACTGCATCTCCCTTACGTATGTTTGGATTCACTGCGTCTACCTTACGTATGTTGGGATTCACTGCATCTCCCTTACGTATGTTTGGATTCACTGCGTCTACCTTACGTATGTTTGGATTCACTGCATCTGCCTTACGTATGTTGGGATTCACTGCGTCTCCCTTACGTATGTTCGGATTCACTGCATCTGCCTTACGTATGTTGGGATTCACTGCGTCTCCCTTACGTATGTTCGGATTCACTGCGTCTACCTTACGTATGTTTGGATTCACTGCATCTGCCTTACGTATGTTGGGATTCACTGCATCTGCCTTACGTATGTTGGGATTCACTGCGTCTCCCTTACGTATGTTTGGATTCACTGCGTCTACCTTACGTATGTTTGGATTCACTGCATCTGCCTTACGTATGTTGGGATTCACTGCATCTGCCTTACGTATGTTGGGATTCACTGCGTCTCCCTTACGTATGTTCGGATTCACTGCGTCTGCCTTACGTATGTTTGGATTCACTGCATCTGCCTTACGTATGTTCGGATTCACTGCGTCTACCTTACGTATGTTTGGATTCACTGCATCTGCCTTACGTATGTTGGGATTCACTGCATCTGCCTTACGTATGTTGGGATTCACTGCGTCTCCCTTACGTATGTTTGGATTCACTGCGTCTACCTTACGTATGTTTGGATTCACTGCGTCTCCCTTACGTATGTTGGGATTCACTGCATCTGCCTTACGTATGTTGGGATTCACTGCATCTGCCTTACGTATGTTGGGATTCACTGCGTCTCCCTTACGTATGTTTGGATTCACTGCATCTGCCTTACGTATGTTGGGATTCACTGCATCTGCCTTACGTATGTTGGGATTCACTGCATCTGCCTTACGTATGTTCGGATTCACTGCGTCTACCTTACGTATGTTGGGATTCACTGCATCTGCCTTACGTATGTTGGGATTCACTGCGTCTCCCTTACGTATGTTTGGATTCACTGCATCTGCCTTACGTATGTTCGGATTCACTGCGTCTACCTTACGTATGTTTGGATTCACTGCGTCTACCTTACGTATGTTGGGATTCACTGCATCTGCCTTACGTATGTTGGGATTCACTGCGTCTCCCTTACGTATGTTTGGATTCACTGCATCTGCCTTACGTATGTTGGGATTCACTGCATCTGCCTTACGTATGTTGGGATTCACTGCGTCTACCTTACGTATGTTTGGATTCACTGCATCTGCCTTACGTATGTTGGGATTCACTGCGTCTACCTTACGTATGTTGGGATTCACTGCATCTGCCTTACGTATGTTGGGATTCACTGCATCTGCCTTCCGTATGTTGGGATTCACTGCGTCTCCCTTACGTATGTTTGGATTCACTGCATCTGCCTTACGTATGTTGGGATTCACTGCATCTGCCTTACGTATGTTGGGATTCACTGCGTCTCCCTTACGTATGTTTGGATTCACTGCATCTGCCTTACGTATGTTGGGATTCACTGCGTCTACCTTACGTATGTTGGGATTCACTGCATCTGCCTTACGTATGTTGGGATTCACTGCGTCTACCTTACGTATGTTTGGATTCACTGCATCTGCCTTACGTATGTTGGGATTCACTGCATCTGCCTTACGTATGTTGGGATTCACTGCGTCTCCCTTACGTATGTTTGGATTCACTGCATCTGCCTTACGTATGTTCGGATTCACTGCGTCTCCCTTACGTATGTTTGGATTCACTGCATCTGCCTTACGTATGTTTGGATTCACTGCATCTGCCTTACGTATGTTCGGATTCACTGCGTCTCCCTTACGTATGTTCGGATTCACTGCGTCTGCCTTACGTATGTTTGGATTCACTGCGTCTGCCTTACGTATGTTGGGATTCACTGCGTCTACCTTACGTATGTTTGGATTCACTGCGTCTGCCTTACGTATGTTCGGATTCACTGCGTCTACCTTACGTATGTTTGGATTCACTGCGTCTGCCTTACGTATGTTCGGATTCACTGCGTCTACCTTACGTATGTTTGGATTCACTGCGTCTGCCTTACGTATGTTCGGATTCACTGCGTCTA
Organism: Prosapia bicincta; assembly: GCA_036971475.1. NCBI lineage: Eukaryota > Metazoa > Arthropoda > Insecta > Hemiptera > Cercopidae > Prosapia > Prosapia bicincta. Next base: position 101,704 of record JBAIZL010000098.1, read on the forward strand.
CCTTACGTATGTTTGGATTCACTGCGTCTGCCTTACGTATGTTCGGATTCACTGCGTCTGCCTTACGTATGTTCGTATTCACTGCGTCTACCTTACGTATGTTCGGATTCACTGCGTCTGCCTTACGTATGTTCGGATTCACTGCGTCTACCTTACGTATGTTTGGATTCACTGCGTCTGCCTTACGTATGTTCGGATTCACTGCGTCTACCTTACGTATGTTTGGATTCACTGCGTCTGCCTTACGTATGTTCGGATTCACCGCGTCTGCCTTACGTATGTTTGGATTCACTGCGTCTGCCTTACGTATGTTCGGATTCACTGCGTCTACCTTACGTATGTTTGGATTCACTGCATCTGCCTTACGTATGTTGGGATTCACTGCATCTGCCTTACGTATGTTGGGATTCACTGCGTCTCCCTTACGTATGTTTGGATTCACTGCATCTGCCTTACGTATGTTCGGATTCACTGCGTCTACCTTACGTATGTTCGGATTCACTGCATCTGCCTTACGTATGTTCGGATTCACTGCGTCTACCTTACGTATGTTTGGATTCACTGCATCTGCCTTACGTATGTTGGGATTCACTGCATCTGCCTTACGTATGTTGGGATTCACTGCGTCTCCCTTACGTATGTTCGGATTCACTGCATCTGCCTTACGTATGTTCGGATTCACTGCGTCTACCTTACGTATGTTTGGATTCACTGCATCTGCCTTACGTATGTTGGGATTCACTGCATCTGCCTTACGTATGTTGGGATTCACTGCGTCTCCCTTACGTATGTTCGGA